>JAVANC010000014.1:11656328-12256328 GCA_033319125.1 Parnassius glacialis
CTATATATATATAACTATATCAAAGGCCACTCGAACAAATTAAAATTGTCAAATGCACTTATATGCTAGCAAATTAGACTAACCAAATTCGCGATAAATTAGGCGCGCATAACACGCAATTCAGACTTTGATCGCAGTCAATGTTAACTTCCTAACAATTTGTCAGCCCGGCGTCGAATTCTAGACTTAACAAAGAAACCTTCGTCGTGGCAACAATCTGCTAACAAAACCGACTCCAAAAATAGAGGTTTCCCGGGTGACTTTAAAACGTGCTCTCGATAGCACTGTATTCTAGCAACTCTGTTGCGCTCACGTTCTGCACTCGCGCCCTCTGCCGAGCAACGCACGCGGGAGTGGGGCCAAGGTGATCTTTACAAGTCAGCAGACGGAAACGAGAGTGAATGCAAATTTCAAATGTTAATTGTTTGGCCTTAACAAACCCCCGTCCCGGACATAAGGATTTATGTCCGCGAGCAAACCGGCCAGCGGGACAGGTTCGCGACGGCAAGTTGCAAGACCAAATCTACAACTAACTAGGCCACCTTAGGCACCCCATCAGATCTTGCAACCCCAACCACCGCCTCAAAAATACCGCCCCGATGTGGGCAAGCCGGAGGGTTCAGCCTCAACTGGATGCCCTTACTGGACATCGCAGCACATAAATAAGTGCTATTCCTGGACAGAAGTCCGATGCCCTCCTTCTAACACCTATCTGCGCCCCCCATGATTCGCTCTGCAATCCGACCGGATCAGGTCCGCAAACAGCGATGCGATACGAAGCGGCCCAGCGCGGCCTCCTAAGCTTCAGTGCACATGAACGTCGTCTGTGGAGAGCCAAACGAAACGCACAGATAGTCCTTAGTATAGATTTTCAAACAGTAGGCATAATCAAGCCATCTACTATATAACTATTCACTTAACTGTGCAGTAGCTGATTTCAATATGATAATCTCCAAACTAGCTAGCCTTTAGACAGGTAGTCCTATGCTCATATTTCAACTAATTTTCAAAGCATCAATGTTCAACTACAGAATTAATTCAAACAAATTAATCACCGATGCACATAGGTCAAACAGACAAACGAAGCAAACGACAAACATAGGAGATAGCCAAAAAGTTTTTTTTTTTTTTCAAAATAATATCTTCGACAATGCCAACAAAATATGAAAACAAAGAGAGGATTGATTTTTATTTCTTTCGGCACAAACAGTGTTACTTAATTTCAATTTTCTTTTCAACAAAGCAAACATAATGATTAAATATCTTTACAAAACATATGTACTCGTATTCAAGGAGTATATTAAATTCAACCTTTTTAATCACAACCGCCATAATATGAAACATTTCGCGGAAAACCCAAAAGCATTTTTATTTTTAATTTAAAGAATCTTTAACCAAGTGCTCGACCAAAACCAAATCTAATACTCCTTGACAGCATAATTCAACGCTCCAGGGGAGCCCTAATCTTCCCACCATCAGTTGGAGGCCACACCGCGTGAACCCGAGACTAATAGAGCGCAAACCACTAACAGTCGCCACTCGGGTTGTACGCCTTCCCTGAGGCCGTCGGCAACAGAACAGTTTAAAAGGTGGACTGTTGACGGCTCAAGGCTCAGGGGAGGCGGCCGTGGTGGGAGCTAAGGCGGCTGCTAGCTAGGGCTGCCTCCATCAAATGATGAACGGTGGTGAGAAGGGTCTAGCGGACTGATGAGTGGCCGTGAAGTTCCTCTCCACACGCTGAGGAGGGGCGATGACACCCCCGCCCCTGGGGGAATTACCCCCCGACTGGTTGGGGGAGAGACCCCTTTCAAAACTAGGGGCCTGGTGGCTGGCCGGCGGGCGCCGAGCGTCGCCCGTCAGAGGGCGTGGCTGAGCGCCCCCGCCCGTGGGGGAAGAGGGTCTGGCAGAGCCCCGAGCGGAGACGCCGTTCGCACCCAGACACAAAACTGCATGGTGATTGCCCTGGTAATGTGGACAGGGCCGCCGGTGCGGGCAGTCTAGCTGGAGGTGCCCTTCCAAACACGAGTAGCACCAGCGGCGCTTCTTGGCGATAGTTCGCCTCGCTGGGACCGGCTTACTTTATAATTTCGTCACGTCACCCGGTGATTGGATGCTCGACAATAAGAGCAGGGGCGCCTCCCTGGCCGGTAGGCCAATGCAAGATGGCAGGGAGCGACGCCCGCCCGCGGAAGCTCCGGTTGGCCTCGGGGGGGGGGTTGACGACGACTTGCCCGGCGGATTCCGCCTCTCACTGGGCACGACTCGTAAGTCGTCATCGGTGCCCGCCGCGTTCTTAATCAGACAGACTACACATGCAGATCAGTAAAAGCAATAGATACGCAGTCGCGCACACACCCGCATGTTATAAATCAGAACGTACTACACTATCAATTATAAACGTATCCCTACAAACACAGCGTTCCTTTTTATTTTCCATGCACCGTACTACTTACTCACACAAAAATATCGGTCGCCATCGTTGTGCTGTGCAAAAGCTTAAATGGTTTTTTTTTTTAATATATGTACATTAGTGATTGACTAAATTGGAAAGTTATCGATTCTCTTACAATTATACTAAAATTGCACTAAAATTGAAAATAAAATAAATAAAAAACGATATGCACAGTAAATGTTATAATAAAAAAATATGTAGCTAAACGTAAATTACTAAGTACCTAACCCAAAAAATTAAATCAATAAAAAAATCGGTTATGTGGGTTTAGATCAAATAGTGTAATCAATTAATGTATTTTTCCATGACTGCTTTAATAAGAAATATTATGTGATTATTCATCGGGGACTGCTCAAATTGGTGAAACTTAACATTATCAAAAATATATAATCCTATTTAAATAAAATTTAACCCACTTCTGCAAATATAAGGCGGAGTTTTAATTTTGAAATCGCCCATTCAAAGAGCCTGCGATTTTTCTTTTGAGGCTGGAAAATTTCTGCCTCAAAATGAGTTGAGCATACGGTAGTAGTTTTTGTGGGGAACCAGTTTGGTGGCCTTCCTGTGGCATCAATTCATTTCTTTTTTAAATAAGCATCTTTTGGGAAGCTGTAAAGGTACGATAATAATTTATTTATCATTTACACCATGTACCTGGCAAGCTTTTGTTACAAAAACCCCTGGTTAGTCAAGATATTGTTAAATATATGAAAACAAACACACACACACACGCACGCACGCACGCACGCAAACACACGCACGCAAACACACGCACGCGCACGCGCCCACACGCGCACGCGCACACACGCGCACGCGCACACACCCGCACGCGCACACACGGTCATCAATCACCGATGCACATAGGTCAAACAGACAAACTAAGCAAACGACAAACATAGAAGATAGCCAAAAAGTTTTATTTTTTTCAAATTAATATCTTCGACAATGCCAACAAAATATGAAAACAAAGAGAGGATTGATTTTTATTTCTGGACTGGACATCGACTCCAAAAATAGAGGTTTCCCGGGTGACTTTAAAACGTGCTCTCGATAGCACTGTATTCTAGCAACTCTGTTGCGCTCACGTTCTGCACTCGCGCCCTCTGCCGAGCAACGCACGCGGGAGTGGGGCCAAGGTGACCTTTACAAGTCAGCAGGCGGAAACGAGAGTGAATGCAAATTTCAAATGTTAATTGTTTGGCCTAAACAAACCCCCGTCCCGGACATAAGGATTTATGTCCGCGAGCAAACCGGCCAGCGGGACAGGGTCGCGACGGCAAGTTGCAAGACCAAATCTACAACCAACTAAGCCACCTTAGGCACCCCATCAGATCTTGCAACCCCAACCACCGCCTCAAAAATACCGCCCCGATGTGGGCAAGCCGGAGGGTTCAGCCTCAACTGGATGCCCTTACTGGACATCGCAGCACATAAATAAGTGCTATTCCTGGACAGAAGTCCGATGCCCTCCTTCTAACACATATCTGCGCCCCCCATGATTCGCTCTGCAATCCGACCGGATCAGGTCCGCAAACAGCGACGCGATACGAAGCGGCCCAGCGCGGCCTCCTAAGCTTCAGTGCACATGAACGTCGTCTGTGGAGAGCCAAACGAAACGCACAGATAGTCCTTAGTATAGATTTTCAAACAGTAGGCATAATCAAGCCATCTACTATATAACTATTCACTTAACTGTGCAGTAGCTGATTTCAATATGATAATCTCCAAACTAGCTAGCCTTTAGACAGGTAGTCCTATGCTCATATTTCAACTAATTTTCAAAGCATCAATGTTCAACTACAGAATTAATTCAAACAAATTAATCACCGATGCACATAGGTCAAACAGACAAACGAAGCAAACGACAAACATAGGAGATAGCCAAAAAGTTTTTTTTTTTTTCAAAATAATATCTTCGACAATGCCAACCAAATATGAAAACAAAGAGAGGATTGATTTTTATTTCTTTCGGCACAAACCATTGATATAAGAAAAGTAGAGGATAAGCTGTAAATGGCATATATATTTTTTGGTTATACAAATATCATGCAAACATGAACCTTGCCAACAAAAATATATCGGTCTCATTCTCACACGTTATGATTTTCAAATGTAAAAAGAGATAAGTACATATCTTAGACTTCAATTTTCTGTTGCCAGTTTTCATAAATGTCACCAAGCTCCACCTTGAAGCATGACGCCATTTTAGGATGACGTTCATTTGTGGTAGTTCGTCTGTCATCTAAGCCTTGTTCGGAGTTATTTTGCAGTGTTACAGTGAATTTTGACTATTTTAGAGCTTTTTTTTTCCATTAGTAAAGGGTAGTTGAGCAAAAACAACATGACAAAGTGTTGCATTAATGGATGTAATTCAAATTCTCGTAAAAACTAGGAAGGATTGTAATTTTTCAGGTTAGCTGTAATTTTTTTCTATAATTGTATATTTTTTCGTGTGAATTGCGTTTCGTGTTCATGTTATGGGTTCTAAATCGTGTTTCCCGCTATTATCTAGAATTTCCAATGACTATTATCATGTAAATTTAAACAAGTAAACATTTTGATTGTTTACATTTTTCCATAGTGTTGTCCTTACGTGTTGTCATGTTTTCAAATTATCGATATAAATTTTAACAATATTTTTTTATTAAACTGGCTTTACGGCTCTGGGTTTTAGCTCTTCTGAGCCTTTTTAACAATAATATTAATGTAGTCATGATCAAATAACGTTTTAGATACGTAAACTGTATATTTAATCAAAGGATTGGGAGCCTTTCGTTTAAGAAAAGAACTTGAAAATAGTGTAAATCGTAAATTTTCTATAATAGTTTTTTTCATCAAAAGATTTGATGATGTTAAGATTATTTTTGATTGGTACTTAAGGATGCATAAGTTGTGGAAGTCATTACAACTTGCAGGTTGTAAACACTATAAAATTGATATTTTTAGGTGTTACACAAATGGGATATAATGAGAATTGAGTATGGAAGTGGAAGTCTGAAGTGGCGCAGCCACCACTATTGATAGAAATGTTGCATGGGAGTTGGTAGTCATATGGTACGAGTATGAACATGGGATGCTGAAGATTGAGGAATACGTTAGGATAGTTAAATGATTAATGGATTGTGTGAACGGTGGTATGGTTAGAAAGGGGCTGCTCAACTCGATTAGATTACTGAGATAAATAAATAAATAATCTTTATTATCAAAAAAATAGATGACCGCTAGTAACCATGTATGAAAGAACACATGCTCCACAAACTTTAAATAAATCAAGATAAAGGTCAGTCTACTGAACATTCATGGTGACTTAAACAGGTAACCGACCATTACCACCAAAGAAAGGTGTTGTCGAATCTTTATGGCGGCTTGGAAGTTAAGAGCGTGCGCTAGTCCGTGTAGATATATTTGAAAGAAAATTTGATGGTGTCTCAGATTACAGTACGTAAAGCGAAGCGTGAAGGTACAAGACTTGCGCTCGCAACTAACTTCCCAGCCTCTATAAAGTCTATATATGATATAATTTACGCATACCGTTGGGGCTGGTTCGATGTGGTGCAGGACAAAACCACTGGGAAAAACTTAGGGGAGACTTCTGCCTAGTAGTGGGACAGCATGGGCTGGACAAAAAAATCATACGAAGCCTAATACATTGCCTATAGTGGTGGTTTCGTTAATCTCTACAGAGGAGAAAAAAAATGCATGTGTCGACCCAGGGACGCACGGATGGAGTGCTTATGTACAGATTGCCGTCGTTACGAAGAAACGTTAGCTGGTTGCACGAACTCAGTATAATATTCTGGTGCACGTCGTATACGTGTTCTGAAAAGAAAGGAGTTAAAGCTCCAATCAAGTGCTCTTTCTTTGGACTCTTCGCTCACTTTTGACTGTTGCTTCACCATATCTTAAAGCAATTACAGTTTCAAAACTTTCCTATTCTGAATTGAACGTAAGATTTATTTATTTATCATCTCAATACAACTATTATTACAGGATTAACCAAATGCAATAGTGTAGTGATCTAATATTTGTTTATTTAATATACCTATGGACGAGAGATGGACGTCATAATTTATATAGCATTGATACTGAAAATATCGACAAAAACAACGCTATTTCTTGTGGGTGGAGTCGTCGCCATATTTGAGAAACACTTGACTTCAGATCACGTGACGACATGCCATATCCCCTATTTTTCTTATATCTATGGCACAAACAGTGTTACTTAATTTCAATTTTCTTTTCAACAAAGCAAACATAATGATTAAATATCTTTACAAAACATATGTACTCGTATTCAAGGAGTATATTAAATTCAACCTTTTTAATCACAACCGCCGTAATATGAAACATTTCGCGGAAAACCCAAAAGCATTTTTATTTTTAATTTAAAGAATCTTTAACCAAGTGCTCGACCAAAACCAAATCTAATACTCCTTGACAGCATAATTCAACGCTCCAGGGGAGCCCTAATCTTCCCACCATCAGTTGGAGGCCACACCGCGTGAACCCGAGACTAATAGAGCGCAAACCACTAACAGTCGCCACTCGGGTTGTACGCCTTCCCTGAGGCCGTCGGCAACAGAACAGTTTAAAAGGTGGACTGTTGACGGCTCAAGGCTCAGGGGAGGCGGCCGTGGTGGGAGCTAAGGCGGCTGCTAGCTAGGGCTGCCTCCATCAAATGATGAACGGTGGTGAGAAGGGTCTAGCGGACTGATGAGTGGCCGTGAAGTTCCTCTCCACACGCTGAGGAGGGGCGATGACACCCCCGCCCCTGGGGGAATTACCCCCCGACTGGTTGGGGGAGAGACCCCTTTCAAAACTAGGGGCCTGGTGGCTGGCCGGCGGGCGCCGAGCGTCGCCCGTCAGAGGGCGTGGCTGAGCGCCCCCGCCCGTGGGGGTAGAGGGTCTGGCAGAGCCCCGAGCGGAGACGCCGTTCGCACCCAGACACAAAACTGCATGGTGATTGCCCTGGCAATGCGGACAGGGCCGCCGGTGCGGGCAGTCTAGCTGGAGGTGCCCTTCCAAACACGAGTAGCACCAGCGGCGCTTCTTGGCGATAGTTCGCCTCGCTGGAACCGGCTTACTTAATAATTTCGGGCACGACGTCACCCGGTGATCGGATGCTCGACAATAAGAGCAGGGGCGCCTCCCTGGCCGCTAGGCCAATGTAAGATGGCAGGGAGCAACGCCCGCCCGCGGGAGCTCCGGTTGGCCTCTGGGGGGTTGACGACGACTTGCCCGGCGGATTCCGCCTCTCACAGGGCACGACTCGTAAGTCGTCATCGGTGCCCGCCGCGTTCTTAATCTGCCGGCACTGCTCCTCTAAAAACCGCAGCAGATCATTGAAGGGCGGAATATAGGAGGCTCCGTCCCCGCCGTACCTCTCCTCAAAATGTATCCTAAGGTCGAGAGGCTGGCGGGACAGCACGATGTGGAGCAACAAAAAGG
Source organism: Parnassius glacialis (assembly GCA_033319125.1). NCBI lineage: Eukaryota > Metazoa > Arthropoda > Insecta > Lepidoptera > Papilionidae > Parnassius > Parnassius glacialis. The sequence continues at coordinate 11,664,229 of JAVANC010000014.1, forward strand.
ACCATTCGTCCACTGGTAAATCCAGCCGCCTCAACGCATTACAGGCCACCAAGACTGGATTCACCAGGTCCGGACGTAGTCTGGCCCGGTCACTAAGCAGCGGGAGGCTTAGAAGCTGCTTAACATGTTCGTCCGCAATTCGCTGAACGTTGGAGTATCTTCTGGCTAGGGGTCCCGAGCAGTCTGGTAGGCGTCGTCCGACAATCTCAAGTGACCGACGACGCCCAGGGCCTCCCCCTCCAGTGAGGCCAGGAGGTACTCCATCTTCTGGCTCGGGATCAAGTCCCTCCGGGCGTCCACTAGGCTGTCGAAAAGACCAACGAAGGTCAGCCATTCGGAAAGGACCCCGGAGAACCTTGGCAGGTCCAGAGTTGGGAGTCATCCTAACAGAGTCCCTTCCGCGGAGACTCGGACAGGTCCCTCAACCGAACTTCACGTGCTTCATTAGCATACTTGGCCCCCGCCTCGATCAAATCGTCCGTGAGCGAAAAAAATTTCTCGTAGTCCGCGAGGCAGGGGTCTAGGACTTCCTGTTCCGCATCCGAGGCCAAAAGCTCTGTGCAAGCCTCCTCCACTACAGCCCTTCGGGCATCGATCTGCTCGAGCCGCTTCCCTAAACTATAAACCCGATCAGGTGGACCTATCAAAATATGGGCGTTTGCGGCCCAGCGCAGCTCCGCTTGCAGGCGGAGCGCCGGTTGCTTGTGCGGCGGCATCACTAATAAATACAAATAATACGCGGCTCAAATATAAATCAAATTAACAAATGACAAAGACAATTCCTATCAAATCAAGTTAAATAGAAATTACACAAATACGATTACTATTTATTAAATTAAATACAAGTTAGCACAAAAAAAACACAAATCAAATTAACAAGTAACAAACCTAGTACGATCAACAAATTATCCGATTACGTAACAACCTCATCTACCTAATCGAGGTACCTCATCTTAACAAACTACGGTAAGTACTTAGCCTTAACAAAACTCCCGCTTGCTCAACCTACGGGCGTGGCAATCGCAACTACCCGCCAACAACAAAAAAGGCAAGCAACAAAGTAACAAAAGAAAAGAATTTTATTTTTACGTATTACGGCCGGGCGTGATGGTAGACACAAAATTAAACCAATCAAACCAACGCTCCCTGCCACCAAAATTGTTTAATTTTTATCAAGTACTACGGTCGGGCTCGACCGGGATACGAACTCGGAACCACGCTCTGCTACCACTAATGTTACGGCCTACGGCTGCTCCTACAAAGATTCAATCTTCCGGGGCCCATCAGCGGAGATTCAAGGAACAGACGCAGGTCGGGCCCAAAACGGCCACATGGAAATGTTCTATCACAATAAACTATATGGAAAATGTTGTATCCTACTACAATTAAAGGGGAGGCTAATCAAATAAATATTACTTACCTGTACGTGAGGCGACTGCTGTCTCAGGGCTTGGTCAGGCCGTAGGTGTGTATGTGTTGAGTATAGTGGTGGTTTGTGGTGTTGGTGGTGATAGACCTGCCGGGACCTTCGAAGTCGGCAGCAGCCCGGACTACGGCGCCGCTCCAAATTGTGGTAATCTCCCGCGGCGTCACCCACCGTCACTTTCTTCCTTCTTCACTATGACAGTCTATTAACTATACTTCCAGACGCCACTAACACTAAACTAAAGCGTAACACACCTCTAATACCGAAAACGTATCCGAACTATATATATATAACTATATCAAAGGCCACTCGAGCAAATTAATATTGTCAAATGCACTTATATGCTAACAAACCCAAGCCTACGAATTAGGAGTATATATAAAAATATCTGACTGACATATTTTAAAAAGAACATCTCAAAAAAAATAATTATTTAAACTGCACCTACTTATGTAGTTTATAAAAAAAACATGTGTGCAGGACGCACGTGGTAGAAGTGAAACCTTCAGAAAACTAAACTTCGAGAGAATGCGACAATTGCAGAATATCAGGAATAGGATAATTGTAGGGTTTATTTATTATAATATTGTTACTAAGTATTAAAATTATTTTAAATTTTATCTTACATAACATATTACATTAAATATGAAACAGACTCCTAGTTTTCAATTTCGACAATGACATGAATAGGTTATGGTAACTAAACTATGAATATTATTTTAATATGATAATTTTCAACCACAAGTGCGGCTTAAAATATACGATAATAGTTCAAATTTATAGCAAAGTAATGTTACAATCCTTATTTATAGACATGTAGAGCATAAGTTTTAAGTCTACTAAATCAATGGGTTATTTTCTTTCGAGTAAAGGTTTGTCGTAGCGCCAATTAAAATGTATGTTAACCATCTTTAAAGCACCGCACAAAGACGAGACCGAGATAATAGAAAACACACAATTTTTTTAAATATTAAAAATGCTATTAATATTAATAATATTCCCTTTAGCAAACGTAAGTTACAAATGCTTGTGTTATGAGCGGTTCACGACACTTGTAGAATGGCGGATTACAACCCACAACCTTTTGAGTTCGCGGTCCGCGCCCCATCATTAGGTTACTGTCGCCTACTATACTGTATTCTATCTCTTTCTCTCGTAGACTAAATCATATAGCCGTATATGTTTGTCTCTTTTTTGGTGTCGCTCTTTTCGTTACATCGCGTTTCAAATCACATCGATTCTAAAGAAGGGTCCACACGGCAGCGACTTTAATCGATAGCGACTCGCTGGCGATGTCAAAATCTGTGTGTGGACGTGAATATTAGCAGCGATTTATAGTCGCTGTTAATGCGGCGATCGAATCGCTGTAAATCTGAAAAGTCGACAGTCGCCAAACAGTCGCCAGCGACATCGTTGCTGTGTGGACGTGTACGCCGTGCGTGAGCGATTTTAAAATGGCGGACCTACGTAAATATTCTCGGGCTTTTGTAACTGAAATTATAGAATTATACCGGCAATTACCTTCATTATGGATGGTTAAGAGTAAAGATTACTCAAACAGAGATTTAAAGTCACAAAGCTATGAGATATTAGTGGGAAAATTTAAGGAGGTGGAGCCAAACGCTAATCGAGATTTTGTGATAAAAAGAATTAAAAATATGAGGGATGTTTGGCGAAGACAACACGAAAAGATTGAAAAAAGCTTGAAATCCGGAATGGCTGTGGAAGATATTCCTACTCCATCATTATGGTATTATGATTTACTCAACTTCTTGAAAGATCAAGAGACGACTAGAAGTTCAATAACTAACATTAAAATAGGAAACAAAGATCGGGTAAGATGCGAAATAAAAATACAATTTATGCTTTAGGACTCGTATACTATATTTGTTTATTCATATTATTATCAAATAACATTATGTAAAGGTATTTAAATTAGTGAATCGGTTTTGCCACAAAACACTACCCTCATTATTGAAATATTGCATATATTGATCTCGAACATATCTAGCCATGGTTTGACTTTGACTTTGATTCGTTATTTGTAAATCTAACAATTCGTTGTTGGCTCTGTAACCTGTGCTTATGTTGCCATCTTCTAAATTTTCAATATCCACACCCACTCGGATATATTGATTACAATTTCGACGTAAAAAGTTATGCAATATACATGCTGCCATTACTATTTTGTCAATGGTTTTCACATCTAAATTGATTGAAGTTTTGAATTCTCAATTCGGAATCGATTGACTAAAACACCAAAAACGTTTTCAATAATGCGACGGGCTCTTGATAGTCTATAATTGAATATTCTTTGTTGAGGACTTAAGTATGGACCTGGGTAAGGTTTCATCAAATCTGGGCGTAAAGAAAATGCATCATCCCCCACGAAGACGTATGGCAAAACAGTTTCACTATTCATTATCCTTGCTGCCCTAGGAATATTTAAGGATCCTGTGTTTAGTTTCCCATAAAATATACTTCTATTAATAACTCCACCATCAGATATTCGGCCATTAATTCCTATATCTACCATTATAAATTCGTAATTTGCATTTGCTATTGCTAATAAAACAACGCTGAAATCCTTTTTATAGTTAAAGTAGTATGATCCACTATTTGCTGGGGGCACATTTTTTACATGTTTCCCGTCTATAGCTCCTAAGCAATGAGGAAACTGCCACCTTTCTTCAAATGTTTTTGCTATGTCTAACCATTCTTCTTCAGTTTCAGGAAACTAGAACAAAAATAGGTATTTATATTTATATTTTAATTCAGGGACCTGTCGATGAGGAATTAGGAATAAATAGAAATGAAGATGTAGATTCTGATATATTTTCGGAGTCAACGCAATCACCAGCACCCTCAACAGTGTCTACTACGGCATCTCGTGATAGTAATAAAAAAAGAAGAGACCAAGAGAAGATATTATTAGTAAAATCAATGCTCATCTCAGCGAACCTATTTCGACAGACCGCTGGGAACATACAGCAAAATCATGGGCTGGTATTTTAAAGAGTTTACCAAATGATCAACAAATTTTTGCGGAGAAATTAATTAACGACGTTTTGTTTGAAGCACGAATAAATTCCCTCTCTCGTCAAAGTCGTATTGATGTAAATCATAATGTTAATATACAATTGCTTTCTCAAAATGAAAATGTTCAAAGTGCTCATAATTCAAATGCTACTACTGATGATACTTTTTCACAAAGCCTTTTGATAGATCCTGTGAGTGGTCAATTAATTCATGTTCCTCAGGAGACGAACAATCAGTCACTAGAAATTGCAGAAACCCAATTGCTCAATTCTAAAACATCTCAAAAGCTTACGATGTATTTTAATAATTTTCAACCATAATGTATAACTGTTAGCACATAGTAAATACGTAACAGAAAAGTTTAGTTTTACTAAAAAGCACCTTTAAACCTACCTTTAAATATTCTTCTTGCAATGTAGCTATGATCGCATCACATGTTTCTGGAATTATCTTGCTTAGAGATTGCTTAGATATTGCAACGCTGTATTGTAAATCCTCATAAGATCGTCCGGTTGCTAGAAATCGCAATGTAGCTGATAATCGTCCGTGAGCTGTTATCGCTTTTCTCATGCACGTATCTTGTTTTGTTAGCATTGGCTCCAACAGAGACAACAACTGTTGATATGTACAAGAGTCCATTCGTAAATAGTTTCTAAAATCGTTCGGTTCTTGTAGTGCTAGCTCGGCCATTAAATTTATATGCGAATATCTTGGTCTTTGAAGTAACCATTTTTTCGCCCAACATCTTCTATTTTTCTTTTCTCTCTCTTTGTCATATATGCAAACGGCTGCTAGCGCTAGTAACATTCGACGCCTTTCTTCGGACATTACAAAGAAACGTTCACAAATAAAAAAAGGGAATAACAGACATCGGTATACACATCTACTTTCCCCTATATATTATTATACTCTTTGCGTCTACTGCCTTCTACTGCGAAACGAATACTGATAAATCGCTATAATATAGACACAAAAGTCATAAGTCGCTAGCGAGTCACCGTCGATTAAAGTCGCTGCATGTGTACCGGGCTTAAAAAACTATTACTTTAAAAATAGGTAAAGATCGCTCACCTTACAATCACAGAGTAAGAAGTAAAGACCACAGGAGAAATTTCCTAACAACAACGAAAATGTATACTTATTTTGACAGGGATGTCACCTGATGCATGAGAAAATTTTAAGGAGAAAACAAAAATATTGTGTAGTATAAAACAACACGCGTATTCCTTGTAACTCAATTTAATAAAACAACACGTCTGTTACTGTTTTGAGATTTTTTTTTGTATTACAGAAAAGGGCAATATGTGAATTTACAATTAAAAACCGCGCGAATATCTTCGAGTGAATTTCAAGGAAATAGATATTCTCACAAAAGCTTCACATTATGTGTATTTTCGTAAGACAACTTATTCATGAGTACAAAAAAAAACAGTGATCTACGTAATGGACAAACCAGAAACCGCAATGAGCTCCTTCTCAAAAAGGTCCGAAAGTTATTCATGAGAATGAACGTGCTCTTCTATAATAAAAATCCACAATCCATTTTGGGCTTGTCCTTATACAAGTTTATTAAAAGAGCGTGGATTTGATTTGCTCCAATTATGCTTAGGTCTGCAGTTAATAATTATGTCAATAATTATAATTATTGTAAATTTAATATTTAAAAAAAAGCAACCGCCTATATATTTTGCATAATATATAAAGGTATGATAAATCTTGCTTATACAAAACACTAATTATTTACTCAGATAAATCTATATTGTATATATATATATATATTATACTATACTTCATTAATAGAATTAGGCGTTACTTTGCGGAAGTCCATTATATTAAAGTTGGTAAAAAATGACTTCGCGTACATCCGCTCGATTAGATAAAATGATGAGTCTTACCTAGTTTGAAGAGCACCTCTCGCCCTCTCTCAATTGCGTGCACTATCATCGTCACCACTAATCCCAGCACCACTATTCCCAACACCACTACACTAGGAAAGACACACCACTGACGACAATACGACACGTGTTTCGCCTCTACACGAGGTATCTTCAGGTAATCTAGACTCTGCGGTGGCTGACCGCTAAGTGAGCGGCGAGCCAAAACAACTCCTATTTATACAGACTGCTGACGCAACCGCTCCCTACTTAACCGATTCGTTGCGGCGCCAATTTTCGACAACTTTTAGCTGTGACGGCGAACAAATATTTCGTGACACGCCTGTCGTGTCAAGCGCCAATAGCCAATAACAATGGCCAGTGGCACAATAGGCGTGTCATCAGCCATGTGTCAAAGTAATGTTCTTTTTTATGCTTTTTTCACTTGTTTAGACCTAATTAAGTTTAGTTGACATAAAACATCAGTTGCAAACGGAAGGATACTTGTTTTTAGTGGGTAAATACGTGTTTTTTTACGTGTTTTCTTTGAAATTGAGAGTAAGTGACTTTTTATGCAGAGATTACAAACCTTTTGTACTATTTTTTGTTTTATAAAAAATAATTTATATAAGTAGGTACAGCTAAATCACCCTGGAAAACCTTGGTTTTTATTATTTTTTTTTAACGTTTGTAAATAACAAACAATGAAGAAGCTTAATTTGGAAAAAAAATAATGTTTATGATTCATTGATATTTACAAATGTTAAATATTATTCAATGTTATACAGATGTAAAAGTAAAGTCGATCTGAAAACGTCTAATTAGTAAGAATAGCAAAACAAGTGTTTTCAAAAGGGAAAACACCGGCGCTATACGGCGGAGGATTGACAAATACAATTTATTAGCGAAATTTTTTTATGCATGAACGGTTTCGAACTGTTTCAAGCAAAAATTAACCTTATACCATATCACAAAAGCACACGGTACTTCGCAGATCTATACGGCCATATAATAGTAATAAGACGGCAGTTCAACCATTTTTAGCAAAATTAAATAATAAGACAAACGCATTGTTTATTTTTAACAGGAGACTTGTTTTCCAGAAATTTATTTACAACTTGAGTTTGTGAGCGATCGCAATGAGTGCTATTATTTGTTACTTATTAGACTATTTTTCCACAACATGATTTAAAACCCACAAAATAAAAATAGTACCATGTACACGTTAAGAAAAGTTTGTCAACCCCTAACAATTTCAAATTTTCAAAATATCCAGAAACGAAGCTGCAGGCAAGAACTACTTGCAAAATAATGAATATTTTGTTCTGGATAAATCTTCCGAAAAAGCAATTTGAGCGAGTTATAACGATTTTAAAAAAAGATACGACTCGCGTGTCATACGCCACACAAAAGTAATCGATGGCATGCCCGGCGCCACCCGCACTGAACCGGTTAAGGAGCAAGCGACAGCGTCATGCGATCTATCGCATGCGATCTTACGCAGCCGTTTGTAAAATTAAAAACAAACCGCCGCACAGCGCCCGCCTACCCTACAACTACGCACGGCACAAACTAGGTAAACATTTGCATCCATCGACTTCCTGGATATCTTACCAGGTCGTCACTCCATCTCGTTGGGGGACGCCCTACACGTCGTCCGCCGGTACGAGACTCGAGCCACTCGAGAATATTTTTTCTCCATAGGTTGTCGGTTCGATGAGCTATATGGCCGGCCCATTACCACTTCAGCTTACTAATCCGTTGGGCTATATCGGTCACTCTGGTTCTACTGCGGATATCGTCATTTCTAAGTTTATCACGCAGAGAAACTCCGAGCATAGCCCCCTCCATAGCTCGCTGTGCGACCTTGAGGTTCCTCATCCGGCCAGCAGTGAAGGACCACGTCTCAGTTCCATAGGTCATCACTGGCAACACGCACTGGTTGTACAGTCTCGTTTTCAAGTTTTGAGGTATACCTGACGAGAAGATGTGCCGTAATTTCCCGAACGCTGTCCAAACGAGTTGAATGCGTCGATTGACCTCTCGGTCGAAGTTGGACTTGCCTAGTCGGACTATTTGTCCCTCGTCAACAACTTCGAGCTTAGTGCTCCCAGCAACTACCGGCATAGGTGTGACATGGACATTGAACATGATCTTTGTTTTGTCTTTGTTCATTTTAAGATCTATTCGTTGGGAAACTATTGAGGTCATTGAGCATAGTGCTTGGGTCCTCCAGCGATTCCGCCATAATGACTATATCTTCGGCATATCGAAGGTGAGTGATGCACTCGCCATTGATGTTAATTCCAGTCCAGAAGCTTGAAAACGTCTTCCAATGCAGCGGTGAAAAGTTTCGGAGATATGACGTCACCCTGTCTTACACCTCTCTGCAATTGGATAGGTTTCGTACTCTGGTTCTGTACTCGGATAGCCATCGTAGCTCTACAGTACAAGCACTTCAGCACTTCGATATACCGACAGTCAACTTGGCACCGCTGAAGGGACTGCATCACCGCCCAAATTTCGACGGAATCAAAGGCTTTCTCATAGTCCACATACGCCAGAGCCTTTTCGGAAACCGGCTTGCTCGGGAGGCTTGAAATCGTCAAGCTTGCGCGCGAGACGTTTCATAATGACACTCCAAAACAACACGTAGACGCGGCTCAGAAGGGAAATCGGTCTGTAGTTCTTCAAGAGAGTGTTGTCACCTTTCTTGAAGAACAAGACCACCGCACTTCTGCTCCACGCCTCCGGAGTAGTGCTACCATGGAGGACGGAATTAAAGAACTTCTGAAGGACTTCAAGTACCAGTTTTCCACCCGCTTTCAAAAGCTCCGCTGTAATTCCATCCCCGCCTGGGGCCCTGCCGTTATTAAGGTGCTGGAGAGCCATTCTAATCTTTTACTCTAGATTTGACAGACGGAAAGAACTATTTTCCAATTGCCCTTTGTGCTGTCTATATTCCCCCGCCAATTCAGTCTAGAATATTGGAATGTTTTCTTAGTAACTGTAATTCTTTGTTTGATATATTGAAACAAAGGACTTGCATAGTTGGTGATTTTAACTTACCTGACGTTAATTGGAAACTCGTCAATGACTTGAATAGCAATTATACTGCTCCCGTTAAGGGTCAAAGTCTTATAGATTTCTGTTATATTAATAAATTACGACAGTACGATTTCGTCGAAAATAAAATGAGGAGAATTCTCGATTTAGTTCTAATAAATTGTTTACATTGCACTGTTAATGAGGCAAATGATATATTGACCACCATAGATCCTTTACATCCTCCGATTGAAATACAGCTACTTATATCTGAAACACAAAAACTAAAATACAATTCTAATGTCAAAAAGCGCAATTTCTATAAAGCTGATTATGAAAAAATTCGTGAACATTTAAGTAAAATAAATTGGGATATGCTATTTAAGGGGCTAAATGATATAAATAGTATTGTTTCAGTTTTTTACAAAATTGTAAACTTAACAATAGAAAAATTTGTTCCATGGAGTACGATCAAAAGTGATAAATATCCTATTTGGTTTAGTCGGAGTCTGATTAACGTAATAAAGGAAAAAAATAAGGTGAGGTGTAGATACAAAAAATATAATAACGCAATGGATTTACTCAGCCTAAAGTTACTTAATAAGAGATGTGATAAATTAGCTAAGACCTGCTACAACGCTTATATAAAATGTATAGAAGATAATATTGTTACAAATTCAAAAGTTACATCAAAAATAAACGGCATGGCAATAGTAAGTATCCGAGTGCAATGTCTAATGGTAGTGTGATGACAACAGATGCGACTGATATATGCAATCTTTTTGCCTCACATTTCTCCTCAGTATACACCGTAGACAATCCTAACGGTCTTAATAAAAATGATTCAAATAACCAATATTTAACATATTTAGATAACAATAATTATCATTTTGGCACTTTAGTTTTGGATGAAAAATCAGTTTTAAAAAAATTAAAAGGCTTAGACCGAAAAAAAGGACCTGGTCCAGACTCTATTTCACCTTATTTTATCGCTGAATGTGCCATAGAACTGTCTACTCCTCTTTGTTTTATATATAACAAATCCTTACAAACAGGATGCTTTCCAGATATGTGGAAGCTCGCAAAAGTTGTCCCTATACATAAAGCGGATGATGATACTTTAGTTAGCAATTATAGACCGATCTCAATATTATCAACCTTTCCCAAAATATTTGAATCATTAGTATGTCCCTATATTCAAAATTATACAAAACAGTTTATTACAGATGATCAGCATGGATTTGTCAAATCTCGTTCGACTTGCTCTAATTTAGTTACGTTTGTTGAAACGTTGGTGAAAACTGTAGACATGCAACAGCAAATAGATGTAATATATACCGATTTCAGTAAGGCTTTCGACCGAGTATCACATGTTATGCTTTTAAGAAAGTTAGAAACTTATGGTTTTTCTGACCCTATTCTCGCGTGGTTAAGGTCTTATCTACAAGGTCGAAATTATTTTGTAGTTGTTAATGGATTCAGTTCTGACATATTTCCCATCACATCCGGAGTTCCCCAGGGATCACATTTGGGGCCAATTTTGTTTAACATATTTGTTAACGATATTCCTAATTGTTTCTTACATTCCAATTGCTTTATGTATGCTGATGACTTAAAATTTTGTAAAATTGTTAATAAATCGTCAGATATGATACTTCTTCAGGAGGATTTAACTAGACTTTCTAAATGGTGTGATGTTTATGGAATGAATCTAAATCTAAAAAAATGTGCACATATTAAATTCACTCGCAAAAATAATATTTTCCCATCAGTTTATACCCTCAATGGTGTAGTTATCCAAGAAGTGGAAACTGTTAAGGACCTAGGTGTAGTATTTGATAAAAAGCTTACATTTATACCACAACTAGAAAGTGTAATTAAAAGATCATCTCAATCATTAGGTTTTGTTATAAGAAATAGTAAAGAATTCCGTAATGTTACCACAAAAAAACTTTTATACTTCTCAATTGTTAGAAGTATATTAGAATATTGTAGCACAGTCTGGCGTCCCCATTATTCTACCCATAACCTTCGCCTTGAGCGCGTACAAAAAAGATTTTTATGGCATCTTGCCTTTTCAACACGAAAGGCATATAAAAATGCATCATATGTTAAAGTCATTTAAAATGGTTTCACTATCAAAACGCCGGGACATTCTGGATTTGCAACTTTTATATAAAATATTTAGAAATAACTTAGATTGCCCTTTATTACTACGTAAATTTAATTTTCGTATCCCAAGTAGATATCCTCGTAAATTCATTACTCCTCTTTCGCCGCCTCTTCGTAGAACTGTACTAGGATTTAATTCCCCAATATCCAGACTTTCCAGACTTTTAAATACCTATAATAATGTAGTAGATATTCACCACGACTCTTTTAATGATTTTCGGCACAAAATTTATCAAAATATTAATGTTTCTTTGTAGTCATTTTTTTATTTTTTTGTATTAATTTTATAATATTTTTTTATTCTTTATTTTAAGTTTGTATCGTATATTTTTAGCTATTTGGTAACGCCTTGTAGGAGATGCTGTGAACACTAAGCATGCGGTGTTTACCTTTTATTGAATGTGCACTTAGTTAATATTACTATATTAGAATTAAGCATATGTATCAGTGTAACATTTGTTGGTAAACCAAATAAATAAATAAAAAAAAAAATCTCGCTCAGACTGACGTCCGGGATATCATCGGAATAGTGTCGGATAAGACTCGCTCTTGGATCATTACTCACACTTACGTGTGGCTCCAACGATGATGTGTCCAGCTGCCAATAGAACCTCTCAATCTCACTCAAAATCTCAGGTGTCCCAGAAACAATGCTGCCACATTCGGTCTTCAGCTTTAAAAGTTGTCTCTTTCTGGTAGACAGATTTCTGTAAAAGACTTTGGAGCCTTGGTTCCACTCGATCGCTTCTTTAATACAGGCTGTATTGAAGTTGCGTAAGTCCCGCCGCATGCATTTAGAGACCTGTCTGTTCAGTTGCCTGAATGCTGTCAAATCTACTGAAAACTGCAGCTTCATATCCCGTCTAACAGCCATGAGATTACGAGTGTGATCGAAGAGTTTTTCTGTTCTTCTGCGGCGGGTCTTGCAAAACTTAGCTACGACCGCATAAACAGTTTCCACGAGCTTGTCATTCATATCGTCCACTGCATTGCAATCTTCTAGGCACTGAAAACGATTTCGTAGCTCGAGCTGAAAGGTTTCGGCACTTTGGATTAGAGCACGAGGATGACGGAGCGTTGACTTCATTAGACGTGACCTCTCTAACTTAATTCAGTGTGCCTCTCACCATTGGGTGGTCGCTGCCGGTTTTCACCCTCGCGATCACTGAGACATCACTGAACAGTTGTCATCTGGTCGTCATAATGAAGTAAATCTCATTTTTTGTCGAACCGTCGGGACTCAACCAGGTCCACATCCTATGGGGCCGCTTCTGGAAGAAAGAGTTCATTATAAAGAGGGACTCTTTCTCCATGAAGTCGGCCAGCTGCTGGCCCCTTGGGTTCCGTTGCCCTATTCCGAATTACCCTACTTTCAGCTCACCGTTCTCTCTTGTGCCTAGTTTTGCGTTGAAGTCTCCCATTAACACCGTATAGTGGGTTTGGAGGAATGCATGGCTCTAGAGATATCCTCATACATTTCCTCCACCTCCTCATCGGGGTGTGCCAAGGTTGGTGCGTAAACCTGTATGACCTTCAGCGAATACCGTTTCGAGATTAATAAAAACAACAACAACAACGTTGTCTTGTGCATGTGCTTATTTCTTGTGATTTCATATTTTAATAATAATATAATAATAATAATATAATTTATTTAGTTCTAAACAAAAACACAAATTAACATAACAAAATAAATTAATGGAGTAGAACTAAAATGGCGTCTACTCAGCACAAATGTTATAGAAACCACATAGTGGTAACTATAACGCTGATTTTCAGTAAACGCCAGAGACATAGGTGCAATAAAATAAACTTAGGCAATCACAGGCTCCAACATAAAAAAAATACTCTCTTATAAAAGAACAATGCCCATTTTTCACCTGACAATGTATAGAAATGAAATAAATCTTAAAATTCAGCTAATTGAATTGTAAATTAATTACGCTTATCACTATGTTAAAAGAAACGCAGGAAAAAAATATTTTTACATATTTCTATAAGTTTATTCTACGTCAAGGGTAAACGTATTATATGTTTTGAACGCATCTCAACTACCCTTTTTCTAGGACGTTCCATTTTATACACTGCTACTTTACTTTATTTAACTCTGTTTCTGAGTTTTATACATTATTTTATGTTTAATTTAATCAGTAAGTATTTATTTATTTGTATAGTACATATTAATATAAAATAATATAATAATAAAATAAATTAATCATTCAGTATGTCATCAAGTGCGGACGAATGAAACGGATTTTTTTGGACATTTGACAGTTCTGCCATTGGCATCGGCGCAGTTCTTCGTTGTTGCATTTGCGTCTCGTTGTGTACTATTCCATTTTGTTTGTGTTACTTCTTTTTACAACCCTATATGGTATGAAGAAAATATTTCTGCTCCAGCAGAATTTCTGGATGACGTAGTGGTGAGAGGTTTAAGTGAAAATGATAATAATTAATAAACCATGCCACTTTAACATAGTGTTTTATTTGTTTATCCCATTTTGTTCATCACATGTGTATGTAAGTATATACCATAGGCCAATGAAATGTGTTTGGTTGATAAGTGATCATTTTTACAATACAAGATGATCTAAATGTAGTTAGTTAGTATTTATGTGTGCTGAAGAAATAGCAGATAGAGCTAGCCACTCAATTTATGGTGCCAATCATCGAGAGTAAGCGGTGTCTTAGGGGCAGCTGGTTTCAAGAAATTCACAAAGTAAAAAAGACGTTTTAGACCATAACTAGATAAGTATTGCTATCTTAACTTCGAGCGTTAATAATAAGTTATAGCACATTTATTTCTTTATTACCTATTTGGTTACGGCAAATCCTAACCTAAAAAGTGACATTAGTATATTTTGGGATTCGTAGCGTTTAAATCGTAAAAATAACTACGAGTATATGACATTATTTTCTAAGCTTACATGTAGTTTTTCTACTATACTTTATAATTATACATCAACTTTCACTATCAGGTTTTTAAATGTATGGAAAGTGGGCATGATTCTTTATAAATAATAATTAAAAAAAAACCTGTTAACATTTAGGAAAGAAAGGCACAATAATAAGCCAACGCAAAAAAAAAACGTAACAAAACAAAAAACAAAACATATGCAAGGCACAAGGCACACTATTAAATTATTTAATAAGATACAAAAATAAAATAAAATAAATGGAGAATTAAGCAAGTATTTTTATAAAATACAAACATTCAATGAACCTTCATAAGAAAGGTGTGATATATCGACACAGAACTAACTTTGCAAATTTAAAAGATATTCTTTTAGTTTTACTTTAAAAGTGCGAACTGTCCTGCTGCCTTTGATCGGAGGTGGTATATTATTCCAACACTTTGTGGCAGCATACCGAAAGCTACCACGAAACGCAGCCGTTCTGTGTCTTGGGTACAAGAAGCGAACAGTTTCCCGTGAGAAACGTTGCGAAAAACTGAGCTTCTCATATAAGTATTTCGGTTGTTGATTATGTAATATTTTATAAAGTAAACAACTGTAGTGAACCGATCTACGAGATTTCATGTTAATAAGTTTGCTCTGATTTAAAAACGGTGTCACGTGACCTCTACGAGGGATTCGAAAACAGAACCTAGCGCATGCATTTTGTACTCGTTGTATAACGAGTTTGGTTCGCGCAAGCAAACACTCTCCCATGACAATATCAGCATAATTTAGTTTCGAGAGTATTAGTGACTCACACAGTTGAACTCTAAATTCTTCACTTAGGTATTGCCGAATATTATATAATATTTTTAATCTGTAAAAACAATTTTTTACTGTATGCGTAACATGATTTTCAAACCTTAGTCTATTATCCATAATTATACCCAAGTTACGAACTTCGGATACCTGTTCAATATGGTTACCACCAACAACAATTTTAGGCATATGAGCATTCGTTCGTTCTATTAATTTATTTGATCCCAAAATCATGAATTTGGTTTTATTTGAATTTAAGATGAGTTCATTATTATTCGCCCACTCAGCGATCATGCTTAAATCCAGATTTAGTTTGTTAACTGCCTCATTAGTATCATCCGGCCTAAATGATATGTAGACTTGAAGGTCGTCGGCATATAAATGATACTGGCAATATTTAAAACAGCCCGTAATATCGGCACTGTAAAGGATAAACAGTAAAGGACCTAGAATCTACCCTTGTGGACCGCCACGAGTAACAGGAGACGCAACAGAAAAAATGTTGGTACCAGTTTCATTTCGAAGTCTGACGCGCTGTGTACGACCATTTAAATAACTTTCAAACCACTTTAATGCGTTACAGTCAAAACCATAATACATCAACTTCGACAAAAGTAAAGTAGTATCTATTGTGTCAAATGCACGCGAAAAGTCCAGCAGTGTCAAAATTGTAGCCTCTCCTTTATCCTGCGCTGTTAGAATATCATCGACAACACTCAATAGCGCTGTAACCATGCTTAGTCCAGCCCTAAAACCTGATTGTTTTAGAGGTAAAATGTTGTTCTGGTTTAGATATTCCATTAATTGCATATAAACAGCCTTTTCAGTGATTTTAGATAAAAAAGGTAGTATACTTATAGGTCGAAGATGATTTTCTTCTCTGATGATGAGTTCTACAGAATGATTATTTTTTGGTATTGGAATTATTACAGCTTCCTTCCAGATGTCTGGGAAAACTCCTGTCCGTATCGACGTATTAATAATGTTGGTTATAGCACTCAAAGTCCGTGGCAATGTTAAGAGAACCATATCTTTAGTAATACCATCTACACCCATAGCATTTGTGGTAATATTTTTCAAAATTTCTAATACCAAGTTTTCATCCACTAATTTTAAAGTAAAGACCGACGAATTGAAACGGTTAGATTCAAAATAGCATAATGTTGAAGGACTTACACTATTGCTTCCTGGTATGTGTAGAAAATTATGATTTATGATGTCAGGATCATTCAAGTTTAATGGCAACTCAATGTCTTTATTTTTGAAGTCTACCACATTTTTTTTATATTTCTCCAAAGTACTTGAGGATTTTTTGAATTGTTATTAATAAAGTAACGAAAGTAGGCTGTTTTTTCACTCAGTATAGCAGCATTAACAGTACTCTTCAGATCTTTATAACATTTTTTGTCACCTTTGGAATTAATGCCTTTACATTTTGCGTGAGCTTTATCTCTTAGCTTCATCATTTCCCTAATCGTTGGTGTGATCCACGGATAGCTATGGCCTTTAATATAAGATGTTCTTATTGGTGCATGAATATCAAATAGATACAATATTTGTGAATTAAAAGCCGTTACAGAACTGTTTACGTCATCACAAAGCAACTCTTCCCACAGTACAGCATCAACATCAGAATTAAATTTTGGTACGTTTATATCCTTAATTGGTCTATAAGTAATACATGTTGACACTTGCTTTGGCTTCTTTACATTCATCTCACAAGATAGAAAAGCGTGATGACTCAGATCTGGCACATAGTCAACCTGTATATTAAATACATCACAGCTACTGCAAATAAAATCAAGTAAAGTTTCCGAGTGATCAGTAAAACGAGTCGCTTGTGTGACGTGCTGCCTCAGACCCATACACAGTAGAAAATCATTGAGCTTTTTTGAATTAGGATCTGAAGGTGCAAAATAAAAAAGACAAGGCTGTATGGCTTAGTTCCTTTGCCTGCTCTCTTGAACGAATAATAAAAACAACAACAACAACGTTGTCTTGTGCATGTGCTTATTTCTTGTGATTTCATATTTTTGAGTGTTTTATCGCTATTGTTTATGTATTTGCGTCGAGTTGAGTTGAATTATCGCTCCTCCGCTTTCCATTAGTATTGCTGTCGAAACACCCAAATCTTGAACTGTTGTGATTGAGAGTGCATTGTTGGTTAAATGGTTTTCGGTTAACTTAACATTTACACTAATTACCACCACAGACTAACTAGTAGATTCTACCCTAATCAGACGGACATCTCACGAACTAAACTTACTCGACTTAGCCTCTGCGTCCTGATTGGTTGTAGCAAAATGATAAATGACATTTCTTTTTTTTTATTTGAAGCAGCTATAACCAGGCAAAGGTCGTCGCAAATAATAGCTACTTGAAATTTTATTATATTGAAAATAAAACGAGGTAAATACAAATGAAACAATGTTGAAATTTACTATTTTTTTATTAGTTATTAATGTTCAATTAGGGAACATGAATAAAATAGGCGACTCACACGATAGGCAAATTGTATATTTAAAAGGTATAAAAAATACAAAATATTTGGTGGCGATCGGGTCGCGAGCTAGCGGCGAGTGCCGGTCTTAGGCGCGGTGGTGAGAAACCCCCACGCACTTCACATACTCCCCGCAAACACCGTCGGTGCTGTCGTAACGGCGCCGACATACTCCCGGCGCTGGAAAGCTTAACAGCTTTCAAGATCTTCCAACTCATCGGGCTTCGGTAGTAGGACGATTCTGTTTAGGGCGCGCCGCACAATTCCTCTTGCAGTGTCTATATCTGCGACGCGTGTCAATCCGTCAGATCCCGTGAAGAGTTTTCTTACACGTCCGAGACGCCAATAGAGCGGTGGAGCGTTTTCCTCTTTCAAGAGGACTAGGTCGTCAATTTGTAGGCTCTCTTTGGACTTCGTGCGCCACTTCGTCCTCAACTGCAGCTCCGCAATGTACTCGTGGCTCCAGCGTCGCCAAAAGTGCTGCTTAAACTGCTCGATGCGCTGGAATCTGTCGAGACGATTGGCATTAGCGGATTGTAGACACGGAGATGGCAGCGAGCTTAGTGGTCTACCAATTAAAAAGTGGCCCGGAGTTAAGGGATAATAGTCAGTGGGAGAGGAACTTAATGGACATAGGGGGCGGCTATTTAGGATACATTCTATTTGTGTGAACAAAGATGACAATTCCTCATAGGTTAGGTGCGTAGTCCCTAATATCCTAGCCAGGTGGAATTTGGCTGACTTTACACCGGCCTCCATCAAACCATTGAAGTGAGGAGCGTATGCAGGCGAAAAACAAAATTCAACGCCTTCGTTAGCGGCAAAATTAGCGATAGTTTTGGCATTAATTTCAAAAAACTCTTTAAGTTCCTTTGAAGCAGCTACAAAGTTTCCACCATTGTCGCAGAATATCTGCTTTGGTAGCCCTCTCCGTGAAACAAAGCGTCTCAAAGTTAATATAAAAGCATCCTTGGACAGCTCACTAACAGCCTCCAAATGGATGCACTTATACCTAAAACATATGAAAATACACAAATAACATTTTGTAATTTTACAACCACGACCTTTGCGATCCGTGACCATAAATGGCCCAGCGAAATCAGTCCCTACTGTAATAAAAGGAAAGTCAGGCATTAGTCTTTGAGCAGGTAGGTTGCCCATTATGTTTTTCATAGACTGACCCTTAAAACGCCTACATACGGTGCAATTATGCACAGTACGTCTAGCCAGACTTCTTCCACTAATGGGCCAAAAACGCGTTCTAATAGAAGCCAGTAAGGCTTGGGGCCCTAGATGTAGAAGCCGTACGTGTTCTTGTTGGAATAAAAGTTGAGTAAAATGGTGTTTAGAGCTTAACAACATGGGATGCTTCATATCGAAACTATATTCAGAAGCCTGAATTCGACCACCTACTCTTATCACTCCTTTATATAAAAATGGATTAAGTGCCGAAATGTGCGACTTAGGACTTAGGGAATTTCCTTTTAATAATAAATCGTATTCTTTAGGGAATGCCTCTAATTGGGAAATATACACTAATGAATTAAGAGTTTTATTGAGCTCGGCGGTAGTTAAGGAACCTGTAATTTTAGTTTTAGAATTTTTACAGTTATTAATAAAACTGTGTACATAGGCTAAAATGTGTTGTAATTGTTTTAATTTAGAATATTTGTTAAAGTTAATAATTGATTGATAATTATCACAAATAGCAACTGGATGTGCTTTAACTTCCGGCAAATTCTTCATCTCAATAATAGTCTGCGACTGCATAGAAGGCCACTCGGACTCTGGCAACGATAAAAACTTAGGTCCATACCACCACATATCACATGCAGCGATCTGTTGTGGGTTCACGCCACGGGATAGCAGGTCAGCTGGGTTGTGTTCTGTAGGAACGTGGTGCCATGAATTTGCGTCAGTCAACTCTCTAATGGCGGCGACACTGTTGGCAACGAATGCCTTCAAGTTAGAAGAACCGCAGCGCAACCAACTAAGAACTACGCTCGAGTCAGGCCAATAGACATGACGCGATATTTTACGTCGCAAGGCTTTGGTCACAGATGAGCTCATTTCAGCTGCCAGAAGAGCACCTGAAAGCTCCAAACGAGGAATTGTAATAGGGCTGGATGCTGGGGCAACGCGAGATTTCGCACATAAAAGTTGGACATGTATTTGTCCTTCTTTATTTGTAGAGCGAAGGTACAAACATGCACCATAGGCGCGTTGCGATGCATCGCAAAAACAGTGGATTTCAGCAGAGACTGGATATTCTATTGATACCCATCTAGGTATTTTTAGTGAAAAAAGGCATTTAAGTCCATCAACAAAAGGTCTCCAGACATCGACAATATCCTTTGGAGCGGGCTCATCCCAGTCCAATTTGAGAGACCATAAGGTCTGAATTAAATTTTGGGAACGATAGTGGGCATAATAGGAGGCCCAAGGGATCGAAGATCTTGAAAGTTGAAGAAAGTATAGTGCGCTTAGTGACGACCTCAGACTGATCCACTGCAATGGGAAAATTAATGCTGTCGGTCGAAGGACTCCAATCTAGGCCCAGCGTATTTGTAGACTGACTCAATGTCAGGTTGCCGGATGACTGGACAACGTCTGAAGGCAGTAAAGAAGGTAAGTTGGATCGGTACTTACGTAAATCAAAACCAGCCATAGAAAGAGCCACATGTGTTGATTTCTGTATAGACCGTAATTGATCTTTATCATCGCTAGAAGTTAGTAAGTCATCAACATATATGTCCTCCTGTATGACTGCCTTAATAACGTCATCGTCACACTCCTCGCCCACTTGCCAGAGACACCTGGTGGCAAGGAAACTAGCGCTAGTAAATCCGTAGGTGACCGTGTTAAGCCTGAGTGTCTGTAATGGTTTGTCCTCCGCATCACGCCATAAAATCAGCTGTAGGTTTCGGTCAGACTCATCTATTAAAACCTGCCGGTACATTTTTTCAATATCCGCTGACAACACATAACGATATTGCCGGAACCGGATATTGAAAAGAGAGTCTTGAACTGTAGGGCCTATCATTTGAATGTCGTTTATAGACAAACCAGATGAAGTGCGAGCTGATGCGTCAAAAACGACGCGTAGACGTGTTGACTCACTGTCTTCACGAATGACAGGATGATGCGGAACAAAATAGGCAAGCTCAGGTCGGTCTACCTCAGATATTGCTAGATGTCCTAGTTTGCGATACTCCTCAATGAAATCAACATAGGCGGACTTAAGTTCCGGTTGCTTGCGAAAGCGACGTTCCAGGTTTATAAATCGCCGCCTGGCCATGAAATAGGAAGTGCCTAGGCAGTCTGGTTTGTCGATCAATGGCAGCTTGATACAAAAACGACCTTCTTCAGTGCGTTTTGTGTGCTGTAAAAAATGTTGTTCGCAAGCTTTCTCTTGGTCTGTAAGAAGGGGCTTTTGTGGCAAGCTTTCAAGCTCCCAAAACCTCTTCAAATCATTGTGAAGCTCAACTAAAGTATTGTTGCTTTCAATACTTACAAAATTACATTTCACTGGGGAATTTAAATTGAGATTGTCATTTTGAATATGGTGCATGGGACCTGCGATAAGCTATCCTAATTTAGACTCATGTAGAATAGGATTTCCTTTGCCTAAAGAGTGCTGTTTGGTTCCAATAATGGACCAAAATAGGTCAGCACCGATGAGCAGTCCTATGTCAGACGGCTCATAAAAGCTGGGGTCTGCTAATGCAAAGGACTTCAGGTTAAGGTGTGTAATAGACACAAGAGACTTAGGTATCTTACCTGATATTTGGGGTATGACTAAACATGACGTCATAACGCTGAAAGAACCTACCTTTGAATGAATTCGAACATTGCAACGTTCAGCATTAAGCTTGACAATAGTGTTACATATGCCGACCACATTCCTAACATCAGACGTGGAAGAAGTTAAATTTAACTTTGATTTAAGTGCTTCTGTAATAAAGCTAGACTGACTACCGTTGTCTAAGAGAGCTTTAGTGGTAATGTAATTGATTGTTTTGGGATTTAAAATATCAACCAAAGCCGTACATAGTAGTGTCTCAGAAGCAGAAACAGCTGACATTGAAACTGGCTCAGAGACTGCAACATTAGTGACTGCCACATTATAGTATCAGAATCCGTAGGTTTGTGTAAAAAGGTATTGTGACGTTTTTTGCATATTTTGCACGTACCTGGAAGCTTGCATGCGCGCGTATTATGCCCTTTGCGCAAACAGTTGGGACACAACTTTTGCTCGGACACTAATGAAAGTCTATCATCAATAGATTTCGATTGAAATTGTGAGCACTCATAATTACGATGACCTTGACCACAGAAAATACACTTGTGAGAGGCAGTTGATGATGAGTCGCCCTGCTCAGCGCTGACGAATG
Source organism: Parnassius glacialis (assembly GCA_033319125.1). Classification (NCBI taxonomy): domain Eukaryota; kingdom Metazoa; phylum Arthropoda; class Insecta; order Lepidoptera; family Papilionidae; genus Parnassius; species Parnassius glacialis. The sequence continues at coordinate 11,686,392 of JAVANC010000014.1, forward strand.
ACTTAGTATGAGAAACGGGATTTTGTTTGACGCCTTGATTGTGATTCGGGTTTGACTTTATATTTTTGTCTTGTTTACTGCGATAAACAGACTCTAAAACTTCAGCGCGGCCCTTAATAAAAGTCATGAAATCATCTAAGCTAGGCATATCCGAAGCATTAACATTAGCTTGAATGTACTCCTCCCATTTAACACGCGTGTTGCTGTCTAATTTTGCTGAGACTATGAATATGATCAGGGTATCCCAATGATCAGTTGGCTGTTTTAAAGTATTTAAAGCACGTAGGTTTTTTGTGACGTGGTCTACTAGAAATCTTAATGACTTGTCAGACTCACGCAACGGCTCAATATTAAACAAAGATTTCAAATGATTATTTATTAATTGACGAATATTATTAAAACGCTCACAAAGAAGACTCCATGCCTCAGGATAATTATTGTCGCAAACTTCTAAATTACATATTACACGAGCAGCTTCACCTTCTAGATAGGAATTTAAATAATGAAATTTGTGTATATTTTTTATTTTTGTATTATTATGTATCAGAGAACTGAACGTATCACGAAATTCCAACCATTTGTTGAACGTACCATCAAACTTATTAATTTTAATGACTGGTAAACGAAAGCCGATAACTTCGTGATCATCTTCATCAGCTGTGTAAATACTGCTATGCTGAAGCGACGACTTTTTTGTCGTACTGCTTACGGAAATAATTTCCTGAGCCAATGCGATCGAATTGTGGAAAGCTTGTTCGATAACTTCTCTGGTATCCAATTCTAAGCTTAAATTATTTTCCTCCAATGCTTCAATCTGATTTTGCACGTTATCGAATTCGCCAAATAAAGTCTCAAGTTTAACTAATCGCTGCGATAGCACGCTAACTTCCGTAGGAGTAAGCTTTTTACCTTTTAATTCTTCTAAATGGTTATTAAATTTCGTAACACGGCCTCTAATTGAAGCGCGTTTTAAATTAAGAGTTTTGTACTTTGCCTCCATACTATCAAAACAACTAGTTATGCGCTGTACTAATCAAATAAATAAGAATTGCATACAATACGCTCCTCGCTTCGTAGCCGCTGTGACGGAAACCGGTTCAAAATCAGCAGAAGCGCGGTGAAAGGTGGGATTGATGACGCGCGGCGCCCGCGGTCCAGTACCACGACGTGAGCCCGCAGTGCTGGCAGTGACACGGGATGCGATGATAGTCTCGAGCGACCGCTGCACCGTAGCTGAAATTGATTGTTGGAATGCTTTGCAGATATCTACGTACATAACATAATAACGGGAAGCAAGGTTGATCGTAAATTTAATTGATTTGTGCAAATAATGGTTTAATTAGCGTAATATAGGGCTTAGCGAATGATTATGCTATAGTGATGACTAATTTATTTGCGTGCATAAACAGCTAACAGTGAATAGCGAGAAGTGAATTTACTTGCATTGAGAAGTTAAGCTCAAATTTTTGCGTAGCTATGTACATATGTATGCTTACGTTTAAAGAAATAGGTTCAGCTATTTAAATTCTAACTATTTAACAGTGGCTACTAACTAATTAAATGCTAGTGAAGACTTTCAAGTCGTAAAATAGGCGCAATGAATGCAAATTATAGGCGGCTTGAAAAATAGCACTGATTGCCTAGCAAATGATACGGCTAAATAATAGTAAGAAATAATAGACAATTAGCTGATAGGTAAGCAAATAGGTGTAAATAGGTGATTTTAACTCGTTAGGTATGTAAATTGTCGGTAGGTTTATCTAGGTAATTCTTTTAGGATTGTTTTAATAGGTATTTTATTTGGTAGGATTATTGAGTAGGAATAGTTTATTTAGATTGGCAGTTTTATATACGAAAGGGTATAAGATAGACAAGGAATATAAAGGATGTTGCTTAAGAATAGGTAGGTAGGGTAAGGCAACAAAAAATAGGACTAGATTCCTTGTTTCCCTGTTCACACAAATAGAATTTTTAGGAATAGTGGGACACGAAGAGGTAAAATAATAGGAACGGGCTCACTTTTAGCTGGCAAAACCGCTGCTGTGGCGCGTAGACTCCGCTGGACCTCAGCTTGGCCGGTTCTCGATAGCTGCCCTCTTGTCTTCTCTCCGCTCCAAATGAATCCTTCTTGACTGCTTCGTTGTTCTTAGCAATCGGGATGTGGCTTCCTTTGTACTCGTAGCCCGTAGTACTTGCGTTCGCGACGTTGTAAACGCGGGGTAAGTGCTACGAACTTTGGACCGTGTTACGCGGCGGAATCGGAATTTTGTTTTAATTTATCACGGTCGCCACTATGTTCAAGTGGGAAACCTGATTAAAATAGGCGACTCACACGATAGGCAAAATTGTATATTTAAATAATAATAAAAATACAAAATAATTTGGTGGCGATCGCGTCGCGAGCTATCGGCGAGTGCCGGTCTTAGGCGCGGTGGTGAGAAACCCCCACGCACTTCACATACTCCCCGCAAACACCGTCGGTGCTGTCGTAACGGCGCCGACAATTAATATATACATTTTTAAAAAACTATAATAACTTAATTGTTATGCAGTCCTCATTTTAACTTCACAATAATTTGTTTACAAATTTCATCATCATTTATCATTACAGCCTTTCATAAGTCCACTGCTAAACATAAGCCTACCCCAAGGAATGCCACAAAGCATGATCCTGAGCCACCTGCACCCAACGACTTCCTGCATGTCTTACCAGGTCATCACTCCATCTCGTGGGGGGGTCGCCCTACACTTCTCCTACCGGTACGAGGCTGCCACTCGAGAACCTTTCTTCCCCATCGGTTGTCGGTTCTTTGAGCTATATGGCCGGCCCACTGCCACTTCAGCTTACTAATCCGTTGGGCTATGTCGGTTACTCTGGTTCTACTGCGGATATCTTCATTCCTAAGTTTATCATGCAGAGAAACTCCGAGCATAGCCCTCTCCATATCCCGCTGAGCGATCTTGAGCTTCCTCATACGGCCAGCAGTGAAGGACCACGTCTCACTTCCGTTAGTCATCACTGGCAACACGCACTGGTTGTACAATTTCGTTTTAAGGTTTTGAGGTATGTCTGCGTATAAAAAGTGACTGTTCCCCTTTTTAAGAACAAAAAGGGTGGAGTATACGGTGTTCCTGATGAAATCAGACTGCCGAATGTGGGACTACATCTACCTCAAGATAATTTGAAATTCCGCAGATGCCGCTTTTGTTCTACTCGCGTAAAAGAGAAACGCTCCAGATTCATATGCAAAACTTGCAAAGTATCTATTTGCCCCCAATGTTATGACAACTTTCATAAATAAATACGGTGACATGTAATGAAATGTCTATCATTCTTCCCTATGCTAAGTATCAAAATGCATTATCATCCTTGAAGATAAAAGATGCCTTGTTACCAGTAAAAAAGGTATCTGGTTCTCACCACTAGCCATGTAAAACACTACAGTTTTATGGTGCTATGTATTAATATATTTAATAAAATAATTAATATGATAACTTACAAAATGCAGAGGTATAATCAAAGAGATTTAAATATAGGTATACTATAGAGCGGACAATGGAAACATTTATATACAAATACTGAGCTAGTGCGCGTGTGGCAACCTCTAGCTAAAAATAGCAAAACAGCGCTAAGCATTTATTAAGACAACATTTTAGCTATTCCCCAGTAGGTGACGCTAATAAATATAACCTCGTTGTAGGAACGTTACCATGTTTGAAATGCTTTTCGATATAATAATAAGAAATATACATGGTTGTTTTATTGTATAAATCTATTTATCATGACTTCCATCACACGAAAAAATCATATTAACTTTTTACGCCCCTTTAGTGTCATGAAATAAGATATTTAATTTCCAATAACTAAGAATCAGTTCAAACAGCAGTCACTGTGGTTGCCATCTTGGTGGGATGATGTCACTCGGTCCATTAGCTGCTATAATAATAGCATATGATTGATCGGTCGGCGTTAAAAGACACATTGAGAAACGCCAAATCCAATAAGAGAGCGCCTCTATGTTTTTAAATTTGTTTCTATTACAAAATACACTTCAAATCTAAAATATTTTAGGAAAACACTGAGCTTAAAAGCAGTTTCACGATATTTCACGTTCTTCGGCTGCAGTACTTAAAGACACTACCCACATCAATAAAAACTGTTATTTTAAGTTTTTACCTTATTTTCTAACTCAGGCTTAACCTACAACTTCTTGCATCTAATATCTTTAACAGTACAAATTGTTTTTAATGTAAGAAATATACTGCCCTCTCCTATCACTGTAAGCGAGGATCTACAATGACCTTGTCCTTGAAAACCACCAGACAATGAAGGCTGGTATGTAAAAGAGAAGACTTGCTGTAATGCTAAACATCAACACAGCAAGTATCCTCAGCATGCTCATAAGCAACACAGAAAATCTCATCACTTAATTGGTTAAGTGGTAATAGTATTTTATCGGACCCGTTATCAGATGATGCCAAAAAACTGTATTTGTTAGTTAATAAGAGATTAAGTAACTAGTAAACATAATAAGTTTATTTGTTAGTATATTTTTTATTTGTTAGTATATGTTTAGTTATTATATTTAAGATTTTTTGTAACTACCAGAGCGGCATCAGCATGCCTAAAAAAAATTTCCCACTCTTGCTCCACATAAAGTAGGCTACTTAGCATAGTTGGTATATGCTACTCATTTTTGTTGGTATGAGTACAGTATCGTTGACTGTTTTACCTCCTTAAATATTGTAAAGGATTAAATCGGCATCCTGTATGTTCTATTATCGATAATCCCAATCCATAAACGTCGTCATTCACTAACTTCAAAATTGGTAACTAAATAGTGACGTTTACTGGATAACAGAGGGCGCTTATTACAATAAAAATAAATGTTCTAGAACAATCTACTAGAAATAATAAAATTTAAAGATTATTCGGTAAATATATGTTATATTTTCGATAATAAACCGATATCATGTTCATTTTATGCTCCATATCGTGACTTACAATATCTTAATGCACAACCGGGCATATTTTCTTTAAAATATTTTTTAAATATATAAAACGAATCCGTCTTAACTTTTTGACGTCACTAAGACTAAATGACAAAAATCAGAGATATATCCTATAGGACATAAGTTACAGACGACAATTTTGCTACTGATGTCCAGTGTCCACAGAATACATGTACCCTGACGGGCTGACGGGTGACGTCCGTGACGGACTGATGTCCGGTCTATTACTACTACTACTTAAATGTCTTTGGGTATAATTAAAAGGTCCTTCCACAGTTTTACTAAATACAGGAACATAATTCTTAACCTATAAATAATTCATAACAATTTGATTAGGAAAATGTGCATTACACATACAAAAATTAAATTACATGTAATTGAAATATAATTACAATTATTTTATACCTTAATTTTCTTTTCCAGGAATAACATGTTTGTCATTAAGTTTGTATATAATAACCGTGTTTCTGTATGTTCACAGTCTTACAACGCTACCACATGAAAATTTCTCAGTAAATGAAATGAGTAATATCCCTCAATGACCACAAACTAGTAAGAAGAGCTATAGTTCGGCCGTTCAGAGAATGCGTTCCTAACAAGTCGCGATTGAACTGACGACGTAACTTTGTAATGGCGTTGCAGTTACGATAAAAATATTTTTGCTGGTTGTTTACCGTTTTAACAATTGATGAGCATTAAAACAACATTATTATATCAATATTTTTCTAAATCTATACTGCGTTATTACAAGGTTATGTCAGCGTTTTATATTTGTAGTGCTGTGCTAACAATAACAGGCAATAACACTATCGACATCTGTTCTTATACAGTTATACTTTATAAAATAATACGTTTTGTTTTTCTTTTTAAGAATTTGAAAATAATGGACTATAAGATAACTTTTATTAAATAGAAAAATAAAACTACGACCAAACCGAACGCGCGAAAGAAAGTAGCATTTTTATATTTAGGTTGAAAATGGTAACCCCAAATGGCGTTATGGGCCGCCATTTTGTGACGCTAAAACAGTCGTCTGTTGTCGTTTTGTCAAGTTAATAAACGTCAAAAATTGTACTCTAACTTCTCCATCTTCATCCATATCACTCTGACACACTCCTACATAACGGTATTGAGTAATTCTTTTGCCTGACTTACAGCGCAGTTGAACGAGTACGTACAAACCAGCGCAAATATCTTTGGATAAAACATCAGCACATACAATACTAGTTTCAGGACTGCTTCTGTTGGTAATTTTGGGGGTTGAAGAGACGTTGTTGGAGATTTGTCATTTGATGATTCGTCATCTGAATCACTGTAAATCTTGTCCCAATAACTTTTTGCTTCTGTAGTTGTTTTTAGAGATTTCAAAACCAATGTGCATTTGAGATGAGACAGTGAAGTTCGCGCCACGGTAATGCTATCGTCGCCATTTTCAGGCTGAAAGAAATGTTTTGTTTGAATTCCTGGTATATTTTTCAATCCTTCCCATTTATAATCCAATATGGCCATCTTTTCTTTAACTTCTTCTTTGACTACGAATATAAAGAAGATGTTTTTAGAGAGACTACATGCCAAATCATAGAATTCTCGAGCACTGTTGACGATGGCTCTCCGGGATTTAACAGAAATCCACACCAATCTTTTGACACTTCCACCGATTCCATCGACGGCACCTTTGCCATGTGAGGCAGCGAAAAAGTTCCATTCGAGGTGAATAAATCCATATTCTGTTTTGAGAGTATTCATGCTTGCCATTACATACCGGTTCTTGAATTGAGCGGCGCAATTATCGCTAAAGATATACACAGATGTAATGCTATCAGAGATCGACTTGATATACTCAAATATTTTCTGGAGAAAGAGATGCACAGTATATTTACTGTGGCTTAATTCATCACTTACTATGACGACTGAATGGAGTTTTTCAGTAGTCCAAATACAGCACGTAAAAAACGTGACTTGTCCATGAGACCAATGCGCTGATTGTATTTCGTCTTGACTGATCAGAGCATAATTCTCGGCAAAGTCTATTTGTACAATAGCCTTCGAATTGGATAGGTCTTAAGGTTTTGCGTTTTGAAAATAATTGGACTGAACAGTTTTAACAAAATAATGTAGCTTGAATTTAGCAGTGCTGTCGTGTAGTTCTTCTAGCGCTTCATTAAAAGGTTTGCTAATTACAACCTGTTTTGGTCTCTGATTTTGAAAGATCCAGGCCTTCCAATTAACAGTGGGATTAGAATCTAGGGTGATATCCCAAATGTTGGATTCTTTGCATGTATCGCAACTATCGGACATGCAATCTTCATTATCTACACTACATGATACCTTTTTAAGAAGATCTTGGTGTGTTTTTGGAAAGTCTGTCGCATGTTTCGAAATAGCGAGAAGAAGATTAATGTAATTTGAGTGAGCTATACACACTTAAACATTATGAGGCGTATCGTTAATAGGCAAAATATGACCAGGTCTTTCTTTATAAAATACAGTCTTGCCAAGAGACGTTTCGGGATAAGTTTCTTTAAAAAGTTCGAAGGCTTCACGAATACTCATAATCATTGTTCTCTTCTGGATTCGTGATTTCGTTCCCGTATTGGACTTGATTGTTTTCACATCTTTGATCCCAGGCATTTGTCTACTAATATCATCCCTATTATAAAAATTACAAATCTGTTGTTTTACGTCAATAGTCAGTTTTCGGGGCACTGCTTTAGGAGAATGATTTTTGTCAGATGCAGTAACCTGGAATTCTGCAGCTATTTTTTTTACAACCTCAAATGCTTAGTAGGACTAGCTGGTAGATTACGTTTGACTTTTGCCACAGCCTTTCCCAACGTGCGAGGACTGATGTAACTAGTACCTGTTAGTTTTATTTGTTCTTTTCTACGACGCTTTCTAGTTGCCTGCATTCTTTCTTTTGATCTAATCATTGTTCTCTTCTGGATTCGTGATTTCGTTCCCGTATTGGACTTGATTGTTTTCACATCTTTGATCCCAGGCATTTGTCTACTAATATCATCCCTATTATAAAAATTACAAATCTGTTGTTTTACGTCAATAGTCAGTTTTCGGGGCACTGCTTTAGGAGAATGATTTTTGTCAGATGCAGTAACCTGGAATTCTGCAGCTATTTTTTATACAACCTCAAATGCTTAGTAGGACTAGCTGGTAGATTACGTTTGACTTTTGCCACAGCCTTTCCCAACGTGCGAGGACTGATGTAACTAGTACCTGTTAGTTTTATTTGTTCTTTTCTACGACGCTTTCTAGTTGCCTGCATTCTTTCTTTTGATCTGATTCTAGCCAGTATTTTCAAATCTTCGTCAACCTCCATTTTTCTTTTCATGACTTCTCTTCGTATAGTATCACGAGCCCTTTCTCGCCGGAGTTGGTCTTTATAAAGTTCAGGCTTTTCTTTTAACTTTCGCCTATATTTCTGCGAAGCAGTCTCATTCCTTTGCTTTTCTGTCATTGCCGATATATCTATGAAAAAAAATGAAATATAATACCTACACACATTAAATAAAAATCGCCAATCGTGTACAGCATATTATTATTATTTAAGGCATAAAAACAGTAAAATAGATCAGGCAATAAGCTTGGTTGTCGAAGTGTTGCACCCGCGATCCTAACATCATCGCGGGTGCAACCTAATTGAGTTAAAGTTAATTTCAATTTAACTACCACTATACTCTTTAAAACTATTGAAATAAATTTGCCTTCGACTTCTTCTTAATTTTACAAAGTTTGAATACATTATCATTTTATTTCTGTGAAAAACACAAAGTTTTATATATTTTGTATCGCGGGTGCAACAAGCTAAGAGTGACTTTTTGTAGTCAATGAAAATTAAAAGATAACAACAAATACTTACATTTTTTGGTAAATAAGAATAAAGTAATATTTTCACTACACGTTTAGGCTGTAAAATATAACCTTATACTATCGGTGACAGCTGTTTTGCGCCAGTGTTGCCCGGTATGACTTTGCTGTTTATACCGATTCATCGAATGATATTTTTTCTAAGCGCGCCTTAAATTTTAATATGAATTAAAATACAAGAATTATGTTTTATTATTACATTTTGACCTTTTTCTTTGCACTGATATAAAACAAAGTAACAAATAATGTGATTTAAAAATGAATGTCAAAAATCGTCTATAGCGGAATCGCCCATATCCAAAATGCCAAGTTGTGTCTTAAGAAAGTGTAAAAACTATGGTTCGAAGATAAATAAAAGTGAAGGAATTTCATAACATACGTAAGTATAATAAAATAATATTACATATTTATATTTTGTCACGATTTTATTTCTCATTTACAAATAAATGTTGAATTGTTAATATGGTGGTTCGAAAAGGATAGAGAATATGATTGCCAATATAGCGCGACAAAAACAAGTAGAATACGTCATAGATTAACAACCAAAAGCGAAATCGTAGGCACAATACATAGCCTTTATTAGCAGCTTGATCGCGAGTTTTCTTGTTAGTGAGTGCCTTTCTAACATAATATTATAATGATCATAATAAGTTCTGACTTTCAACGTTTTAAAATTAAGATGATATAGAATGAGATTAGTAATAGCGGGCTATTAGATATTTTATTAGTAAAATTAAAATGTATGTAATGTACCTAGATAGAATATAATTTTTCTCATTACGGTATGTTATTTACCTGTGAGCCTCGATAAAATTTATTATTATAAAAATCACGATACTTCATTATTTTAACAAAAAAAAGGTTGTAACTTCTGTAATTTCACAATTTCAATTTTACAACTATTGTGTGTAAAAGGGCAATTTAAGTATTTTTTTTATTTAGGGGTCACAAACATTTTTGTCCCGTATAGGAATCGAACCCACAGCACTTGGTGAAGCGTTACTAGTGGCACTTAAATCACTATACCACGTGTGCAGTCAATTTTGGTTAATTAATTACTACTATCATTCTTGTATAATTTACCGTAACAATTAATAGAATTTCTTCTTTTTCAGGACAATGATGATGTTCCGAAATTTGGCTTACCTATCAGTCTGGTCATTTGGCTCCTATTTTCCAAGTAGCGCGACCATCAGTAAAAAAACGTAAACAGTAAATTATGTAGCTATTCGATAAGTAGGTACATCATTTATCGAAAATACGATTGACAGAACTCAAATTTATTTAGAATTTGTTTGTGAATAAATATATAACAATTTTGTTTATAGTTTTATTTAATATATCGTTACCAGTGTAATATGCCTATTGTTATATTCAATGTCTCTTCTGTGGCAAATCCGCATACTCTATAATTCACTCGTATACTTCAAGCGCAATACACTTGTCGTGAAACGACAATTAAAAGAGAAAGAACCTAACCTAAGAACAGCAAAACAACAAAATAGACCAAGAAAATAATATATTATAATTTTTTAAAAGGTATTTACAATCTTATAAAAAAAATGAAATATGAAGGTGATGGATGAACTGAGATTACAATTATATTAAAAAAAAGGGATAGGAGAATAGGAGAATTAGTATGATAGTGGAGCCCTAGAGCCTCGCTGCTTTTGTAGAAGTAGGGACACGGAGAGCTTGAGGTTTCTCAGCGGCGACGGCACGCAGCGCCTGGACTGGGCACACGCAGCGTCCGGAGCCGGCGCACGTAGCGCCTGGGGTAGGTGCGCTCAGTTCTTGGAGAAGTAGTCGCCGCGCCCAGAGGTAGCGCGGGCAGTAGGGACGCAGCGCCTGGAGCCAGCAGTCGAAGCGCGCCTGAAGGTAGCGCGGGCAGTAGGCTGCACTCAGCGCCTGGATCAAGCAGTCGTAGCGCGCGGAGTAGTGTGGCCCCGCACTTGAATTAGAATTCACCGACGACTTCACGTGTAGATGGAGGCTTGCAGGATCCCGGCACCTGGTTTTTGCAGGATGCGCCGACGACTTCAGGATGCGCCGGATGTAGATGGAGGCTTGCAGGATCCCGGGGCAGAGCGGCCCCGGGATAAGGCCTTTAGTAGATGTTTCTCGTTTGAGAACTGAAGCGAGACTGTCCTGTATTCTCCAATTGTTTGGCTTTTATACCTTTTTAGAGAGAACGAGAAATTATTTAAATTAAAACGAAATTTATTGTAGATGACCTACAGCCAAAAAGTATTTATGTAGAAAGAACATCATACCAGAGACGAATTTAAATAAAAGTTACCATAACAACCACAAAAACAATGGTTGTCAAATTGAGGAATTTTTAGTTTTAGGACTGTTATTAAGAAACTATTACATTTAAGTAAGAAACGAGATAAAAATCACATAGGAAAAACTAATGCACGACAACGTACACTAAGCCTGAAATTGTAGAGTTACAGAGAAATCAATAAAAGACCGAAAAAGGTAAGACTTCATTGACAGCTAATTTAAAAGTACTAAATAGTGTGAAAATATGCAGTAAAATGATATGTTATTGTGTAAAAACGTTACAGGATCCTATGGAAATAAAGGTGATGCAAAATATAAATGCAGAAAATCAAAAACAGAATGAAAAAAATAGTATAAAGTGATGCAAAATATGAATGCAGAATATCAAAATAGAATGGAGAATTAGTGTACAATGAAATGTAAGTAGTATAACACTACACACTACAGAGAGTTATTTCTTTCTGTATTTTACGTTCCGTATTATCTATCGCAGTCGTAGTTGAAAATTACTATACACGTATATGTATTTACATTTGTTATAACAACGCAAACGCAAAGATATCTGAACGCCGCTCACTATGAACGTAGCGTATCTTTCCTTTATAATATCATTGCATATATGTATATAATTCCTTGGCTGTATGGATATTGAGTGAATAAAATTATTTCTTATTACTTTTATTATATAAATAATGAAATTAATGGTTTGTTTTCAGGTATCCCTTTGCATAGATTTCCTAACCCAAGTAATCCAAAAGAAATTGAAAGATTTCGTACTTGGATTATAAAGATTGGAGGTGAAATAGTTGGTAGAGATACCTGTACATTTATGACAACAGAAGGATATGTCATAACCATTTTGAGGAGGTTTTTATATACCCTACTACAAGGAGGCTGTCTAAATTAGCAGTTCCCTCTTTGAATTTATCAGGTATGTTAACATCATCATCATCATACTCAAATATTTAAGTTACACAAATTTTTAATTATGTGCTTTTTCTTATGAACATTTATTAAATCCTTTTTTAGGTGTGTACAGACAACTTCCTGAAAGGTTACAGCATAGATTAAATGAACAACAACCTTTGTCACTACAAATGGATTTTAACATTCGGAGCAATATTCCACCACAAGATAGTAAGTAAACCTTTAAGAATTATAATTTTTATTTCCTCTCACTTAATATGATCACTACATTACAATAAACAAAGTAACAATATAAATAACTTATACAACTAAATAACAGCTATAATACTTTGTTACTATTTATATATTTATTTGAATTTCAGAAACTACCTGTACACTATTAAAGTTAAAAGTTAAAGTTACAGCCTATTTACGTTCCACTGCTGGGCACAAGCCTCCTCTCATTTCTGAGAATGGTTTTTTATTTTTATTTTATTTTATTTTATTGAATAAGGTACACAAACAGACAGTAGTTATATACAGTTCTAAAATTAAAAATATGATGGTGTTGATCTAAACTACAATCCAAAAAAAAGTGTACACAGCATAATAATATAACTTCAGTAGAATAACAAAAATAAACAAGATAAAAAAAATACATTAAAAATTAAGAGCAACACGTAAATTTCTTTTAAATCTAACAAGGCTACTATCAAATATATCTAGATGTACGTTACTACGCTTAATCTCGTCGTAATCACGGCACATTTTGACAACAGAGTTGAAAAAGGAAGTGTTATTTCTGTGTACGTCTAACCTAAATATTCTTTGAACACGTTGTCGTATACCGGAATTGAAGTTAATTAGCCTTAGTAACTCTGGGCAATCTATATGAGAATGTACAATCTTGTGCAAGAAAACTTGCTCGGCAAATTGTCTCCTCAAAGACAGTCGTTGGACATTAAAAAATTTTAGTCGAGAGTCATATGATGGTAGACGACGCAAGTGACCATATCTGCCACAAACACTGCGCAGGAAACTTCTCTGCACCCTCTCGATGCTGTCAGAATGTACCATATAAAAGGTTGACCATACAGTGGAAGCGTACTCTAGTACAGAACGAACCAAATTATAAAATAATCGAAGTGATGCGAGAGGTTTGGAGAAATCTTTTGTTACGCGAATTATAAACCCTAAGGTTCTGAAACTTTTTTGCGTAATATAATCATAATGTGGACGGAACGAAAATTTTGAGTCGAAATATACTCCCAAATCCTTAACAATCTCCTTGCGTGTCAGAGGCTGGCTATTGACATTGTACTTAAATTCCAGGTGATTGTGTTTAGTAGTGAAGGTGATAACTAAGCACTTACTGATATTTAAGGACATAAAATTAGCGGAACACCAATGTCGTTTTGCAATGCAATGCAGTCATTCACGTCACTTATCACGCGATATATCTTCATATCGTCAGCATAAAGTAGGCAGTGACTGTGGATTACATCAACCAAATCATTTATAAAAACAATGAAAAACAATGGCCCTAAGTGGGATCCTTGGGGAACACCAGACGTGACCGCTGCTGGAGCAGAGTTATAACCTTTAACCGCAACAATCTGGCTCCTCCTGGATATGTACGATCTGACGCAACGAAGTAAATTACCATGAATACCATAGGCCTCTAATTTTGCACACAGTAACTCGTGATTTACCTTGTCAAATGCCTTGGAGAAATCAGTGTAAATTGAGTCCACCTGACGACGGTTAGCAATAGCCGAGCTGATGTAATTTCTATAAATAAGCAGATTGCTTATCGTAGACCGACCAGATACGAAACCATGCTGCATACATGAAATTTTCTGCTTAACATGACTGTATATGTGAGAATATATTAATGTTTCAAAAACCTTAGCCATGCAGGAAAGTATGCTTATGGGTCTATAATTACTGCATATTGTTTTATCACCGGATTTGTAAATGGGTATTACAAACGCATTTTTCCAAATTTTCGGGAAAGTACCCGTAATTAGTGACTTATTGAAAATAATGGACAATGGCAAACTAAGCTCTTTTGCACACGTCTTTACAAATATAGCAGGAATTCCATCCGGCCCAGGGGCCTTTGAAGCATCCAATTTACAACAAGTTTGATGCACTAACTCAGTTGAAATACGTAGATCAGATAAAGTAAGATGATGTTTTGATGGAATGGTAAACGACGCAGATTTATTGCTATCCGGTTTGTCGTACACAGATGAAAAATATGTAGAGAAGAGTTCGCAGATGTCATTCGGTTTGTTTGCTTGGTTTAGGGCAAGGAAATGTCTGCTTTGATGCCCCAATGTGTGATGGTGAGTTTCTCATTCTCAGAAATGTAGGTTTCCTCACAGTGTTTTTCTTCACCGTCGAACACGACAAAATACTTAAAAAAATAACAATATAATAGTAGTACCTATACAGAACATACATAAACACTCACGCCTGTCACTCAGAGGGGTAGGCAGAGACTACGGACTTCCATTTGGCACGATCCCGACACACCTCTCTCGCTTCCTCCACATCCATATACCTACGCATACACGCTCGTCGGTTAAGGGTACTCCTAATCTGGCCCATTTTTAATGTATCGCCGATTTGGTCGATAAACTTTCGTCTAGGGCGTCCCTTCCCGACCCTGCCGTTCACTTCTGCAACATAAATTTGCTTTGTCACTCTTTCCTCTTTCATTCTTTCTACATGACCAAACCACCGAAGCATTCCTTTTTTAATCCTGGTCACAACGTCATCTTGCAAACCACACTTTTCTCTTATCACACTATTTCTCACCCTGTCATTTAGATTCAGCCCTAGCATACTCATACAGAACAGGTATATAAAATGTCTCTAGTTATTTATAGTTGTAGTAGTAGTTAATAAACTAGCTTCCAGGTGGCGCTGTTGTCGCAGCAAATTTTTACGTTAGAGATTCTTATCTATTTCCGTATATACACTCTTATCTATGACTGAGCCGGCGCGGCGCAAACCGGTTTGTAGTTTATACCCAGACGGACCATCGGTGAAACTGTCGGCAGGCCTCTGTCACTCTTGCGAGCTGCCCCAGGGGTAGATCGCAATCAGAGCTAGTGCGCTCTAAGCGATTGAAAGGTATTTTTAACGCTGTTTACGTAAATAATTTTTTGTAAATACTCGCCGAAATAGAAATTTTGTTTTGTGTTTAGTATAGTTATTTGTAAGATAAAATAGTTGAAAAAGTTTTAATGTAATTTAAGAACAGTAAATATGTATATTACCTATTTATTTGATAAATTATAATGGCAAAACGTCGTTCCTACTATAACCTACTGTTGCGGGGATGAATGCTTAATGAGCAATCAAAAGGATTCAGATATATAATTTCTTGAGTTACCGAAGGATAATGAAAGGTAAATTTGTTTCATTTTTTTGTTAGATAGGTACTTATAGCGAAAAAATAATTAAGTAATAATTTAACTACAGAAGTAATACCTAAAAGTACTTTATTACAAAACTTAGTTGAAATTTACTTCAATACCCAAGTACCTACTTACATACCTATACTCGTCTTTGTAATTAAAATATTTTAAGTTATAATAGCACAAAATACTGAAGTTGCAACTTTGTTTACAAGATTTTCAATTAAGTAGATTACGATCATATTTCTGTTAGGAATCGTATTTCGGATTTATTTGTTGTTTACGCTATCTACCTATACAAACCAAGCATGGTCGTTTATAGTCAGCATAGGTACTTTACCTAAGTAACATACCATTTCACAATGTATTTTTTACTCTTTATTAACAGCCCTTAGCAACCACGGAAAATCCGTTGTGACGTAGTAGGGAGAAAAGATGCAAAGCAATACGGACACTCACGCGCAGCGATAAAGTTTTATTTAATTTGCGTGCGCGATTTATCTGATTAATAATAAATATGTAGGCTATTAAAACGTCTGCAAGCAGTCAACATCAAAAGAGTGCAACTTTTGTACGTAGTACAATTATTTATTCTGTGCTGTGGGCGAAAGTTCATATACACATCCCTGCGCTATATGTGGCGCAGCGATGTGTGCTTATACTATTATACTCTTATTTGGTTTTATTAACTGTTTGCTCTTAATATTGCATTTTATGGGTTTTTAACCACATGAGTAGATAAGCGGAACAAAGACAAAGCTTCTTAAGATTGTGCAATGTTGTTACCTATTTTGGTAGGGTTGTCACAAATAGGTGAAGACAATTTAAACAAAACATTTGTTAAATAGTTTTATTATTCAGTATGATAAAATACTTTACAAATTACTTACTCTAAAAATTTTCTTTTTATAATTTTTGTTTTTTTAAATAACTTATTGTTTTTGGTGTGATAAATTTTGAATCTAAGATTAAGTTTTTTTTTTAAGTAATCTAACGGGAAACACTCACATGACATATCAAATTTACAATCTTTAATAGGTTTCAGTATTTCATTGCCAACATTGACAATATTTATTTCAAGATCGAAATATTCCCGGAACTTTTGCTCGAGCAATTCAACAAATGCGATAAAATTATCAGGAGGTATAATTAATTAATCCAATCGTACGTTAATAAAGGTACTTACTTGAAAAAGTAAGTAATAATCAAATATTTACCTACTTATTGCACACCTTTGGATAGTTAAAGTATGATATATTTTATTTCTTCTAGTATTATTCATACACACAGTACAATAAACAACCCTTATTAATAATACCACGTTTTTACATTAAAATATTCTAACTTGCAACTAACAAAACAAACAACGTGCGTCGCACTGACCCTGAGATTGTACACTGGCTGTGCCAGCGTAATCGGGTTTTTCCAGTCTCGTCGCGTACGCGATAAGCGGCCAGTGGTTACGTTTACGTACACATGCCCCGCGTACTTGTAGTAGTGTAACCGATTCGCGCGGTTGTATGAAGCTTTATCTGTGTTCTGTTTATCTATGTTCAAAATGAAAAGCTAGACAAAATAAAATAAAATCTTTAATAAAGATAAAAACGTTAGCGCACACTGTGACACTACTAGCAAACGAATGGAATTTTTTACTTCCTTTTAAGGTACATAATGTTGCCAGTAACAACTTAAATTATATCTTACAAATCACATTGCCTTTTAAAGGTACAGATTTACCACAAATTTAGAATTAAAATTTTTTATGTTCATGTATTGAACAATCTACTTACGTGTTTTTAACAATGGTGCAGTTATATATTCAAGCAGGATTCAGTTTTTTGATGTTGTAAAAAGTACCCAATTCTAATTATTTGAAGTTATATCGATCTTTACCTATTTTGTTTATTTATAAACTACATAGGTACTGGCGGATGAAGCTGCTCGCGTCCGTAGGAATCACTTGAATCCTGATTCCCTACACGTATCCCCTGGGTAGTGCTAAACGAGCAGTACTACATACTGGTGGTAGGTGGGTCCTCTACGAGTGGGGAGAGGCCCGGCCGAGGGTTAGTTACCACCCACCTGGCAAAGACATACCGCCAAATGATGCAAATCGTGTTCCGGTATGATGTTAGGTGAAACCCATTTCTTAGGGAGAATGGGTCCGGACAGTTGCGTTACGCATACGGACCGGTTGCGACGCGGCCGTTTCTTAGTGTCAGGTGCCTGGTTATGGAGGTTAGCAGGATCCAAAGCACGGTTGCACTGTTGGCCGACCGTAGATAATTGGGGACACAATTAATGCGCCAGCCACTCATGAAAGGCTGCCCCGCCATTTTACGAAAAATCCTGGGGTGGCTCCACCATGCCGGTTGGCGACCGGAGGAGAGGGCCTGGTGGCGATTTCCAGGGGGGTTCGGGCGTCCCTGCGATCTCCATGCTATGTACCATCGATGCTATGACTCTGTTTGCGTCCCTAGGTTATATGTGTGACGCCTCGTCCAACTGCCATTCTCTCAACCTATTCACTCCCACCATTAATGAAAAAAGGAAAAAGAAGAGTAAGTTTGTACAGCGGTTGCACTCCCTCTCCATTAAAGTGCACCTCACAAACATCCGAGGCCTGCACTGTAATCTCAACGCAGTCCATTACCACCTTGAGACTGACAAGCCGCACTTACTCTTCTTGACTGAGACGCAGATCAAATGTCCTCTAGATGCGGCGTACTTTGGCTACCTTGGCTACCCTGGGTACACATTGGAGCATAGTTTTCATCAGCGCGTCGGAGTCTGTGTTTACGTCCGCAACGACATCTGCTGTAAGCGTCTCCGTAACCTTGAAGAGCCCACTTTCTCTACTATCTGGGTATTGATAGACACTGGAATGGATAAAATTATTTATTCTTGTGTCTACCGATCGCACAGCGGCGACCAGGAGACAACTAGGCTGTTTGAACACCTCAGTGAAGCCTCTGATGTGGCTCTAAATCGGTACCCTAATGCACAGTTGGTTTTTCTGGGGGACTTTAATGCCTGTCATCAGGACTGGCTGTTCCCATACCAGAAGACCGACCACACTGGGAGAGAGGCGTGGAATTTTGCCTTGTCGCTGGGGCTCTCCCAACTGGTGCCACAAGCGACTAGGGTACCTGATGTGGATGGGCACACAGCCAACTGCCTCGACCTTCTGCTGACGACCGATCCAGACAGGTACGATGTTCAGGTTACCTCACCCTTGGGAACTTCTGACCACTGTCTGGTGAAATCTGTGTCGTTATATTCCCCACCTAACTACGATTTCCACGGAGTGCGACGAATGTGGCGATACAAGTCAGCAGATTGGGATGAGATGCGGCATTTCTTTGCATCTTATCCTTGGCGGCACGTCTGCTTCTCCTCTAGAGACCCATCGAGCTGCGCGGATTCCATAACCAATGTGATACGTCAAGCGATGGAGTATTTCATCCCCTTTGCTGACGTGCCCATTGGTGGTAAAGGTCGCCCTTGGTTTAACGCCGAGTGCGTTCGTGCTGAAAAGCACAAGCATATGGCGTACTTGTCCTGGGTCGATGCTCGAGACCGTAAAGCTCCGGATGTTAGCCTTAAGAAGAGAGCCTTTAACCAAGCCGCCAAGTCGTGCAAAAAGGTATTACGCCAAGTCAGTTTCGACCGCATTAAACGCATCGGCACAAAGCTCTCTATCAAGCCATCTGGCAGTAGAGCTTTTTGGTCTCTCGCCAAAGCGGTCGAGACAAACTTCTGTCGGTCTACACTGCCTCCGCTGGTAAAATCATATAGCTCACTAGCGCATGCGCCTAAGGAGAAAATGGACTTATTTGCTTCTCTTTTTGCTTGCAATTCGCGTCTGGACAGTAGCAATAGCGTACCATCTCAATTACCTCACTGCGGTACCTCTATGACTGAGTTCCGTATCACCAACAAGGAGGTTCTTAAAACCTTGCGAAGTCTAGACGTGAACAAAGCTAGTGGACCTGATGGTATACCAGCTATAGTTCTAAAGGCCTGTGCACCTGAGTTGTCTCCTGTGTTGACACGCTTGTTCCGCCTCTCATTCAGGACTGGAATAGTGCCCAAATCTTGGAAGCTGGCCAATGTGCAGCCTGTGCCTAAAAAAGGTAGGCGTACTGACCCTGCCAACTATCGGCCAATTTCAATTACCTCCATACTCTGCAAGATGGAGCGTAAATTGAACGCCCACCTTATGGCATACCTAGAGCAAAATGATCCCCTCAGTGATCGCCAGTACGGGTTTTGCCGAAATCGATTAACTGGGGACCTTCTAGCATTTGCCACTCACATATGGGGCGAAGCCCTCGAGAACTGTGGTGAAGCACTTGCTGTTTCCCTCGATGTTTCGAAGGCTTTTGACAGGGTTTGGCACGCTAGTCTATTGGGCAAGCTTTCAGCGTACAGCTTATGCCCTGGCCTAATTGTCTGGGTGAAGGACTTTCTGAGTGAACGGTCTCTCCGGGTCGTCGTTGATGGCTGCTCATCCAATACTGTGGCGACTAACTTCGGTGTTCCTCAGATTTCCGTTCTCTCCGCAACTCTCTTCCTGCTGCATATAAATGATCTGCTCATTCCCGGTGTCTATGGGTATGCAGACGACAGCACAGTTGTGGAGAGATACCAACCAAGCGCTCGGACCAGTCGGGATCAAATCCAGTCAGAAAGAGAGGCTATGGTTGAGCGTGTAAGTCTCAAACTACAGGCAGTCTCCGAATGGGGCGATGCCAATCTCGTGAGATTTAACGCCTCCAAAACACAAGCGTGTCTTTTTATCGCTAAAAGGAGCCCGCTCACCTTGGCTCCTACTTTCCGGAATGTATCCTTGGAGTACACTGACAGCCTTCAGTTGTTAGGGATTGAATTTTCTCCGAACCTAAACTATGGGCGGTTCATTGAGTCCAGAGCCAAAGCAGCCGCAAGGAAACTTGGTGTCCTTGCAAGGGTGCGGCGGTACTTCACGCCGGAGCAGCTTCTTACCTTATATAAAGCGCAAGTCCGGTTGTGCAAGGAGTACTGCTGTCACATATGGGCTGGTGCTGCAAAATGCCACCTGGCAGCATTGGACTCAGTGGAGAGACGTGCTAAGAGGCTCATTGGTGACCTTGATTTGGTTGAAACCAATCTTGTCAGCCTTGAGCACAGGCGCAGAGTAGCCAGTCTCTCGGTATTCTATAGGATGCATTTCGGTGAGTGTGGGCAGGAATTACACGCCTTAATTCCTCCCTCTCCTTTCCACCATCGGACAACCAGACGGTCGGCGGGTCTTCATCCCTTTGTTGTCGATATTCCACGCATTAGAACCAAACGGTTTGCTTCATCTTTTGTAATGCGTACAGCAAAGGAGTGGAATAATTTCCCGGCGTCTATCTTTCCGTCCGAATACAATCTAGGCGTCTTCAAGGCAAGAGTGAATAGGCTTTTGTTACGATAAGACAGTGCGATTTACCATCTAAGGCTGCATCACCACTTACCACCAGGTAGGATTGTAGTCAAGCACTGGCTTATAATCAGTAAAAAAAAATAGGTGCAGTTTAAATAATAATTACTTTTGAGATTAGCCTTTTAAAATACGTCTGTCTGATTTTTTAAATATTCACTTCAAATTTATAGGCTGAGGAGTAATTAAATGACATGCCTTGATGTTAGTAAAGTAGCTTGGCGTCCTTTCAAACATTTACTTTTACTAAGGAAGTTCCTCTCCGTAAACCTAGTGACTAT
Organism: Parnassius glacialis; assembly: GCA_033319125.1. Taxonomy (NCBI): domain Eukaryota; kingdom Metazoa; phylum Arthropoda; class Insecta; order Lepidoptera; family Papilionidae; genus Parnassius; species Parnassius glacialis. Next base: position 11,707,661 of record JAVANC010000014.1, read on the forward strand.
ATACTCTTTGTCGACATATAACTTTGGTTTTATTAACTTTTTGCAGTTAATATTGAATTTAATGCATTTTTAACGATGGTGCAATTATATTCAAGCAAAGCAAGCATTCCATCTTAGTCCTCACGGGTGACAACGCATCTGCATTTTGATTCGCAAACGAGGATAGATGTAGATGTCTATGGGCCGCAGCGGCCACTTACCATCAGGTGGACTGTGTGCTCGTTTGTCACCCTTATCCTATAAAAAATCGTTAATAATGCATTTATTCAATGAAAAGCTCAAAATTTACTAAAACCAAATTTGTTAAGTGTCGATTGAGACACTTAACAAATTTGGTTTTATCAACTTTTTGTGCTTAGCATTGCATTTTATGCATACTTAACGATGACGCAATTATATTCAAGCAAGGTGCAGTTTTTTTTATACCCAGTTCTAATTATTTGAAGTGAAGATTTCTGTACTACATGGGTGGTGGGTGCAGTTTAAATAATCAATACTTTTGAGATGTGCTATTTAAAATTCATCTGCCAGTATTTTTTTATACATATATATTCCAAATTCATAGGCTGGGGTAGAGGGCGGGTGGCAACTTGAGCCAGCAGCATATATAGCATAGATATAGTATATAATACTATATCTATGATATATAGTGTATTATCCATGAAGTTAGTATTATCTATGTCCAACAGGGCCACATTTTTTTTAAACTTGCTTTACGGCTCTGGGTTCTAGCCCTTCTGAAGCAGGGCCACAGCCAGCAGACAGCCACAGAGTACTTTTTTATATAGGAATAGGAAACCATTGATGATGGTATTTCAAGTTCTCAAGGCGCCTAAGCAGACAGACCAAGGAACACTTAGCTTAGCTACATATATATTTATCTATGCAAGGAACATACTACAGACCACAGACTACTTAGTGGATACTAGTACTACGTATTACAGACAGATACAGACACCTGCAGACTCAAAGAGTATAATAAGCAGCCGCCTTAGGGTACTAGTGTTCTGTGATAATAAGTATATACAGGAATGCAGACTGCAGAGCAGCACGGCTGGTAATCTTTGAACAAAAATCTTTGACCGTATGAAATGCAGTGAGCAATCCAGAACATGACGTTTCCCTCGTCCCTCCCATCTCTTGCCCCTTCCCGCTGCCGCCATTTTGTCATGTCATGTTATTGTCGCGTAGCTTTCAAGTTAGAAGTTTTCTTGGAAATTTTTATTTTGTTTTTCTATGAAGTATGAACTAACTATAAATTATAAATAAAGTTTTATTGGCATTTTACTGTTATTTTACGAAAGGGTATTTATTGTTTAATAGGTTATATATTTCGACGGGACGTTTTCTTTATAGCTTTAGTGTATTTTGTATATAATTTTTAGTTTTAAAATGTATTTTTAAGTGTTTCATTCCCAATTGTGCAAGTAACAGAAAAGAGTCTGACGAAGGCCAAAGAAACAAGTGGTTGAACTTAATAAACTGTGACAAACTTAAAAGTATGCTGCATTCTAGTAACCTTTTCAAGAAACTTGCTTAGTAACAAAATTTTTGAATAAAGGGTTTCATACTGCTAAATCATTACTAAGGCTTGCTGACATTAATAAGGCTAAAAAAGGTTGGATAAACTCAACACTATTCGTTGGAGTAAGTTGAGTTAGGTTTATCATCAAAGATGACAAAGGTATGTACATTTAATTATTCCTTAAACATAACTGCTCAGTATATTCAGTATTCATATAAAATTTAAAAAATTGTAATAAAGATGTACGGGAGTATTATACATTGAATAAAACTACTTAATTTCTGGCATTTCAAGTGATCTCTTTGATAACAACTTAGTAATAATAATAAACTGGTTACTAACTTGTCTGCCAAGTGTTACAACTATGGAAAATGTACACTTTATACGATAACCTATAAAGGCCTATGTTTACCAGTAGCTTTATGATAGTCTGCAATGAATTAATGATGAATGAAACATAATAATAAATTCTTTTAATAATAATTTATTAAAATTTTAAGTTAATGGCTGAAGTATTTTTATAGAATTCTATTATTTTAAATAATTAATTGTCAACATTATTTTAACCACAATAGCACACCACTAGTCTTAATAATTACAAAATCAAGGTTGTCTGAATGACAATGACAAACAATCTTTTATGGTTTTATTTCAGATGATGCAGTTCAAATAAACTTAGTGTGATATTTGATCAGCCATCATAAAGATATGAGGAATAATTTTGCTGTCAAAACACAATAACTGATGGAAACGTATCAAAATGGCAAGATGACGTGTACTAAACAGACTGTAAGCATACTCAATTGAGCTTGTTACATAAACTAAATGATGAACATGTAATGCCCAATGAAGTAAGAAAATTAAGGTAATAATCATGTAAAATTTAAATTGCAAAACAATTGCCATTCTAAAACTTTAGTTCAGATAATATTTTTATTAGGATTAGTAATATGTTTATATTTTTGAGCAAATCTGATCTCTGTCTACACCACTGAAATAAATGAATTAATGTTAAATCCAATTTTAAGTGCTAATTGCATGTCTTAAGCGAAAGCGCAAGATATGTTCTACTATGGCCTAAAAATAAAGATTCCAACGTTTTATCGAATGAAATTGTATCTAGCAATCATATTATACATATAAATGATATAAAAAGCACATTGTTAGAAAGATAAATGATTGTTGAACTTTAATATTTTTTTAAATCGATTAATTGCTATTTTTAAATAAAAAAAGGAGCTTTAGTGGCTTTTGGTGTGGATTTATTAAGTCCGCGAGGCTTGTAAACAATGTAAATGGTGGTGTAATTTTGTTTTGTTTAGCCATAATTAATTTTTATCGGCTCCAAAATGGTGAAATTTTCGTTGATTTGGTAGCCTTGTATGTAAATTACTTTTCTAAACAGGCAGAAGCCGCACTCCGAGCTAAAGCCACAGAGTACTTTACTCACTCACTCAGTTCGGCATCAGTCGCCGTCGTGAGTGGACATTGTTTCGGTTGTTTGTTTGCAGTGGCTCAAAAAGATCACTGTACAAATACACAATATTCGTATAACCAATTTTTTTAAAAACTATTGGTAAATCCAATTGAGCATGCCTTCACATTAAAAAAATATGTATAGCATGATTATAAGGATTTTTTTTAAAGTAGTTTAAATACACACATGTTTTCACTAATAACCTTATTATACTTTAAATTTTCCGATAATTTTATGTCAAATTTCAATTTGAAACAGTTTGGAAAATCCAAAGTGCACGACTCATAATGCTCATATGATCATCATATCATCATTCATGTCACTCCAAAGAGTCCAAGACGTATTCAAGTATAAATATTACATCCTACTTACTTTTAGTACATACTCCTATTATTTATACTGTGCTTTTAAAATATTGTAATAAAAATCTCTGATTATTATAATAATCAAGTATGTATGAAATTTGTTTTTCGAATATTTTGTATTTATTTGTACAGTGATCTTTTTGAGCCGCTGCCAACAACCGATACAGTATCCACTCACAACGGCGGTTGACGCCGAACTAAGCGAGGAGGCACAGGCAGTCTCTATTTACTGAATTAATTCTAACACAAGGCAAAAACACAAGGCTACCAAATCAACGAAAATTTCGCCATTTTGGAGCCGAAAAAAATTAATTATAGCTAAACAAAACAAAATTACACTGCCATTTACATTCAGTGGCTTCCCACATGATAGATGAAGATATTAAAAAATAGATTGAGTTAAACAATTGATATTTTCAAAAGTTAGTGTTTACAAGCCTTGTGGACTTGATAAATCCACACCATAAGCCACTAAAACCCCTTTTTTAATGTGAAAATAGTAATTAATCGATTTAAAAAAATATTAATAAGTTCAACAATCATTTATCTTTCTGACAATGTGCTTTTTATATCATTTATATGTATAATATGATTGCTATATACGATTTCATGCGACAAAACATTGGAATATTGATTTTTAGGCGCTAGTAGAACATACCTATGTGCTTTGCGTTCGCCATGAAATACTTGATTATAATAATAATAAGAGATTTTTTTTATTACAATATTTTAAAAGTACAGAATAAATGATAGTAGTACATACTAAAAGTAAGTAGTATAAATTTTTTCATCATGAGTGTCATTTTCATGGTTTTCGAGGGTGTTGAAGCCGATAGGGCTGTCGAAATGTAAATCCAAGATGGCGGCTGCAGTAGATATCAATTTTTTCATCTTGGGTGTCATTATCATGGTTTTCGAAGGTGTTGAAGCTGATACTGCTGTCGAAATGTAAATCCAAGATGGCGGCTGCAATAGGTATCAATTTTTTCATCATGAGTGTCATTTTCATGGTTTTCGAGAGAGTTGAAGCCGATAGGATTGTCGAAATGTACATCCAAGGTGGCGGCTGTAATAGGTATCAATTTTTTCATCATGGGTGTCATTTTCATGGGTTTCGAGGGTGTTGAAGCCGATAGTGCTGTCGAAATGTAAATCCAAGATGGCGGCTGAAGTAGATATCAATTTTTTCATCATGGGTGTCATTTTCATGGTTTTCGATGGCGTTGAAGCCGATGGTGCTGTCGAAATGTAAATTCATGGTGGCGGCTGCAATAGGTATCAATTTTTTCATCATGGGTGTCATTTTCATGGTTTTCGAGGGTGTCAAAGACGATAGTGCTGTCGAAATGTAAACCCATGGTGGCGGCTGCAATAGGTATCAATTTTTTCATCATGGGTGTCATTTTCATGGTTTTCGAGGGTGTCAAAGACGATAGTGCTGTCGAAATGTAAATCCATGGTGGCGGCTGCAATAGGTATCAATTTTTTCATCATGGGTGTCATTTTCATGGGTTTCGAGGGTGTTGAAGCCGATAGTGCGGTCGAAATGTATTTAAACTACTTTAAAAAAATCCGTATAATCATGTTATACGTTTTTTTTTTTTTATAGGATAGGGTGACAAACGAGCACACAGTCCACCTGATGGTAAGTGGTTGCTGTGGCCCATAGACACCTACATCTATCATCGATTGCGAATCAAAATAAAGATGCGTTGTCACCCGTGAGGACTAAGATGGAATGCCTCTTTTCCAGTAAAATGGGTCTCCGGTTCTCTACACTCACCATACGAAACACAGCAGTTTTAAGCTGCTATTTTACGCTGGTGTTCTGTGAGAGCGTGGTCCTTCCCCGGTCGAGCCGACCCATTCGTGCTACAACTATACTACTAATATAGCTGCAGCATGGCTCTTTTTTAAGGCGCTTAAGGCATGCCGAATTGGATTTACCAATTTTTTTATCGTGTTCAAGGAATAAAAATATTTTCAAGATGTAGTCTACCAATAAGCACCTTGCCCAACTCATTATTTCATACCCTTCTGAGAAATGAGACAGAGTCTGTGCCCAGCAGTAGAACATGAATGTAGATTCGAATAGATAATTGGCTACTTTACAAATACTTTTATCCTCCCAACCTTCTATCAAAAATTGCTACAGTATACTTAATTATCTTAGGTATGAATGATAATTATGTTCAAAAATTATTGGAAATTTGTGTATAATTGTGAAAGCTTCTTAGATTTATGTGAAAGTAACTTTGTCTGATTACAATGGCCTCTTCTTGTCTTGACATTTTCTATGCAAACATTTATAAACGACAACAATTACAATTAGCGCACATATTCAAACTTGTAATTTATATATTTAAACATTCCTTTTTCCAGCTCAATACACTGGATATCGAATGTATTGAAGAGAACCTTTCCACTGAAAATATTCAAGTGCAAGCAGCAAGAGAGCAATTAAATGTTTACTCTATAGCACATACCACAGATGGGATTCTGAAAGGCACGGACATCACTAGAATCGAAAAGCGTACATTGCCACCAATGCAAAAAAAGCCTTAAACTATTGTAAAAAAGGTTAAAGAAATAAATCATATAATAAATAATATATACAATGCATTTTATTTCTACGAATCCTCCTTCTTCATAATAAAATAATAATAAAAATAGTAATTAAAATTATATATATAAAAATATTATATAGGTATATATATATATATATATACTAGGCTGAAATAAAATTATTCCTTTGCCTATATCCAATTCATATTAAAAAAAAACGAAATGTCATGTTCTGATTTGCTCTACGGTCCAAATTAAATGTACCAGAGACGTCCGTCTGAACGCGTAGCGTTTCTATATAGTTTGTGCAGAGCAGACACCTATCCAGTTACTATACTCTTCGCACCTATCTTTATCTTGAGAATCACATCACCATCAGAGCACTTGTTTCACCGTTTCCACTAATAGTTCACATGCCACTAAGTGTCTACACTTAATACACAAACCGCACCACTTTTACATATCAAAATCCTTTTCAAACCATTATTAAAACAATAATACAAGAGCAGCAATACACCACCGTTCAAGTTCCCTCCAAAACTATTCTTTTTAAGGGAATATATGTGTTAAAGTGTATTTCCTCGCATTTATGCTGAGTTGAGCCCTCCGTTATTGGTGATAATATTCCGTTTTGTGCTTGTCGTTGGCATATTGCATACCATCATAATGAGATACAAAAAGTGCTGTGTTTATGGTTGCAATTCAACAGCTGAAACGCACCGGTTTTTTAGTTTCCCTAGAAACGATAAATTGAGAAACTTGTGGATGTCTTTCATAGCACCCACAAATCCCCAGCTCATTGGACTTTCCAAAGATCAGTTACTCGGCAAACTTGTCTGTGAAAAACATTTTGATAAATATCAGTTTGATTATGAAGGCAAAAGACTTCGATACTCTTACCCTTGCTTGATTACTGAGGAGGAAATAGCTCATGGTGTGCCTCTGACTGCAACAGGCGAGTCATTTTATTACTTCCATTCATGGTGGTTGAATTTCGGCTGGTGAAAGTTGTGATTTCTAAGTAGGTATTAACTAGACACCAGTAATGCAGTAACAAACCATACATTTTTAATAAAATAACTATTTTCTTTTTCATTGCTTCGCAAGCCATTTTTAATTATCACTACATAGTATATATAATGCCTACTGCCACATATTAAAATTGTATCTATGACAAAATTGTATAGGTGATTGCTTAAATTGTTACAAAAGTATCACAATAACGAAGCTTGTAACAAAAGCAGTAGTTTATTACAAATTTCCAAAGATGCCGATTGAATGTGAGCAGTTACAGGTGGGGGTCCGCTTACCCCCACCTGGACATAGTCATAGTCTTTTATTCCATTACATAACAAAATATATTGTGTTGGAAATTACATGTTAATTCAATAAGATTTAAAAAATAACATTATCATTTATGCAATACTCAATCAAATATCCACATCAAAATAATAAAATTACAATACTAGGAAATAAAAGTACAATAAAGTAATATGTCAAAATATAAAATTACAATAAAGAAATATGTCAAAATAATTAGATTACAAAAAGAAATATGTCAGTTATTTAACTATATTTTATCATCAGTACATAATTATTATTTCTTACAATTGAATTTACATATTCTTCTACACTATAAAAACTATTTTCCAGAAGATACAACCTCAATCTGTTTTTAAATTGGATCACATTTGTTATGCATTTTAAATCATTTGACAATTTTAACAGCATGATGATCAGTAATAATACCAAATCATAAACCTTCATCATCACCATCCTTATCATCATTGCCTTTCCTTTTTTATAATATAGCATAAAAAAGGGAAAGGCAATGATAATAGCTCTGTATCAAATGAAGGTGTAAGAGTCATATAGGCTAACAGCACTTACATCACAGAAAATAGAGATAGATTGAATGTTGTTAAATTTTTCTCCAAAATAAGCATTTTGTGGGTTGGTTAACTAAGGACTATCGCTTTTTACTCTTTGACTTATATGATCAGTTAGGTACAAATGTGATTGACATCATTATTTGTTATGATTCACATATGTGGTAGAGCCATGCTGCAGCTATATTAGTAGTATAGTTGTAGCACGAATAGGTCGGCTCGACCGAGGAAGGACCACGCTCTCACAGAATACCAGCGTAAAATAGCAGCTAAACACTGCTGTGTTTCGTATGGTGAGTGTAGAGAACCGGAGACCCATTTTACTGGAAAAGAGGCATTCCATCTTAGTCCAAGGGTCACAACGCATCTACATTTTGTTTCGCAAACAAGTTTAAATGTAGATGTCTATGGGTCTCAGCAACCACTTACCATCAGGTGAACTGTGCGCTCGTTTGTCACCATATCCTATAAAAAAAATTATTATGTATTTTTTTCAGGATGGGATGTCACAAATGAACATAATTACTGTAAAGAGCAAGATGAAGATAATGTCGCAGAAGGTGTGGTAGAGATTAGAATGGCTGGTATGTCCAAATCTCTTAATTGATGTTAATTTTAAATAATACTAAACACTATATGGTAAACACTGTGTGGTTTCTACAAATATTTTATTTAAATTTCAGTCACTGGCAAATTTTTCAACATTTTGAATTATATTTCAGGAGATTGTACAAATGAACACAATTACAACAAAGAGCAAGATGATTTATCAAAATCATTGGTAGAGATTGGATCGTCAGGTGTGTAGTTATTTTCATGTAGCATTTCTTACTATGAAGCAAAAAAGAAAGCCTAACTATTTCATAAATTTACAAACTATTAATTATCTAATAATGTGTTTGCCTAAGCATACTGACATCTATAAAATACAAACTTGTAACAAATTTCAGATGTTGGAAGTTGTCATGAACAGCCTTTGTATTCAAATTTTTTCACTGTTGCAACAGTGATAGAAAACCAAGGCATGTGAAATTGTATTGGACATAATTTGTTATATATTTATGTAGTAATAAAATTAAAATAAATACTTATATAGCCTTTCATAAGTCTACTGCTGAACATAGGCCTCCCCCAAGGAATGCCACAAAGCACGGTCCTGAGCCACCTGCATCCATCGACTTCCTGCATTGTTTTACCAGGTTGTCACTCCATCTAGTGGGGGGTCGCCCTACACTTCGCCTACCGGTACGAGGCTGCCACTCGAGAACCTTTCTTCCCCTTCGGTTGTCGGTTACTTAAGTACTTATATAGGGTAATAAAAAAATACTTTAAATGTCTAAATACTAAGGTTATTGTTCAACTTAGAACAATAATTATTCAACAACTTCTCAAAATCAGACACAATTTTTTTATCATTATGTCCATGCAAAAAATACTCTGTATATTGCATAGTTTAATAAGAACAGGCTGCAGACTGGAAGTGCCACTGCATGCCTGGAACTGCATCAGTACTAGAGGGTAGTTATGTGTATTGGGTACTAAGTATGACATTAAATGTTAATATTTGTTTATTTCTCAGATGCAGTCACGGAGCAGCCCCCAAGTGGAAGTACAAAAGCCATGGAGATAGATGTTCTGGAAGAACTCGAAGGTTTGTCTGGTTTGTCTGCTTATACTAAGCTAACGCTATCCACAGTAGCCAGAGTTAATAAAATAAATTTATCATTTCCATTACAGCCTATGTATGAATGTCTAGAACAGGTAAATGAAATTGTATACTTGGGGAGTGCTTTTAGCTGGGATGGAAGATGTGATTTAGATGTGGACAGGCGTGTCGCTGCCGGGAACAAAGTCAATGGTGCCCTGACTGCGTTAGTCAAAAGGCAAGGCGTAGTGAAGAGTGCACGCCTTGCAATACATAACGCAGTGTTGGTACCGACTTTGTTATATGGCAGCGAAACCTGGGTATGCCAGAAGAAGCATAAAAGCAAGCAAGAATGCAGTGGAGATGCGATCTCTTCGTAAAATGTGCGGCGTTACCATGGCCGACCGGAAGCGAAACGAAGAGATTCGCAATATGGCAGGTTTGAAAGATGACCTTATCACAAAAATTGATAAGGGCGTGCTTCGATGGTTTGGGCACGTTGAGCGAATGAGTGAAGACCGAATGGTGAAGAAAATATATAGCGCGAAAGTTAATATTAAAAGGTGTCGAGGTAGACCGAGACTAACTTTCGAAGACCATGTGAGCAAACTGCTCGAAGAAGGGAGGGTCAAGAGTACTCAGATACCTAGACGTGCATGTATGAAGAAGTTAATGAATCTGAAAGAAGCGAAAGAGGTATGTAAGGATCGTGATCCTTGGCGATCTGTTCTCTCTGGCTACCCCGTCAGGGATTGTGCGTGATGATAAGTAAGTATTACAGCCTATGAAAGTCCCCTGTTGAACATGGCCCTTCTACATAAATTACCTAGGGAAGACAAGGCCTTAGTTGCTACACTTGGCAGACGGGTTGGCTACTGCGTTTTTTTTTTAATTTTGTGAATTTGTCAAGGTGATGCTGCTGCCCATTTCCTGATTCAGTTTCTCTTTGTCGCCTCTTACCACCTATGGGATGAAATGGGTTAGTGGATATTCTTACACCGCCACTAAATGGTTAGCTACTTCTATATAGTTAATTAATTTTAGATGAAGATCATCTGCCACAAGAGCTGATTTCGGTGATTAGCGACGGTTTGCCAGGTCTACTTGTGCCACCAGCATTAGAACCGAGAGAAGCAGGCTTACAATGGGTATGATTTTGATTGCCTTGTTTTTAATTAACACGCTTTTATTAGCTTCGCATATATCGGATTTTAATTCTTATACTAAGTCTTAACACCAATTTCAGAATGTGAAATTATTTTTTACCATTCAGTTCTTTGAATTCGGCTTTTGCTTACTATTAGAAGTTAATTTTTCCTTGACCCTGAACTAAAAGCACAACAGGCCTATACCGTCTGTGTTTTTGCCGTCATCGCAACGCTTGGTAGGCAAATTGGCGGTCTCTATATAAGACTCCTTTAAAGATCACTTGTAACTTATTCCTGATTCCCATCTAAAATAATTTAGGTCGTAAAATATTTCAGATATATCGTGTATGGCAATGGAATACATAATGGGCCACATAGGGAAACTAAAACAGAAGATGAATCTTCCTGACTCTTTAATAATTATTAAAAAAAATGCATTTACAAATATCCCTCTATGAGGTTATATATGGACGAGGTCTTTCCTCGGCAGTGTTCTAAATTAATTAATAAATGTTAATACTGTTACGAGCCAAGTACGTATTGCAGTGCATTGAACGAGAATGTTCTCGAAAGCAGACGACTTAATAATGTTTAGCCGTAAGAATAGAATATGCATAAAGTAATTGATGGAAGCACGACGCAACCTCATGTGTACGTATAAAAAGCCCTTTCTCTTTTGAACATATCGTTAATCGCGAGTGTTCTAGTATTTTTTCATTGAATGAGGTGAATGTTTAAATGAACCAGATTGACTCAGAATGTTCTATACTTCTCATATGGGGTATAATAGCGTGCGCCAGCGATCAGAAAATTATTAACCTCGGGAATGCTATTGTAAAATACTATGGGAAGTGTCTATGAGAAATCGACATACAACCTCTGCAACTGTTAAAGACTGATATGAAGAAGCTCAGCTTTTTTGAAGGATGTGATTGTTTACTTACTGTGCGTGTGAAAAGATACATCCATTGCATATCCTAATCGACATTTTACTCATCCAGTACGTAAAAATATGCTTCAGATTGCTATTCTGACAAATGGCAGATTAACCATTTGAATGTAATTTACATGTAAAAGTCATTGTGTTTTCTTTGTAGCTACAAGTGATTGGAGCTTTGTGCGATTCGAGTGAGACACAGGAATGTGTTATGCAAGAAGTAAGCCCAGATTCCTTCGAAAACACATTATATAGTGTACTACAATATACATCACAGGTATGGATAACTCTTGCAATATTATTTTTCAAGAAATGAATAATGAACTATTCTAATCACTACCCACCTAGTGATAAAGCACCCATTAACAAAACAACCTTGTGACCTATTAGTTAGAGTACCTGATTGGTGTGATGTGAGTCTTTTATTTATAAGATAAGGGGGACAAACGAGCACACAGCCCACGTGATGGTAAGTGGTTGCTGTGGCCAATAAACATCTACATCTATCCTCGATTATGAACCAAAATGCAATGTGTTGTCACCACGTGCGGACTAAGATGGAATGCCTCGTTTTCAATAAATAGGGTCTCCGGTTCTCTACACTCACCATATGAAACATAGCAGCAATAAGTTGCTATTGATTTGAATTCCAACCAAAACTAATATTTAGGTATAGAAAAACACGATCTTTTTTTTTGTTAGAAAGTTACAATCCACTGTATGATTTTCTTCTGTATCGTAGAGTTGTTTTACAAAAAAAAATTGAGACAATTTTTTGTGGGGTTTGAGAATGTGATGGTCCATTTGTCTGTGACATAAAACTGAGTCTAACTTTGATATTATTGTCTAAGCATTACAACGAATATGGGTGGGTTGAGACAGCTACAACTATAGTGAGTGTCCTTTTTCAGCATGCATTAGGTTTGGTAATATTGTCGGTTCTTCAAGCTGCTTTTCAGCATACTGGTCTGTAAGCTTACCTATATACATGAAGAAAAAACTTTGTACCTATTATCTGCAATGTCAAATATCAAACATAGTAGTCAGTGTTCAAACAGTCGCACAGAGTGGAGATTGTCGCCAAACAATTTTAAAATGTTGCTAACAAAATAATTACTGACAGATTGAGTGAATAAACTGTGAATTTTGTGTGATTTCTAATAGCTATGTCTACACCAGTGCGCTTTCAATTTCGCTTTCATGTTCATTTTGCGTTTTAACTTTCAGTTCGTCTGGCGTCAAGCGCTGTGCCCATAAGACGCATGCAGCTTATCGTCTACACCCGTACGCTTGTTGCATGCAAGTCGTCTATACCACAAACGCGCCACAGTTAGGTTTGTTTAGAGATGGACGCGGCACTAGTAGCTATCAATGCGGCATACTTTGTGTTAAGTGCAGGGAAAAAAAGCAATAAAAGGAAAATCTAGATGAAAGATTATTTGAAGAAACGGAACAACACAATATTGAAAGATTTAGAGCTAAAAAATAACATTATTTTTAAAATTTTCACACGAATGACTGAAGCCACTTTCTACAAGCATTTGAAATTAGTGGAGCAAAAAATTACATAACATAACACTCATTATCTAATGTTTTAACTTCATCTCCCGCCATTTTGTTTACTAAAATGCGGTGACGGATCAGCGTTCGCTAGAGGCATGCGCTGTTGTCGAACTAGTTTCAGCGCATGCGCTATGGTTGCTCACGCATACGTTAGAGGAAGACGCAAGATGAACAGGAAAGCGCACTGCTGTAGACATAGCTAATGTTCCTTTTTCACAAGTCCACTGCTGAACATAGGCCTCCCCAAAGAAATGCCACAAAGCACGGTCCTGAGCCACCTGCATACATCGACTTCCTGCATGTCTTACTAGGTTGCCACTCCAGGGTGTGGTGGTAGTCAGGGGACCTTCTACACCTCGCCCGCCGATACGAGGCCACTCGAAAACCTTTTTTCCCCATCGGTTTTCGGTTCTTCAAGCTACATGACCGGCCCATTGTCACTTCAGCTTATTAATCAGTTGGGCTATGTCGGTCACTCTAGTTCTACTGCGGATATCCTCATTTCTAAGTTTATCATGTAGAAAAAACCACGAGCATAGCCCTCCCCATAGCTTGCTGAGAGACCTTGAGCTTCCTCATACAACCAGTAGTGAAGGACCACGTATCAGATCCATAAGTCATCACTGGCAACACGCACTGGTTGTACAATCTCGTTTTAAGGTTTCGTGTAAGGTAAGTTTTGAGGTATACCTGACGAGAAGATGTGTCGTAATATCCCGAACGCTGCCCAGCCGAGTTGAATCCGTCGATTGACCTCTCGGTCGAAGTTGGACTTACCTAGTCAGACTATTTGTCCCAGATAAACATACTCTCCAACAACTTCGAGCTTAGTGTTCCCAACAACTACTGGCATAGGTGTGACATGGACATTAAACCATTATCTTTGTTTTGTCCATGTTCATCTTAAGACCTATCCGTTGGGAGGCACTATTCAGGTCATTGAGCATAGTGTTTAAAAAATTCTGTCCTTTTTAACCGACGAAAAAACGGAGGTTCGCAAGTCGACGTGTATATTTTTTTTATGTTAGACCACGCCAACTTTTTACATAGTGGACCGATTTTGATAATTTTTTTTTATTAGATAAAAAAATTGGTCCCATATAAATTTGAAAACAAAACGTCTACCCTAAGGGTGGTAAAATAGGGGTGATTTATTGTTTACTCACATATTCTAATGCTGAGTTGTGTATTACTACATTACATAATAATTACATTACATTACATTACAAAAAACCTCACGATGAATGAGCTTTAGACCTGTCAGTTTCTTGTGTGTGGTCAACACTCAGTCAGGCCATCTCAGTCTCTGCATTTCTGCTAAAACTCGTTTATCCTGAGGTTTGTGTAATACCTTATTTGGCTCTAGATTAGATAAAGCAATACCCTTAAGTTCTTGTACTCTACTCAGTGCCACATATACCTGTGCCACATATACAGTGTTTGCCCTTTGGCAAACACTTTCTTTCCGAGGTCTATTACAGCTTTATCAAGGGTCGTACCTTGTAATTTGTGAACCGTGACGGCTCAGCATAAAATTATCGGCAACATCCTGCGCTCAGAGTCGCCATAACCCTTCGTACTTTGAAAAGTTGCTACCACTTCACACAACCATAGCTATCTTTTAGTCTGCTTCTTATGCTTACAGTCTTTCCTCGCGATGATCTAAACTCTCCTGTTAACGTGTTAATCTAATTCTCTTTCTATTTGCTTCTTACCTTTTTTTTCATTATTACATTCTTCTAAATATTATCTCTTTCTCATTCGAGCAGCATTTTTGGAGGCCTACCCATGGTGGTATATAAAGCCTGTTTTTTTAAAAAGTATTTATATTCTACAACAAATAATAGTAAAAGTAGGATTATATAACAGTTAATAGCTATAGTAAGGTAGGTAACTAATTTGAAAGTATTCAAAAATTAAGCATGTAGTAATTAGTAGATTATAGCCACGAAAAATTATAAAATAAAAACTTTTTAACAAAAAAATTAAACCGCCGAAAAAACTAAAAAGCAAAAAATAATAAACCTTTTTATTTAACCTTAATAACTAAGTTCTTAAACTAATTTAAGTATATCTAAGTATATATTTTTGTAATTATTTTGAGTTTTTAATTAACCTTAATAACTAAGTTCTAAAACTAATGAAAGTATACCTAAGTAATTTCGAGTCGGCGCTAAACAATCAATGAACAAAGACCAGTAAATTACCTTAAATTTAAAGAAATAACCAAATCAAATTAACAATGCCGCGCATCACGCTTTACATAATTAATTAATTTGCTTGTTTGGCGCCGACTCAAAATTACTTAGGTATACTTACATTCGTTTTAGAACTTAGTTATTAAGGTTAATTAAAAACTCAAAATAATTACAAAAATATATACTTAGATATACTTAAATTAGTTTAAGAACTTAGTTATTAAGGTTAAATAAAAAGGTTTATTATTTTTTGCTTTTTAGTTTTTTCGGCGGTTTAATTTTTCTGTTAAAAAGTTTTTATTATCTTTTAAATTCCAAATGCGTCGTAATGCATTATTTTAACTGATTGTCATTCATAAATATCTAACGCCTACTATTTTACTACGTACGCACACACATTCGTAAGGGTCGATAGGTTGGCTAAAACGTTGTGACTAGAATCGCACACAGAGCTGGCGCACGTACGCGTAGTTGTTGTCCATAAATCACATTCAATTTGGGATGATTTCAAATAAATGTAGAAGCCTTATTTACTCGTATTTTCAAAAACTTCAGTATCGATATATCATTATTTATATATTTGAACTTAAGTTTAAAATTTGGCTACTCTTTGAAAAATAACCCTGTATACTAGGAGTTGATAGTTAAATACAGCTTGCTTAATATACAAACTTAAAAATTTACTTAATTATGGTCTAATTTCGACCACTGGACGACAACTAACTACTAGCCTATTTTAATTGCAGAATGGTCCAGTGGGCACTGAAGTGGCTCAACAAGCGGTTATAGTTAGCGTTCGTACCGCCCTCACTCTGACCCCGCTGTCCAGGGAATGGGAAGCAGCGCTGAATAGGCTACTGGCTCATCACCAAGTAAGATACACATTATGCACATACACTATGCAGATATGATCAGTGATGTTGCCCTAGTCAATTTTGATTACGGAAATAAACTTCCGACACTGAAAGTTCTTAGAAAATCAAAAACAGCAAGTTACGAGTATTAGTTCGACCGCTGTCGTCTCCTATAACAAATCCTAAATCTTCTTTAGAATTGTTGTGATTGAAAACTCGATTAAAATAAAAAGCGACACAAAAAATGACAAACTTATACATCTATAGGAGTCCTCACGGCTGACAACGCATCTGCATTTTAATTCGCAAACGAAGATAGATGTAGATGTCTATGGGCCACAGCAACCACTTACCATCAGGTGGACTGTGTGCTCGTTTGTCACCTTTATTCTATAAAAAAAGCCTGCGAGAGACTGCTATAGGATACAGTATATATTTATTTATTTAGAATCATCGAAGGCAGGTACACGGCGGCGGTGCGGTATACAAAGGTTGGTGCGACATTGTTATATTATGAGTCATTTGTTTTCCATTACATTTTTTTTGACACACGTAATGACGAAACTAAATACACTATCGATAACACTTATCGTCAACAATAATGCGCATCACTATGCTCGCCCCTAACGCCCGTGAGTGGGAGAGAGAGCGAAATACTTCGATGATTTATGACCCAAACTGCACGGACAAAATAATTTTACTATAGGTCTCCTTTTCTGAAGGTTTCACTTCTACCGTGCGTTTAAAAAAAACATGTGTGCAGTTGCACACATGTTTCTCTTTTCTTTCTCACAACCTGGAACTAATACTTTAAATATGTTTTAAATTATTTCAGGTTCGGAAATCATTGTGTGCCGGCTTGACAAGTAACGATGGAGCGAGAAGAATACAAGTGCTACAACTCGTGAAACACCAATGCTTCCCGTCAGATCAAATGAATCAGGTAATCTCTTTGAATGTGATGACTTAGTTTTCTTCAGATCTCAGTGTACTTGGTATGGTCAAGGGTGACAATGCATCTGCATTTGGATCCTTATTTGAGGATAGATATATGTAGGCGTCTATTGTATATAGTATCCAGTTACCATCAGGTGGACTGTAGACATTTGTCACCCTTACCACTTTAAAAAAAATATGGTTGATGACAGGTTATTAATTTTTTAAATAATTATTTTATGAATAAAATTGAACTGGTAAAGAAGTTGATAGATACAGGCAGGTCAGAACCAAGTTAGATGTTATTTCTTAGGGCCTATGTTCAGCTGTGAACTCGTAAGGAGTTGCAATGATAAATAAAATTTGTAAATATATAATTTATTTCCAGGTATTCGGTGAGAGTTTACACAAGGTATCGGCTATAAGCGCAGAGAACACATCGCCGCGCACGGAATCCGAAAGTAAAGTGTCATGTGTCGCTCAGAGGCTCACACCGGCCGAAGAGCATGCAATAGACGCTCCCATAACAAAACGGAATGATGCATTGCATAGCGATAAGGTAATTTTATATTGTGCTGTGTTTCAATATTTTCTTCTTCATCTTCTTGTGTCTTTTCGACTAGCGCAGGTTGGTTAGTGAAGGTGGCTTAGTGAACTCAGCTCTATTTTTCTCGAGGCGAAACAGTTCGGCGGCACTTGCTATTCCCGTCCACTCTCGGATGTTGCATAACCATGATTTTTTTTTCTACGACCGACACGTCTCGCTCCGGCAACATTTCCCATCATGAGTTGTTAGAGTTCGTATCTTTCGTGCCTGTGCCTGCACGTGCTCCAAATATGTGACTTTTCTCATCTTGATGGTCTGCATAAGTTGGCGCTTTTGGTCGACTCGTCAATCAACTCTACTAACGGTCCTTAAATTATAAACATTTTTATTGATCGGTTTTTGATGTTAAAACTTATCTTACAAGCAGGGTAGACAAAGATTATACATATATTCCCTTTGTTTTATATTAGTGCATTGTTTTTTTATATAGATTAAGGTTGACTATAGACCCCCCTAAATTGGCTAATTGGGAGATTATGCCGCAGTGGCCATGCTTCGCAGGGCAAACGCAGTTTTATACTTTGAGTTGTTACCAAGAAGATGCTCCTGCTCACATTTCCTGTTTCATTTTCTTCTGTCGCCTCTTAGAACACCCATTGGACCTCACCGTGCAGTGACAGTGTTAGAATATCCCATTTGATCCAATGAGTAAATTCTAATGTTTTGATAAATACCAAAGTTTATTTATATTATATTGATATATTTACCTATGCTGTTACTGATGTAATTTTTCACAAATATATCGGATATAGCGACGTCCAGCGTTATGGAGTTATATGGATATGAAATGACCTGTATGGAACATAGACTCTATTCCCATTGTTATTGCTTTACAAGTTAAAAATGTTTTATTAATGGTTAAATAGACAAATTTGGTTTATTTATTTAAAAAAAATAATAGGATACGCCAATTATTAAATTCACTATATACTTTATTCTGTCGAGTTGCCGTTTGAATAGTTTTTTTTTTATTCATCTTACTAAAATAAAACTGCCAACAATTACTCCTTGCATTAATCGCAACATAAATAGTACAAAAATTTACCTCGTAACAGTCAACTCATTCTGTATAAAAAAAAATATTTGCGAATAGAGTATTTTGTTCCTCTGATAGTATAGTAGTCACTGCACAATATTTAAGATAATTTTGTGACTATCATGTGTAATAATTTTAAGTTATACTCTAGACCAGCGCCATCTATTGTCTAAATTGATAAACTCAACTAGAAGCAACATTTTTAAGCACTAAAATTGTTATACTTCAACACGATAGATGGCGTTGTAAGTAAATAAAATAAAGAAAACTATATTGCATACCTTAAGCGAAGCGCAAGGTAATGTTCTACTATCGCCTAAAAATTAAAATTCCAACATTTTATCGAATAAAATCGTTTCTAGCAATCATATTATACATATAAATGATATAAAAAGCACATTGTTAGAAAGATTAATGATTGTTGAACTTATTAATAATTTTTTTAAATCGATTAATTGCTATTTTTAAATAAAAAAAAGGGTTTTAGTGGCTTATGGTGTGGATTTATCATGTCCCTGTGGCTTGTAAACACTATAACTTTTGAAAATATCAATTGTTTAACTCAATCTATTTTTTAATCTCTTCATCTATCATGTGGGAAGTCACTGAATGTAAATGGCAGTGTAATTTTGTTTTGTTTAGCTATAATTAATTTTTTTCGGCTCCAAAATGGCGAAATTTCCGTTGATTTGTTTGCCTCGTATATAAATTGTTTCTGTAAATGGGGATCTACAGCCACAGAGTAGTTTAGTTCACAGAGTACCTTTGTATTAAGTTTAGTTCGGCTTCAGTCGCCGTCGTGTGTGGACATTGTTTCGGTTGTTTTCAGCGGCTCAAAAAGATCGCTGTACAAATACACAATATTCGAATAACCAAATTTCTTAAATACTTGATTATAATAATAATAAGAGATTTTTTTATTACAATATTTAAAAGCACAGAATAAATAATAGTAGTACGTACTAAAAGTAAGTAGTATAATTTTTTTTGTCATGGGTGACATTTTCATGCTTTTCGAGGGTGTCGAAACCGATAGGGTTGTCGAAATGTAAATCCAAGATGGTGGCCGCAATAGGTATCAACTTTTTCATCATGGGTGTCATTTTCATGGTTTTCGAGGGTGCTGAAGCCGATAGTGCTGTCGAAATGTAAATCCAAGGTGGAGGCTGCAATAGGTATAACATTTTTCATCATAGGTGTCATTTTCATGGTTTTCGAGGGTGTTGAAGCTGATAGTGGTGTCGAAATGTAAATCCAAGATGGCGGCTGAATTAGGTACCAATTTATTCATCATGGGTGTCATTTTCATGGTTTTCGAGGGTGTTGAAGCCGATAGTGCTGTCAAAATGTAAATCCAAGATGGCGGCTGCAAAATATATCAATTTTTTCATCTTGGGTATCATTTTCATGGTTTTCAAGGGTATTGAAACCGATAGTGCTGTCGAAATGTAAATCCAAGATGGCGGCTGCAATAGGTATCAATTTTTTCATCATGGGTGTCATTTTCATGGTTTTCGAGAGAGTTGAAGCCGATAGGGTTGTCGAAATGTAAATTCAGGATGGCGGCTGAAGTAGGTACCAATTTTTTCATCATGGGTGTCATTTTCATGGTTTTCGAGGGTGTTGAAGCCGATAGTGCTATCGAAATGTAAATCCAAGATGGCGGCTGCAATAGGTATAAATTGTTTCATCATGGGTGTCATTTTCATGGGTTTCGAGAGTGTTGAAGCCGATAGTGCTGTCGAAATGTAAATTCAAGAAGGCGGCTGAAGTAGATACCAATTTTTTCATCATGGGTGTCATTTTCATGGTTTTCAAGGGTGTTGAAGCCGATAGTGCTGTCGAAATGTAAAGCCAAGATGGCGGCTGCAATAGGTATAAAGTTTTTCATCATGGGTGTCATTTTCATGGTTTTCGTGGGTGCTGATGCCGATAGTGCTGTCGAAATGTAAATCCAAGGTGGCGGCTGCAATAGATATCAAGTTTTTCATCTTGGGTGTCATTTTCATGGTTTTCGAGGGTGTTGAATCCGATAGTGCTGTCGAAATGTAAATCCAGGATGGTGGCTGAAGTTGGTACCAATTTTTTCATCTCGGGTGTCATTTTCATGGTTTTCAAGAGTGTTGAAGCCGATAGTGCTGTCGAAATGTAAATCCAAGATGGCGGCTGCAATGAGTATCAATTTTTTCATCATGGGTGTCATTTTCATGGTTTTCGAGGGTATTGAAGCCGATAGTGCCGTCGAAATGTATTTAAACTACTTTAATAATTCCGTATAATCATGTTATACGTAATTTTTTTAATGCGCTTAAGGTATGCCCAATTGGATTTACCAATTTTTTACAACTGTTTGTGATTGATCAGCAGATTGGGACAAGCAAGGCATCGGTATGAATCAAGTGCACAAAATCATCATGAATTTTTAAAATACTGTTATGTTTAAAATATATGTATATTAAAATATATAAATAATAATAATAAATTATGTATGTTATGATTTATAACACAATTTTAATTGTATTACCTAGGATGCAACGGATCACATGGTTTCGCTACAGCATGCGTTAACCTTATTGCAAGATACAAATTCCACGCAACAAGATGTTTTATACACGACGCAAATGCAAATTGAAGAGTAAGTAAGCAAGCAAGCTAATTATAACATAACATATAATCACGCCTCTTTCCCTTAGGGGTAGGCAGAGACCACTTCGTTCCACTTGCTACGATCCTTACATACTTGTTAATTATATCGCACATCGTAAAAATGCACAATGGGATGATTAAAATTAGTTGTAATCGCATATATTCATCAATGTATTATTTATGTATAATATAATTACGGTATTTGAAATTAGTTTTTTATTTTTAAATAATATATTGTTAAGTTTTACAGCAGTTTAACAAGCATCGGTGGTTCAGTGGTAGAATGCTCGCCTGCCACGCGGGCGGCCCGGGTTCGATTCCCGGCCGATGCAGTTAAACTTTTTGTTATTTTTATGTTTTCTTTAATCCAAAATTTTTACCATTTTTAGTGGTCCAACAGTTTGATAGAATTATTAGCATTTTTTATTTCTATTTAATCTTTTAGACATAAAAAAACGATAGATGAACTTCATAAGCAGTTAGAAGATGCTGAGATCACATTATGGGATTTTCGTGCCAAATTGGCCGCAGAAAGACTTTACAAGGAGAACCAGAAAAAGGAATTTAAGGCTGAAATTAATGTAAGATATAAATATTTTACATTTACATATGGTATAATATGGAATTATATTTTAGATAAGTAATACATTATGTAAGGGCTTATAAAAATTATAAGTAAAAAAAAAACAGTTAATTCAATTTGATTCCAGAATATGGAGAATGAAATGAAACGTCGCGAAAAAGAGGCGGAAGAAAGACTAATGCAGACAGATATTGAGTACAAAGCTCTACAAAAGAAGTTGGAACAACAGGTGTGCATTTTTGTAATTTAAAGTTCTTAAATGTCTCTATAGTCTTTTACGTGTTTTAATAATTTGAGCATTTTTAGTGGTATCATTTTATGACACAATATTTATATATATTATATTTATATAAAGAAAGGTTAAATAATTTGTGTTATTATTTTTTTTACTTACTAAGGGTTTAAGTTAAGGAGTTTTTATTGGTGTATGTTTGTACTTACAGAGGTTCGTTTATGTGCTTTGTTTAGGAATTATATACATAGATAGACGATACGTACTTTATTTTAGGTTTAAAGATACTTTTATTCAAGTTTATTTTATTCTACATAAAAAAGTCGGTGTTTTTTTTTTGTTTCAACCTATTCACACTTTCTATATCAATTTTATTTTCAATGTTAAATAAAGAAGATAATATTTTCTATGATATGATATTTCTATATATGATATTTCATCCTCTGTGTTACTGCATTGCTTTATATAAGATCGTAAAGTGTTTACAGTTTTCCTTGCTTCGCTGCTAGATATAATCGTAGGTGAATCTTGTGGCCTCCCCCCGAACGGGTTCCCGCCTTGTCTTCGCGGGGGGGCTTAGTAGCCGTGGCTTGGTCACCCGCGGTGAACAAAGAGGAATCCCTTGGCTGATCCGTGATGTAGGGCCAGCCCGAGGTGGCCACTCCGAATGGGCTTTGCGAGCCGTGAGGCATTAGAAATTAGACCTGGAGAGATTAATAAGCAATATAAAATATATATTTCTCCTATTTCCAGATTAATAAAAACAACGAGCTAGCTAGCGTTTTAATTAAATTCGTGGAGCGAGTGAAACAACGCGACAAAAAGTTGCAGAAAGCGGCGGCGTCTGAAAGCACTTTGAGAAGAGAGCTAGAGAAAAAGGACAGTGTGAGTACACCGCCCAAAAAAGTCATGTGACCCACTGCTGGGCACTGGGTAAAAAAAAAATATTCTGTAAAAAATTGATTTTACAGATTAAAAAGCTGAAGTGGCAATGGTCAGACCATATATCTCGAAGAACCGATGGGGAAGTAAGGTTCTCAAGTGGCAACCTCGTACCGGTAGGCGAAGTGAAGGGCGGACCCCCACTAGATGAAGTGACGACCTGGTAAGACATACAGGAAGTCGATGGATGCAGGTGGCTCAGGACCGTGCTTTGTGGCATTTCTTTGGGGAGGCCTATGTTCAGCAGTGAACTTGTGAAGGGGTGTAATAATGATGATGATGATGATGATGAAACGATTGGTATAGTAATTTCAGACGCTAATTTAAACTATACATACTGTATTGTTTTTGTAATTTCCAGATGATAAAACGGCTAGAGAAGATGGCGGCAGAGCGTGAGAATAGACTGTATTAAGTAATAACACAATTGGAGGAAATGAAGAGGATTCAGGAGATGGCTGCGAAACTAAGCAGCAAAAGCGACCTTGTTAGTATAAAACATTTTTACTCTACATTATAAATATACAAAAACCTCGAACTTTAAAATACAAACTGATCTCAAATATTTATTTCTCTTTTCAGGGTAACTTAACTGGACTGTTTCGTAGACAATGACGCTGGCAGTAATGGCGCATCACAGATAATATACATTAGCCTATATTTTTTGAGGTTTTTTCATATTGCATGGATGTAATGATGATACTTATGTCTTTTGCAATTACTGTTTACAATCTGTTCAAGTTTGAAGACGAATAAATATTTCCTGTGGTATCTTTTCCTTTATTAATGTCTTTATAACACCTGAAAAATACTCCAACCAGAATCTGTTAAGTGTTCCATGAGACTGGTTGGAACAGAAAAAAAATTCACAGCATACAGGCAACTGAGCAGACAGATCTCCAAATGCACGCAGCGTGACTTATGCAACTTTAATAAAGCTCGTATTGAAGAAGCAATTAAGCAGAACCAAGGCTACAAAGTTTGGCGGAAAGAGCCAACTGTCTAAGTTGAATACCGATTGTGGCAGCGACATTTCCGGGATATCTGAGATTTTGCGTGAGATTGAGGCATTTTACGGACAACTGTAGACGTCATCTCTGGAGCCTCACGCAAGTGTGAGAGTAACGATCTAAGAGCTAGTCTCATCCGACACTATTCCGATGATATCCCGGACGATAATCTGAGCGAGATTAGAATGGCTCTCCAGCTACTTAAAAACGGAAACGGCCCTGGTGAGAATGGAATTATAGCTGAGCTTCTTCAGAAGCTTCTTTGTAAACGACCTAGAAACTTTTTCCATTAAGGTTAGCTCATTATTTAAATCACACAAACTTGTTAATTTACTCTTAGAACCAACACGTACTGCTACCTGTATAGATAAAAGTTTTACAGATGTTGAGGCCTTGCATATAGTATTCCTGTATATACTTATTGTATTCTTTGATATAGTAATCATTAAAAAATTAAGTTCAGATACTGGACAGTTAGTCTTATTGTCTCAAAAAGGCTTAGAAGTAATATAGTAAAAATTTACCATCACTTTCATATAAAAATAGTGCTGATTATTTGTTTGGTGCATTATTTAAAATTGTAAGTTGTAAATTCAATAGAATATACAGGGTATTTTTGGAACGCTCCCGAAAACTAAGACAGGCGACAGCACCAAGTATACCTTTGATCATGGGTCACAAATAAATTTGATCCTGATGAAAAAAAAATCATATTTTTACAACGTTTTATTAGTTTTATTCACGCGCCATCATGTTAGTACAGCTAAATGAAACGATAATTTCAAAAAAAAATCATGAAAATACTGAAACATAAAACCAGCAGTGAAAACTGAATTGATATCACCTGACTAATGGAGGTTAATGTACGCGCGAACGGTGAAAAAAGAACGCTGGTCTTGAACTTGGACACTGAGCGATTTATCACATATTGGTACGAAGGGGGCGCGACGGGGGAACAATCCGCCATTATTACTGTGCCTGCATGCTATTGGTTCCCGCGCTTTGTTCGCTCCAAAAATACAGTCGCATACACAGCTTACTTTGCGACTCTCGACGATGTTTTAAAAAGGAAGGAAAGAAAAATTATTTATATCTATTGTTTTATGACTAAACTAGTGACCGAAAAGGTAAATATGATAGGAGAAGGTGAATGGGGAAAATTGTGCAGTAAATTTAAAAGTGTTGAGGAAGAATACCGAAAAAATTACCATGTGATCGACCTGATGACGGAAGATCAAGCGAAGATGAAAGTTATGATGAAGTAGCATCCAGTAACACCAACACACCTTCAACATCTGGCTTCCATGTGACCCAAGATGACATAATGAACGGCGTGCCACCCTTATCTTAAGTTTTCTTGTTACAAACTACTTTATATTTTACGATAGAAATAACAAATAATGCTCAAGTAAACATTATCCATTTTTAATTCAAAGTAAGGCACCTATTATGATTCTACAATAAAACAATTAATTACTTACTATAATATTATAAAACAATATCCCAATACCATGTAGTACTTTAGAACGCGACTGTAACCTCCCTCCACTCGACCTGTATCTAGCTCGGTGCCAAAGAATGTAACCCGCCCGGCTCGTGTCGCATCACGCTGTGAAGCAGTAGGTTTCAGTTTTGTCGATTTGTTTATTAAATTGTGATTACGTGTTGGTATTATTCTTGTTCGTTGTTCGTTTTTTGTTTTAATAATGCTTAACGCGTACGTTTATAGTGATTGTGAATACGACAACATGTTATGTATCCGAACCTTGGTATACGAAGTATCGCTAAATAAATTGTTAAGACGTCGGGATGGAACAAGTGTGTCATACTGTGCAGTGCACAAAGTGTTGAAGCGTAACCGAATGCGCCCATACAAATTGCACAAAGTGCAAGCTTTAGTTCCCGGCGATCACGACCGCCGACGAGTTTTCTGCCGTTGGTTATTATACCAGCAACAACGTGTGGCTGGTTCCATTGAGCACATTATCTGGACGGATGAGTCGACATTTACCAGAAACGGCCTGTGGAACCGAAGAAATACACACGTGTATTCAGAGTTTAACCCGCACGCTGTTCGACAAACCGGGCACCAAACCCGATGGTCGGTTAACGTATGGGCAGGTTTATTTAAGGATCGCATACTGGGACCAGTGTTTCTGCCACAGCGACTGAACGGATAGCGATACCTAAACTTTATAAATGAACAGTTGACAGACATTTTAGACGACCTATCGTTGGCTGAATATCGCCGCACATGGTTCCAGTATGATAGTGCCCGTCCACATGTCGTGAGGTTCGTCCGTGAGCGCCTCAATGAGCTATTTGATGATCGCTGGATTTGGCGGACTAGGACCACACGCTTGGCCACCTCGCGCATCAGATCTGACCCCGTTAGACTTCTTTCTGTGGGGTATGTGAAAGAAAGGGTTTTTAATCGTGAGTGTGATAGTGCTGATGAAATACACCAAAGGATCGTGGATGTTTTCGACAAACTACGTACGGACTGTGTCGAAGACCACACGATGATGCCCCGCCTCCATGAGGAGACGCAACACCGAGCCCAAATCTGCCTTGAAATGAATGGAGCGCAATTTGAGCCGCATCTAATAAGACCACGGAGGATTTAGAGTGGTAAGCTGTTTCATAACTATTTTTTTTTAAATAACTTAGTACTGAACTAATCTGAATACATACATAACTAAATACATGAGAATAATAAACATACCTACACGATGAATAAAAACGCATGACTCTAACCTTGGTTACATTTCATTTATGTATTTTTTCATTAGCGGGAAATCGAACCAGTTATTTGGGTTATTTAACCTGTAAATTCGGATTAAAATGGCTACGTGGAGACAAGTACAGTGGCAAAATAGTAGGTTAAGTAGATAAGTTAGGTATTTAGACAAGTGTTGTAAATTATTAGGTATTGTGGTATGGCCCGCTAGTTGCGGACCGCGCGAATTTGCGTTCGCGCGTACATTGACCTTTAATCAGCTGATATGAATTCAGTTATTCCACTGCTGGTTTTAGGTTTCAGTATTTTCATGATTTTTTTTATGAAATTATCGTTTCATTTAGCTGTACTAACATGATGGCGCGTGAATAAAACTAATAAAACGTTGTAAAAAGATGATTTTTTTTCATCAGGATCGAATTTATTTTTGACCCATGATCAAAGGTATACTTGGTGCTGTCGCCTGTCTTAGTTTTCGGGAGCGTTCTAAAAATACCCTATTTACTTCTAAAACTTATTCCTTAAACACTTGCAAGTCATATAAAGAATAGGCGACAGTGGGAATTTGTAAATGTAGGCGAAGGTTAAACCACAATAAATAATAGTACTACGTACAGAAGTAGCACTCTTTTGATGTTGACTACTTGCCTGTCTACTTGCCTGACTACTTGCCTTGCTTGACTGTTTTCATGTTGCGAGGAGGCCTTCTTTACATGGGCTGCATCTCAGGGGGCACGGCGCCCCCGGTTTTGGGTGCTGCGTTAGCGGCTTTTTGGTTGGTGTGTTGCGTACTTCACGCCATCCAATCAGGTGTCGGGAAGCTCAGTCGTCACCAGCGTCCCCTGTGCCGGGTGGTGGACGTAGGAGTTCACGTGGGAGTGGTCGCCCGTCAGGTGGGCGCGCATGGAGTGGTGCTAAATTCTGAAGGTGTGGGTGTGGCCCGTTATCTCGCAGTACGGGCCTCGAATTCTTGAACGGTCTAGAACTTAAGATCTCGCGAGATAACGTCATTCCTGACGTAACGGCCAGCTCCCACGATCACACGATGCGCAAGATTTTGCTGGGCCTGCAATCTCCTGCGCTGAGTGGCTGAGGTGAACGCGTACCGGGCTGGTGCTGCGTAGGTCAGCCGCGAGCGGACGTAAGTTTTGTAGATGCCGGTTTTGGCTTTTGTTGGCAGTTTGGATGCCAGTATAGGGTATAAATTCGCTCGCGCAGCTCTGGCCTGTCTCACAACGTGATCGACCATCGGGGTCATATGCACGATCTATCTGGCAGCCTAGGTAAGTGATGGTTCTAGTCCAACCTACATCCTGCCCGCGGAGTTGTAGAGTTGATGGTGTTCTAGTCAGCCTGCTCATGAAGGCGATAGTCTTCCCGACGTTGACCGCCAGCCTCCATTTGTCCAGCCACTCAGGCAACAGGTCGTGTTGCCAGAGCCGCTGCAACTTCCTAACAGCTATTTCCACCCGACGAGATGACGCGAAGTACGCACTGTCGTCGGCATACAGGGCTAGCATGACATCTTCTTCTCATTCTTCCAGATGGTCTTCATGTCATTAGTGTAAACCGCGTACAGGTGCGGTGATAGGTAGCTGCCATGTGGCACTCCCGCTACGATCGGTCGTACTACCGAACCCCTTCCAGGTTGACATGGAAGCTTCGCCCCTCCAGGAACGACGCTATTAACCGCTCAAGCATATGCGGCAAGGTGGTATACTCGATTAGCGTGTACTAGCCCTGCATGCCACACTCTGTCGAAGGCCTTCTCCATATCGAGAAGGGCCCCCACACAGATACGGCCGCGTTTGTATTCCGCCGCAAGATAGTGCAGCACACGGGCCAGTTGTGATGTGGTGGAATGTCCCCTGCGGAAGCCGAATTGTTCACGCAGGCTAACATGTGGCAGTACCCTCTTCAGGGCCAGCTATTCCAAGAGTTTTGCTATGTGCGGTAATAGCGTTATGGGGCGGTAGCTGGCCGGGTACCTCCTGTCTTTTCCCGGCTTTGGTAGCACGATGATCTTGCCCTGCTTCCAGATGGTCGGAAAGTGGCCAGTTCTCATGATGCCTTTATAGAGCCTGGAGAGTTCCACTATTCCCCTTCTGGGCAGCTGCTTGATGGCTGTAGTGGTAATACCGTCGCATCCCGGCGCTTTGCGAGTGGGTAGACATATGACGGCGCGCCTTACCACCTCCACTGGCGAGATAAAGTCGTCGTCCCGTAGGGGCAGTGCCGGGTACGACAGGTATTCCTGTACGCGTTTTCTATGCTTGCTACAAGCTCAGCGTATCCCTCTGCTATTAGGTTTGAACTGCTCCTCTAAGTGCTGTGCCATCATATCTGCCCTCTTTTGGGCGTCATAGATTCTTCTACCCGTGTTGTCCACTCGTGGGCAGACAGATGTGGGTGTCTTGGTGAGCTGCCGGTTGAGGAGATGCAGGGAGGCGGGTCTCTCCGAAGCTTCGGCAACTCGTCTCTCCCATGCTTCTTCCCTGTTCACTCTCATTGCTTTCGACAGCTCTTCCGTCAGGGAGTTAAGTTTTGTTTTTAGCCGTGGGGATCGTGTCCGTGCCCAGAGCCTCCACAGCTTCCGCTTCTCGGACAGCTGTGTTTGTAGTTTGCGTGGGAGTTCCTCCTTCCTGCACCCTCCGTGGAGACAGGGTAGAAAGAGAGTCGCAGTTGGTCTTTTACAATCATGTGAAAATGTAGGGCCGCTGTCTCCACATCTTCTTGGGTGGTAATAGTGGCGCAGAGTCGGAGGTCCTCCAGCGCACTGCGGAAGCGCGTCCAGTTATTCTTCATTTTGAGGCTTCTGGTCACTACGGTATCCACACTAGTATAGATGGTAATCAACACGGGGAGGTGTTGCGTGTCTACGTCATACAGCACTTCTAACCGTATTGGGTACGGCAGTAGGTGGCACAGCATTATGTCGAGGACATCGAGCTGGTGTTCGGGTTCGGTTGGGATGTGGGTGGGCTCATCCGGGCCCAGCACCTCGTACCTCCTTTCTCATCGTAATCGTCTCTCGTAACTCCTCGGCGTCGTCGTAAAGCTTTTTCCCCGGAGGAGTTATTATCATGGAGCCCCAAGCAGGATGTTTCGCACCGAGGTCTCCAGCGATAATTGCAAGTGTTGTTGCATTAAGGATGGATCTTATATCCTGGGGGGCAAACGAGGTACTGGAGGGTCTATATGTGGCGAAGATCCTCGTGTCCTTGGTCCCCACCTTCAACCTTATCCCCTTTGTCTTCGTTGATGTGAAGTCTATGTTGGTATATTATAATTACGTCGAAACTATAGACATAAACCTAAGTGGATTATATAATCTTTGCCATCTGACAGAAAAGAAAATTATAGGTTTTGGCGGGAACTTGACCGGCGGCGGATTGCTGCTCCTGTATTATTGTTTAAATAATGGTTTCAAGTGGAAATGAATATGTCAAAGTGGTGCGATTTTGTGTATTAAGTGTCTGCGCATGTGAAATGAAATGGAAATTAGTGGACACGGTGAAACAAGCGCTCTGATGGTGATGTGATTCTCAAGATAAGGTATCTGTCTGCTTAGGCGCCTTGAGATTCCATTGCCAACTGTCAGCTGTCTGCTGGCTCAAGTTGCCGTCAAAATCTCCCAAGGGCTGCACAATGTGACACATCAACACACTGACTTAGAAGTATATGGACTGGGCATACCTACAGAATTAGCGTGACTACCTGAACAAATCTGGCGCATAGAATGGCCGCCTTTTATAGGGCTGTAACTCGCTGATATCGATATTATTACTAATATGAGTTTGTTCTTATTTCATATAATTATAGAAATTAAATCCATAGCCTAATTGCGTAACACGCCTAAAATGGCAAACCATATCAATTTGACAGTTTAACAACATTTTTTGTCACACACACAACAGGTTTTTGTTGTCGAGCAAACGAACTTTTCAATCACATGAAATAATGGATATTGTTGAGTTGTTAAATTAGTTTTGGATTGCTATCCCTTAAATTTCGCTTGAGCTGCTTCACGGGGCTTCACCGCATATGTACACTTACGCAATGCACACTGCTATAGATTTTTTGTGTTAGGTACACAGTCAAACAATGAGTTAGGTATGCAGGCAGCTAACTTGCAACTTGTTTTAAACAATGTTCTGAGTGTGCTAAGTGCTTACTTAAGTTATGAATTTATACTTCTTTTGGCGCGTTTCAGAAAAATGATGAGAGTGAATTTTTCACAACTTCAATTGGTAATTGTCTGTCAATTGTTAAGTTTTCGTGAGAACTGATATTGGAGGTAGTTATTCAAATATTTTATGAATGTATAAAACGTGTCTTATTTTAGTTAGTTTTGTTTTGTTACGCTAAAGAAGTATAACTTCTTACGTGCGTACATACATACACACACACGTTTTGTTTTATATCAATATGATCAAAGTTAAAAAGTTATAACGCACACAATAAACATGAATATTGACAGAGTACTGGGAAAATGAATATTTTTGCTTGTATACCAAATACCTTTGTTTACTGTACAATCAAAGAGATTTAAAATATATATATACTATAGAGCGGGCATTGGCAAAATTTACATACAACTCAGATGAAGTAAAAAAAGGTAGATACTGCGCGGCCTTTGTTATTGGTGAAGCCAAAAAACTCCGCTCCTTTAAGTAAACACACGCGTTCACGCACACACATGCATCAAACTACGCTCATTTTCATTAGTACCTCTCGGGGCGTCGTGCAGTAAATTTGCCTACAAAATGCCGTCCTGTGTAATTAAACAGTGCAAAAACAATACTAAAGTAAACAAAAAGTCTGAAGGAATATCGTTTCACACATAAGCACTCATTTAAATATATTTTATTTTGTCATTCGAACACAATTTTAAAGGTTATTCGAAGCAGAAATGTCAATTTTCCGAGATTACGTAACGGGAGAATGTTGCCAGTTTTTCTTATTTCTAATAGTCCAAGATTTGGGTAATTAATTTTAGGTTAAGTCATAGAAGAATATGTCAGTCAACATATTTTTTTAATTACGTGTTATTATGTTACATTAAATTCAAGTCAAGGTAAATATTTAATTTTTTAACTCGCTGATGTTCTTTTTTAATTCTTGAGTACTTACAATCTATTTTATTATCAAAAACTATTTATGATTTTAGGCTTCCAACGAATATTTTAATAAGAGATGAATGGGTAGCTGCTATAAGACTAAGCCGAAATGAACTACAATGGCAGCCATCCTCATCTAGTGTGGTTTATTTAGACCATTTTGATAAAACTGACTTGTACAACACAAAACGTGGACTTCGCCGAGTTCTCAGAACAGGATATCCAAAAAAGATAAGTTTGTTTATAATTATGTATTTAGATTTTTCGACAGTTTTATAAGGTGCGTTGGGGTAAGATCGGTGATGGGGCAAGACCGTAGGATTCAAATTCCCGGCGAATTATCCTATATTGCATACCTTAAGCGGAAGCGCAAGGTATGTTCTACTATCGCCTAAAAATTAAGATTCCAACATTTTATCGAATAAAATCGTATCTAGCAATCATATTATACATATAAATGATATAAAAAGCACATTGTTAGAAAGATAAATGATTGTTGAACTTATTAATATTTTTTTTAAATCGATTAATTGCTATTTTTAAATAAAAAAAAGGGTTTTAGTGGCTTATGGTGTGGATTTATCATGTCCCTGTGGCTTGTAAACACAATAACTTTTGAAAATATTAATTGTTTAACTCAATCTATTTTTTAATCTCTTCATCTATCATGTGGGAAGCCACTGAATGTAAATGGCAGTGTAGTTTTGTTTTGTTTAGCTATAATTAATTTTTTTCGGCTCCAAAATGGCGAAATTTTCGTTGATTTGTTAGCCTCGTATACAAAAATATTTCTCTAAATGGTTGTTGTTGTTGTTTTTATTATTCGCTCGAGAGAGCAGGCAAAGGAACTATGCCATACAGCCTTGTCTTCATGTATAATTTTCCTTCATATTTCACTGCTTCACAATATGTTGATGCGTCACATTGTGCAGCCTTGGGAGATTTTGACGGTAACTTGAGCCAGCAGGCAGCTGACAGTTGGCGATGGTATCTAAAGGCGCCTATGCAAACAAACAGCTTATCTTGAGATTCCATCACCATCAGAGCACTTGTTTCACAGTTTCCATTAATAGTTCACATGCGCAGACACTTAATACACAAAATCGCACTACTTTTACATATCAAAGTCCACTTCAAACCATTATTTAAACAATAATACAGGAGCAGCAAGCCGCCGCCGGTCGAGTTCCCGCCAAAACTCTTTCTCTAAATGGGAAGCTACAGCCACAGAGTAGTAATGAGTAGTTTAGTTTGGCTCACAGAGTACATTATATATAGGGAATAATGTAAAATAAATAAATTATACTAAAAATTTAATTACAAATTTGTTTTGTAACAAAATAGTAAGTTAGCAAGGTTCGATTGTATTTTAAACTATTCATTAATTTGTTTGATTCTTAATTGGCCAAGCATGGCTAAATTTAAAAAAGCGACATCTACTGCAACATGGACAAACTGTCATGACATAATAATACCTCTAAGAAAAATTATAGTATGGACTGTATGCCACTGGTTTGGTAGTGTTTCTATATAGTTTGTGCTGGTTTTTTGTTTTTTTTTCTGTGGTTTGGCTTCAGTCGCCTTCGTGAGTGGACATTGTTTCGGTTGTTTGCAGCGGCTCAAAAAGATCGCTGTACAAATACACAATATTCGAATAACCAAATTTCTTAAATACTTAATTATAATAATAATAAGACATTTTTTTATTACAATATTTAAAAGCACAGAATAAATAATAGTAGTACGTACTAAAAGCAAGTAGTATATTTTTTTTTGTCATGGGTGACATTTTCATGGTTTTCGAGTGTTGAAGCCGATAGTGCTGTCGAAATGTAAATCCAAGATGGCGGCCGAAGTAGGTACCAATTTTTTCATCATGGGTGTCATTTTCATGGTTTTCGAGGGTGTTGAAGCTGATAGTGCTGTCGAAATGTAAATACAAGATGGCGGCTGAATTAGGTACCAATTTTTTCATCATGGGTGTCATTTTCATGGTTTCCGAGGGTGTTGAAGCCGATAGTGTTGTCGAAATGTAAATCCAAGATGGCGGCTGCAAAATATATCAATTTTTTCATCTTGGGTGTCATTTTCATGGTTTTCGAGGGTGTTGAAGCCGATAGTGCTGTCGAAATGTAAATCCAAGATGGCGGCTGCAACAGGTATCAATTTTTTCATCATGGGTGTCATTTTCATGGTTTTCGAGGGTGTTGAAGCCGATAGTGCTGTCGAAATGTAAATCCAAGATGGCGGCTGCAATAGATATAAATTTTTTCATCTTGGGTGTCATTTTCATGGTTTTCGATAGAGTTGAAGCCGATAGTGCTGTCTAAATGTAAATCCAAGATGGCGGCTGCAATAGGTATCAATTTTTTCATCATGGGTGTCATTTTCATGGTTTTCGAGAGAATTGAAGCCGATAGGGTTGTCGAAATGTAAATGTAAGGTGGCGGCTGCAATGGGTATTAATTTTTTCATTATGGGTGTCATTTTCATGAGTTTCGAGGATGTTGAAGCCGATAGTGCTGTCGAAATGTAAATCCAAGATGGCAGCTGAAGTAGGTACCAATTTTTTCATCTTGGGTGTCATTTTCATGGTTTTCGAGAGTGTTGAAGCCGATACTGCTGTCGAAATGTAAATCCAAGATGGCGGCTGAAGTAGGTACCAATTTTTTCATCTTGGGTGTCATTTTCATGGTTTTCGAGAGAGTTGAAGCCGATAGTGCTGTCGAAATGTAAATCCAAGATGGCGGCTGCAATAGGTATCAATTTTTTCATCATGGGTATCAATTTCATAGTTTTCGAGAGAGTTGAAGCCGATAGTGCTGTCGAAATGTAAATCCAAGATGGCGGCTGCAATAGGTATCAATTTTTTCATCACTGGTGTCATTTTCATGGTTTTCGAGGATGTTGAAGCCGATAGTGCTGTCGAAATGTATTTAAACTACTTTAAAAATTCCGTATAATCATGTTATACGTAATTTTTTTAATGCGCTTAAGGTATGCCCAATTGGATTTACCAATATATTATTTTGAAATGCTAACAATGTGCTACACGACGCCATTTCATCCTGCCCCGATCCTCAGTTCGCGCCAGTCACTCCGGTAAGTGGGATCTGTGCTGCGCGGCATTTTATAAAACAATGTAATTTTTGTATTATTTTTGTCCATCCGATCTTTCCCTATCACTTTTAATTACGATTTTTAGCGAGAATATGGCTTCTTTTGTTATTATTTTGTGAGAATACTAAGTTTTATGAAGTTATAGCTAGATAAAGCTGGTCCATGCAGAGCTAAGATCGCTGTAGGCCGAGATCCGATGTTTCCCCGCGTGAGTGAAGATCGGATGAATATTATCCGATCTTTGCCCGTTGCAAATATGGCAGTGGTTGTTAAACTTTCATGGGTCTTGTATATTTTTTCGGAGATTACTCAAGTGACTATAGGGCTCAGTCTCGTTAGCAAGTCTGTATATTTAAAAG
Source organism: Parnassius glacialis (assembly GCA_033319125.1). NCBI lineage: Eukaryota > Metazoa > Arthropoda > Insecta > Lepidoptera > Papilionidae > Parnassius > Parnassius glacialis. Next base: position 11,743,158 of record JAVANC010000014.1, read on the forward strand.
TAATAAAACAATACAAATACAATACAAATTGTTTTATTACTTTTAAGTACACATTAAAATACATTTTTTTATATGATAAGGGTGACAAAGGAGCACACAGTCCACCTGATGTTAAGTAGTTGCTGCGGCCCATAGACATCTACATCTATCCTCTATTACAAATCAAAATGTAATTTATAATAAACCTAGCAAGCTAACAGCATAGCAAAGTGGCGAAGCAATCAGCTTTTTTTTTTTGCCGTTGAGCAATCAGTTTCAAAATAGGAGGTTCAGATGCCTGGCTGATAAGTAATCGATTGCTGAAAACAGAATTTGAAAATTCGAAACCGTTCTCGAGATAATCGTGGGACAGACAGACGGACAGACATCGTGAAATCAATAAGTGTCTTCGCAAGCTTCGCCACTTAATAATTATTTAAAAAATAATTTATAATAATAAATTACATAATATTTATCTCATTAGATAATGTTTAGAACTAATTCAGTTTCACGGGAAACTTTCAACTCACGTTCCTTTTTCTGGTCTAGTCAACTTTGCTTTACTTTTTCCGACTTCATGCCCTTATCCTGATTCTAATTAACTCTATAAATAATCTCACGCCTGCTTATGTTGATACACATACAAATATGCACACAAAATAATCTATCAATTAACTACTTACCTAACTACCTGCTTCGTCAAATGCTGCTTTGCTAAATTATTTACATCTTCCTCAACTCTTGTATTATCCCAGGGCATTTCGCCAGTCCTTACTGTTAATTTTTTTCCCATAAAATAATCAAATGCATCCGATCTTTCCCTTATATTGAGTAATTCCATCTTATGTCATATCAAAGTTTGAGAAACATAAAATTACAATTTCTTTATATCAGGGATAAGATCGGATGCCAAGAAACAAAAAAAGAGAAAATCGTTTGGAACATTTATGTTTCTAGTACTTTATAGATCTTATTGAAATATGTTTTTCAGCGTTAAAGATAGGACAAATCTCTTTTATAAACTTTGTTCTGTAAGCAGTAGAATTGGTTTTAAATTTAAGTCCGGTCTTACCCCTTAATGGCCAATTTTTCATTATGCATATAAAAAAGTATGTCTAGTTTTCGCACACTTTTAAAGCAGAAACCGTTGAGTTTACGCAAGCAAAAGATCCTCAGAGCTAAACTACGTTTAACGATTAACGGTTTGCTCCACGTTCCAGAAATCTGACGTATACGGATGTCGAGAAATTAAAGTTTTTGGCAGACTCTTCCAACTTTTCGAAAATCCGTCCGGTATTACCCCAACGCACCTTATCTATTGCAGAAACTATTTCCGCCTTCCAATGCAGTTCTCAATGATATATTATCGCCAAGTATATCCTCTCCATTTGTTTCTGTAAGTATGAAGCAATCAGGCGCATAACGTTTTTGACAGATGTAACAACCACATTCCATAACGAATATTGTATTTGTTGTAGGACCTATCAGTCTTGCCAAGTGTGGACATCGACAGTAACTGCAATATATTAGTATTGCCAAGTACATCTTCTGCAGCTGTTGTTGTGAGTATCAAACAGTGCAAATATACGTAATATACTTTTTTTAATGTCAAATGTAATTTATTTGTTCATCATTAACGAATATTGTATTTGTTAAAGGATTTACCAGTTTCGCCTAGTGTGGTCATTGACAGTAACAGCGTTGTATTGCCAAGTACATCTTCTGCGGCTGTTGTTGTGAGTATCAGACAGCGCAAACTTACGTAATATATTGTTTAATGTATTTCATTGTCATTTCATGTCTTTTCAGTAAATAGTATGTTTTGTTCTAGGACCTACCGGTTAAGCCTAAAGTAAACGTTGGCCAAGCGTCAATATTTGAAACACCCAGAAAACATAAACTGAGAAAAAAGTTGAAAAAACAGGAACTAAATTTAAAAAGAAAAAGAAATCAAATGAAATCTTTACAACAAAGAGTCAGGCGCCTCAAAAACAGGAACTCGACCCTCAAAGAAAACTTAAAATTTAATTGAAACAGATTTATATAATTCATTAAGTGAAAACTTGGCGATAGTAGATTTATTTAATAATTTTAATTAATTATTTACGATTTTTAGTATTAAGTAGTTTTTTTTAATAAACATGTTTTACATCACATATGTCGTATTTTTTCTCGATACTTACACGCTCACTAGACGATCTATCAAGAAGAGTTTTAAATTATCTACAAACCTACGTAAACCTACGTTCATCATATCTTTTTAAATTATCAAATTGTCGAAATTTATTAAAACAGACTGATTTGATTTCGCATTCGCATCGCATATTACAATTATATTTGTAGTATTTTATCTCATTTTTCAGGGACCTTTTTTTTAAAAAGTGGCAACACTTCTCTGACTCACACAAAGTTATAAAACTGGTTACAGTTTCTTATTCTAGGTGCGATATCTACCTTTTTTTACTACATCTGAGACATACAAAAACTAAGCTCGTGCGTGTGTGACGCCCTCTAGCTAAAAATAGCAAAACTACGCTATCATTTATTAAGACAACATTTTAGCTATCCCCAGTAGGTGACGCTTAAAATATAAGATCGTTTTAGGAATGTTACCATTTCGATACCAAAGTATCGATAATGTTGTTGAAGGTTACTATTTTTTTTTTATAGGATAAGGGTGACAAACGAGCACACAGTCCACCTGGTGGTAAGTGGTTGCTGCGGCCCATAGACATTTACATCTATCCTCTATTACAAATCAAAATGTAGATGCGTTGTCACCCGTGAGGACTAAGATGGAATGCCTCATTTCCAGTAAAAAGGGCCTTCGGCCACCTGCACTCACCAAGCGAAACGCAGAGGTAAACCTCTACTTCACGCTGGTTTTCTGTGAGGTCGTGGTACCACCCCGGTTCGAGCCGGCCCATCCGTGTGACAGCAAAAGCTGCCGCGTGGCTCTACCACTGTTAAAACTACTACGCTTGAAATGCTTTAAAATATAATAATAGGGAGTAAACTGATTGTTTCATTGTATAAATCTATTTATCATGACTTCCATCACACGAAAAAAATCACTTTAACTTTTTATGCCTCTATTTTATACGGATCGTGCTTTTATATCTTGAAGTAATTATAGTGAAAAATAACCTGTTACAATGTAATAACAGTGAAAAATCACCTGTTACAGTGTAGGTAATAGATAATCTCTATTTTACTTATTATACAATAACTCAGCTTCTAGATTGACAAATCTTTTCAGCTATTAATTGTTTATAAATACGCTTTCAAATGGTACTTTCATCTTGTTAACACTTGGGCCCAAGAATGTATGGAGACGTCTTCTTCTCCTTTTATATTATTTTGTCAATTTCATCAGCTGCACTACTTAAAAGCCAGTACCCACATCAATAAAAATTGTTATATTACCTTACCTAATTTTTACCTTATTTCCTAACTCAGGCTTAACCTACAACTTCTTGAATCTAATATCTTTAACAGTACAATTTTTTTTAATGTCACAAGCCTATAGCACTCTCCTATCACTGTAAGCCAGGATCTATAATGGTTTTGTCCTTGAATACCACCAGACAATGAAGCCCGGTATGTAAAAAAGAAGACTTGTTGTATTGCTAAACATCAACACAGCAAGTATCCTCAGCATCTTCATAAGCAACAGAAAATCTCATCATCATGCCTAAAAAAATTTTTCCACCCTTCCACATAAATTAGGCTACTTAGCATAGTTGGTATTTGCTACTCATTTTTGTTGGTATGGGTACAGTATCTTTGACTGTTTTACCTCCTTAAATATTGTAAATGATTAAATCGGCATCATGTATATTATTTTTATCGATAACCCCAATCGATAAACGTTGTCAATCACTAACTTTAAATAAATAGTGACGCTACAGGATAACAGAGGGCGCTTAGTACAATAAAAATAAATTTTCTAGAACAATCTACGAGAAATAATAAAATTTAAAGATTATTCGGTAAATATACGTTATATTTACGATAACAATCCAAAATCACCTTCATTTTTTGCTCCATATCGTGACTTACAATATCTTAATGCACTACCGGGCATATTTTCTATAAAAATAATTTTTAAAGATATGAAAAGAATGCGTCTTGACTTTATGACGATGTCACTAAGACTAACGGAGATATATCCTATAGGACATAAGTTACAGACGACAATTTTGCTGCTGATGTCCGGTCTATTACTACTACTACTTAAATGTCTTTGTGTACAATAATATTGTACAGTAAACAAATGTATGAAGATGAGATGGAGATTCTTGATTCCATATTGTAATCCCATATTGTAGTATTTTTAATATAAAATAATAATGATTATTTGAGTAAAAATTAAATAAACTGTTTTTAAAATCCATATTTATTTATTATTAATTGGTTTATATGAACGTTCTGCACATAATTTATCACAAATGGTAAGTTATATAAGCATGTTCGGTCCTGCCGGATATCATATTTAATTTTTTTTATTCAGATTTTAAATGAAAAATATTACTATTTTCGCAGGTCCATTCATTTTGTTCATTTAAAATTCGAAAATCTGACATGATCATGAAACGGTGGATGAAATATAATATCCAGGATTTATAAACTATTATTATCATTATATATTCATTTCTGAACAAAATTAATTTATTAAAATAATTTCTATCGACACCATACATAAGAGTGTACAACACTTTCACTGCTTTTTTGACAATTTGACAGCAGATCTACCTCAAAACTTGGCACTTAACATGGCGGGGCAGTCACGCAAAGATGGTCACACGAAAGTATTACCAAAATAAGCACTTTACAAACTCTTTTCTATTGCAGCTACTGCTTTGTTAAAAAGAGACAACTGTGTGTCGATATTTGTATTACTATTATTTCTATAGTGGAATATGCCCTCTCCATAGGTATATATCTCTATGCATCAACATATTGTGAAGGATAACACTGTAACTTCAGGCTCAGAAGGGCTAGAACCCAGAGCCGTAAAGCCAGTTATAAAAATTATATATTACTTTTTATAGGTTATGAAATCACAACAAAACTATGGAGTGTAGAGTAGAAGGAGGACCATCTCTATATATGAAAAGTGTCCCTAAAAACGCATCCAATAAGGGTGGCGCTGCAGTAGCATAGGCTAAATTTAAAAAAAATCGCCAAAATTAATTAGAATAAGATGGAGAAATAAACAAGACCCGACCGATCCGCTTGGTTTTGTAATACGTAAATAGTTGAGGTTTTGTATACTGGCATTTACTAACTACTCTAGTCATGAATTTTTTTAAATATTTGAATTCAGCTGACTTCACTCCGTCTACAACAGCTATATTCATATCGTAGTTTTTCAGACGCCAGCGCTATTGTGGTAGGTTTTGGAACCTCTATTTTCAGTATATTGTCGGACACTTTTTCAACTTTCGCACCTTATAAGATGGTTCTCCTTCTACTCTACACTCCATAAACAAAACTAATATATAGTTCATCATAGTTTGTTTCTATATAGTTTGTGATAATATATAATGTACTCTGTGGTTCATAACTTATGAACTATTTGTTGTGATAGATGATGATTTAAATTTATTTAATAAATTGTGTAAGATAGTTTCTTACATACAATAGTAATATCTGAAAAATGTAAATATGGCTTTGCCAAGAGCACAGCCTGCAGAAGTGCTACGAGCGTGGCAAAAGGATGATTTTTATGAGAAACAACTTGCAGGAGCACTGGCACGATTAATACCGTCCCATCAAGCAACTAAAGCCGATCCAATATCGTCCCTGCTTTATAAATCCTTTACTACGCTCAAAGATCTCCAAACACTCGGGGAAGAATATTCGGGAATCGTACAAGTTGACGAAAGTTATCATAATTTGCCTACATTTAGCAATCGCTTGCTTAGTATACTCTTATCAACATTTGGCGAAAATATTACCAGAAGATTACTTCGTGAAATTCAAAGGAAGATAGAATTAAATTCATCACTCAAACCTGAGGCACAGAACTTCTTTATAGTTATTATAAAAACTTTAGGAAATATAGTTCCTCAATTAGAAAGTATACACAGGGCCTTATCGTATATTAATGGAGGACCATTGCAAATAGGGAAATTGGTGGCAGGTATAGACTATGTGCATGTGAGACCAGCAGCTGCAGCATATTACGCTCATTTAAGATTATTAGGATTAGTTACACTGTTACATGCCTTCATATCATGTGGGCAGAGTCTTTATGAAGCCAAAAAAAACATGGAACAGTTATCAAACTTTCCCAGTGAAGTTGATAGTAATAGAACATGTGTGGCTTGTTTGGACGAGATAATTCAACCATGTGTCCTTCATTGTGGGCATGTCTTCTGCATGCAGTGTTGTTATGGGGCATTAGAAAACTGTCCACTATGCAGGACACCTTTTACAAAAAATAATGTTGTACCTTTAATGAACTATTATCCAGGTGATTATCAACAACAATAGTATTATTAGTGGTTCAACTTATTTGTGCATTTAGGTCAGCAGTGATATGGCATGAGTGCCTAATGCCCAGAGCTGCTAGAGCCTTAAATGTTGCCCACCCCCATGACTTTCACAAACATTGCAAAAATATAATATTATTAATGAAAACAATATATAATTTATATTATATATTTTATTGCGTAAGAAACTTTGACTACTTTTCTGATTATATATTTTTAAGGTGCTTGCAAAAATAAGATGTAGTGTGTTAGAGGCAGAATATTAGGCTCTAGTGGCTTCAGGTGACAGCAACCCATGCTACACCATTGGTATTAGATTGGCAAATACAGTTACACCCGTATTCAAGAACCATACTATGCGTAACGTCACTTGAGTGTTAGACGACACTATGCACTCATTATAATGAACGCACAGATAAAGTAGCTCGCTAGCTACTTTACGCTACACATAGTGCGACATATCAACACAAATATCCTACTGGTATGGGGTATATAGGTTATGTTTGTTGATTTGTGATACGCTGATTTGTTTTGTTTGAATAATTGCAATGGATTACAGCAGTGAAGATGATTTTGATAATTATATCCTGGAGAGAATAAATGTGCAAAGAACGATTAGCACAAGAAAAGTGATAAGTGACTTTCAAAATCCATTTTTTGATTTTTGATTATTACAGTGCCAATGAATTTAATAGTCGCTATAGGTTTTCAAAAAATATCGTAATAAATATACTTCTGCCTCCAATAAATGCAGATCTTTTGAAAGTTACTGAACTGAAAGAAAACAACACATGTTATTATTTGCACAAATTTGACAACGAAGCAAACAGAAACATAAATTGTAATTTAGACGTTTATCTGTCAACTCGAGTGAAGTCGCATCACAACGTTAACCAATCATGGCGCCCCATTCAGTGCTATGTGTCAGCACAACAAAGGGTCCACTAAGTATTGTTCATGAAATGAACGGCCTGCCATGACGGATGCAGTGAGAAATACCTTACTTAGCATAGTGTTGCTGCCATACTTATGTATGTGCCGTTCATGAATACGGGCCTTATACTGTGGTGATAGTGAAAAATAAAACTTTATTTTACTAAAACTTATTTTAATAACTCTAATAAATATTATTCTATAGAACAGTTTACTAAAATTAAGTATTTTAAGGAACATAAAATGCAAACCTTTATTTTAAATTTCTATAATCTAATATGAAATTCAAGAGATTCAGCAAAAGAACATAATATTATGCATATTAAAATAGTATATTATTCCATTTTGTTTAACATTAATTGCAAAAGATGTATCTTTATTGTTCTTAAAAATTGTGCAAAGAACTAGCTTGACTAAATCCTTCAAAACCTTAATTTAGAAATTTTGTAATAATATTATATACATATTATAAGCACAATAATTGATCATGCTTTAAAATAATTCATAAACAATTATTCAATATTGTTGTGTAAATAAAGGATACAAGTAAGTCACAAACCAAGAAATACTGCCCAGTAATAAACTTAATAGTTTTAAATTGTAATAAAATCAATTTATAACATCATCAATAATTCATAAACTTTAAATAATAACAAATGTTGTTTTATTGATCATTCTACACGTAATAGCTCTACGTCGAAAATCAATGTGGCATTTGGTGGAATGACACCCGGATGGCCTCTAGAGCCATATGCAAAATCAGGAGAACAGGTTAATCTGGCTCTTTCACCAACTGACATCTGTAATAATAATTACATAGTAATGGGTTATGGAATATAGTATATGAATTATTATACCGTATTAGAAAAAAAAATATGTTGGACAAACAAATTTAATTTTTAAGGTCTAAATAAAACTAATTTTACGGATTCTATCGCGTATATTAACTTATTTTTATCTTCCCGACGTTTCGGGTGCTTTCCAGCACCCGTGGTCACGGGGGATTAAGGTGTTTGACGTCCTGCTGTCATAGTTAGCCCGGCTACCTTCAGTTTTTTAATATTCATTTTTGGTTCGATTTACGCAGAATGAGCTTTCAAGGTCTAATTCAAACTGACTTAAGAAATTGCCTTTGGCCGCAGACTTAAGAGTATTGCATTTTTTTTTAAATGGTTAATATTGATTCTATTTACTAACTTTGAAAATTAATCTAATGGAGTGAAAACACAATTTTCTGTTTACTACAAACACATTTTTTAAAATCAATCAAATAATATTATCTAACCTAATTTGTGCCTTATTTTACCTTCTTTTGAATTTAGTAAATAAGTAATGAATGTAGTCTCAACCCAAAATTTAAACCAATTCAAAAATAGAATAGTGGGCACAAACAGGATACAGGCATTATCGGTTGTTGCAACTGCCTGCATACTAATATATAATAATAATAAATGCTCAGTAGTCGATATATTGTACTAGGTTACTAGGGTGGATACTCAGAAAGGTGTGATCATCTATCCACCCGTTGGGGATAATCAGAATTCACTAATTTGTTCTTACGACATTAGCCTAAGTAAAGTTCAACTCATACATTTTAATTATTAAATAATTTTTAATTATCATAAATTTAAATAAAAATCATATTAAGTATTGCAGTTACTGTTACAGCTTATTAAAGTCTATGTATTACATATGTATTCAAGCTTCCTTGTTTTGAATATTATTACATAATTTATAAATTGTGCATTATGTCTAGGAAATTACCAACACTAATTTAATTATTGAGTTGATGTAATTTGATATCCTCAATAAATTTGTATCTTTTGATGTACATTTGCAATTGTTTTCTAAATTTTTTTGCTACAACAGATATGCTAGAGAAAAACATGCTTTTTACAAGCATTCCAAAAATGTTACTTTTGGATGTTTGTCTTTAACTTCATTTTAAATTGTTTTATGCCAAAATTCCAATGAATCCGTAATCCTGTAAGACATTCCTTTTATTTCAGCATAGACCTTTCAAACAAGTATGTATTTTTACATATACTAATGACTACCAAGTATCTTGGGCCAGTTCTTATGGTGTTTCTGTATCACTACATAGATGAGGGAGAAAATCGGAAAAAAATAATATACAAATTCCAATTATCAACCCCGTAAACAGATGAACACGCGTTTCGAAGTATCCACCCTAGGGTGGATTTTTTAGTTTGAATAAACTGTATAACCCGTATCGCCCGTAATGCGTTGTATTTAACATTCCTAGTTAAAATAAAAATAAAATCAAATTGAGCTTTTTTTTTTTATAGGATAAGGGTGACAAACGAACACACAGTCCACCTGATGGTAAGTGGTTGCTACAACCCATAGACATCTACATATATCCTCTATTACAATTCAAAATGTAGATGCGCTGTCACCCGTGAGGACCAAGATGGAATGCCTCCTTTCCAGTAAAAAGGGTCTCCGGCCACCTGCACTCCCCAAGCGAAACGCAGAGGTAAATCTCTACTTCACGCTGGTCTTCTGTGAGGTCGTGGTACCACCCCGGTTCGAGCCGGCCCATCCGTGCGACAGCAAACGCTGCCGCGTGGCTCTACCACTGTACTGTCTACCTAGCATGCTAACATTTTAACGAAATATAGATTGACGATTGTTTGACGTACTTATAAGTTAAATTTATCGAAAACTTACTTTAGCAAGTCCCTGATCCCAACCTTTAATAACATCCCCTTTTCCGAGGGTAAATTTGAAGGGCTGCCCTCGGTCCCTCGACGAATCGAACTTCTTCCCATTTTGTAGTGTACCGGTGTAATGGACAACTACAATTTGACCGGGCTTCGGGTAACTTGTTCCTAAAAGAAAACGGTTGTTATATTTTCTTAAAAATATTTATAGCCGAATAAATGTATCTAGGTACCATTTCCTGGTGAAATAGTCTCTACGTCTACACCCATTGTTTGAAAATATTATATATATAAATAAAATGACACAAAAATTAAAATTCCGAAAACACAAATTCTATATTGTATTGTCTTCTTCTTAATAACTGGCTTTACGGCTCTGGGATCTAGCCCTTCTGAGCCTGAAGTTACAATATATTATAATAATTATCCTTCATAGTATACTGCTTCACAATATGTTGATGCATCACATTGTGCAGCCCTTGAGAGATTTTGACGGCAACTTGAGCCAGCAGACAGCTGACGGTTGGCGATGGTATCTCAAGGCGCCTAAGATGACAGACACCTTATTTTGAGAATCACATCACCATCAGAGCACTTGTTTTACAGTTTTCACTAATAGTTCACATGCGCAGACACTTAATACATAAAATCGCACGACTTTTACATATCAAAGACCACTTCAAACTATTATTTAAACAATAATACAGGAGCAGCAAACCGTCGCCGGTCAATTTCCCGCCAAAACTCTATATATTGTATTGTATTGGATTTGGAGCACAGACTAATTAGCACAGATTACTGTACTAGTAGGCGTGTGCATAGCTGAGAACAAACTATCGGACGCGTCCGTCAGCCGCGGCTGAAAGACGCGGCTTATCCTTATTTGAATCTAGCCAGTACATTTAATAGTACACTGTGCAAACTATCGGTCGTAAGACGCGGACGTGCCCTTGGGTCATCCTTGATCGTTCGAACGTCCGTACAGAATCTAGCCGGCAGGATATTTGTGTGTCCGCCACAAACTATATAGAAAGTAGAAACACTAGCGTCCGCGGACGGTGTGAACAGGGCACGGGACGCATCCGCGGACGTTTCGAGTGTCACAAACGAACCGACCGCGCTCGCGACATGTCAGACGAAGAAAATTTAATTGAATGTGTTCGTGGCCACGACTGTCTGTATAACTACAAACTGCAGCACTATAAAAATGCTACTTTAAAATAGGAAGTGTGGGAGCAAATTGCTGCTGAATTAAACACCGAAACTGTGTCATTTGTTTTTCGATATCATTTCCAATCAGACTAAGCAGAAAATTAAATTGGTCTTCATTCATTCTTAAGTACATTTTGTAACGTTTACGATATTTTTGTAAGTCTGGATATAATGTATGAAATTCACCATACTCGAGTCGTTTACATTAATATCATGTACCCAAACACTCCTTTTCACTTTTTTTTTTGGAGGACTACATAAGTAGCTGCCGCTAACTCTATAAATTCGTCCTCGCTGTCGCTGCTTGTCATGTTTCTCGATTGAAAAACCTTTATAAAATGGCTGAAGTGAGGCGTCCGAAAACGCCGTCCCGACTACCGTGCACACCGCTAGGCCGCGACTGTCAGCCACGGCTGACGGACGCGTCCGATAATTTGTTCTCAGCTTATCTCTTTACGGAAACGACTCACCGATCCGAATCACTAAAGTGATTCAAAAGATTGGTTCAGTAACAACGTTTCAAATGTATCATTTGGATCTGAAACAGTGAAACATTACTTTGCTCTCTGCTCAATCATTTCGCGCGACGCGTCGCTTGCGCGGCGACTGAGCTACAAGCAAAAGAGACAGACTGAGACAATGATTAACTTAACTATTGACTCGCGAGTGGCGAGTGAGCGGGCGAAATAATTATTATCAATACAAGTGAGATAGAGATAATAAATAAGAAGTGTATCATTCAACTAGTACGGATTTTCGCTGTCGTTATTCATGCACGTAAAAATTATCACTAAGGCGCTTACGTATCAAATACTATACGGTCGTTTTTTCTATGTAATGTTTGCACTATAAAGTTGTCATTTTACGTAGATGCAGCGTTTGTCATTTATGTTCATTACCGCCTGTTTATGAAAACATACTTAGTTCTGTTTAGGTGTTTAGGATTTCTTTGCGTAGTGATTATTGTGACTTACTTTCTTCCTTTTCATCATAAAGTTAGAGTTATGAGACTTTACGAGAGAATTCTGTGTACATAGACACAGGGGCGTAGCTACCGCCGTATCAGCCGTATCAATGATACGGGGCCCCCGGCCTACAGGGGCCCCGAACGTGTGTGAGCAAAAATTCCAAGGACTTCTATGGGACAGGAAAGGCTATCACTATTGTCTATAGAAGTAAAGCATTTAGTAAAACTGAAATCGTCTTCAGCTATGAATGCAGCCGAATCATCTTCAGCTATGTTCGCCGAACAAAAGACACGAAAAGTGTATATTTGATTTGAATTGTTTGGCTAGCTTAGTTCCCAGGAGTATTAATTGTAAGTAATAACTCAAAAACCCGTATAGTGGCGGGTAAGAATACTCACTACCCCATATCTTCCCGTGGGTGTCGTAAAAGGCGACAGAGGGAAATTGAGGTAGAGGATGGGCAGCAGCATCTTTCTGATAACAGCAAAACAACAATAAAAAAAACTGCGGTTGCCAACCCGTTCGCCAAGCGTGGCAACTATGGCAATATACCCCCCATGAAAGTAACGAAGAGACGGCCCCCAGTCCCCGGCAGCCCCGCTATACTTGGCTAAGATGGCAACCATGGTAACGGCGGGGCAGGGGGTGCTAAGGATCTCCGGTGGAGGTTCTGTTGCCACCTACGACGACTCGACCTGGCAACTTATAACGCAAGCACCCTGAGGACTGACGAGAAGATCCTGGAGCTGGAAGAAGAGATAGACAAGTTGCGCTGGAATGTCATAGGATTATCCGAAGTCTGAAGATAGGGGAGGACACGGTAATCCTCAAATCCGGCAATTTGTTCTATCACCAGGAGGGCGACCATCTGTCCCAAGGAGGTGTCGGATTTATCGTCCACAAGTTTCTCGTTAACAACGTTGTAAAGATTCGAAGTGTGTCGACGAGGGTTGCGTACCTTAAACTCAGATTCACCAAACGGTATTCGCTGAAGGTCATACAGGTTTACGCACCAACCTCGGCACACGCCGATGAGGAGGTGGAAGAAATGTATGAAGATATCTCTAGAGCCATGCATTCCTCCAAAACCCACTATACTATATTTTTTTTGACAGTGGTAAAGCCACGCGGCAGCTTTTGCTGTCGCACGGATGGGCCGGCTCGAACCGGGGTAGTTCCACGACGTCACAGAATACCAGCGTAAAGTAGAGGTTTACTTCTGCGTTTCGCTTGGTGAGTGCAGGTGGCCGGAGGCCCTTTTTACTGGAAATGAGGCATTCCATCTTAGTCCTCACGGGTGACAACGCATCTGCATTTTGATTCGCAAACGAGTATAGATGTAGATGTCTATGGGCCACAGCAACCACTTACCATCAGGTGAACTGTGTGCTCGTTTGTCACCCTTATCCTTATAAAAAAAATACGGTATTAATGGGAGACTTCAATGCAAAACTAGGCACAAGAGAGAACGGTGAGCAGAAAGTAGGGAAATTCGGAATAGGGCAACGGAACCCAAGGGGCCAGCAGCTGGCCGACTTCATGGAGAAAGAGGGACTCTTTATGATGAACTCTTTCTTCCAGAAGCGGCTTCACAGGAAGTGGACCTTCATTATGACGACCAGACGACAACTGTTCAGTGATGTCTCAGTGATCGCGAGGGTGAACCCCGGCAGCGATCACCGAATGGTGAGAGGCACACTAAACCTAAACGTTAAGTTGGAGAGGTCACGTCTATTGAAGTTAACGTTCCGTCCCCCTCGTGCTCTAATCCAAAGTTCCGAAACCTTTCAGCTCAAGCTGCGAAACCGTTTTCAGTGCCTAGAAGATTGCAATGCAATGGACGATATGAATGACAAGCTCGTGAAAACTGTTCATGCGGTCGGAGCTAAGTTTTGCAAGACCTGCCGCAGAAGAACATAAAAACTTTCCGATCACACTCTTAATCCCATTACTGTTAGACGGGAAATTAATCTGAAATTTTCAAAAGATTTGACAGCATACAGGCAACTGAACAAACAGATCTCCAAATGCATGCGGCGGGACTTACACAATTTTAATACTGCTTGTATTAAAGAAACGATCGAGCGGAACCAGGGCTCCAAAGTCTTTGCAAGAGATCTGTCTGCCAGAATGAGCCAACTGTCGAAGCTGAAGACCGAGTGTGGCAGCGTCGTTTCCGGGACACCTGAGGTTTTGAGTGAGTTTGAGAGGTTCTATCGGCAGCTGTACACATCATCGTTGGAGCCACACGTAAGTGTGACTAACGATCCAAGAGCGAGTCTTATCCGACACTATTCCGATAATATACCGGACGTCAGTCTGAGCGAGATTAGAATAGCTCTTCAGCATCTTAAAAACGGCAAGGCCCAAGACGAGGATGAAATTACAGCGGAGCTTCTGAAAGCGGGTGGAAAACCGGTACTTGAAGTTCTTCAGAAGCTCTTTAATTCCGTCCTTCATGGTGGCACTACTCCGTAGGTGTGGACCAGAAGTACGGTGGTCTTGTTTTTCAAGAAAGGTGACAACGCTCTCTTGAAGAACTACAGACCAAGTTCCCTTCTGAGCCGCGTCTACGTGCAGTTTTCGAGAGTCATTATTCCCGAACAAGCCGGTTTCCAAAAGGCTTTAGCACTATAGACCACATACATACCCTTCGGCAAATTGTACAGAAGTCCGAGGAGTACAATTTGCCACTATGTCTGGCGTATGTGGACTATGAGAAAGCCTTTGATTCCGTCGAAATTTGGGCGGTGCTGCAGTCCCTTCAGCGATGCCAAGTTGACTGTCGGTATATCGAAGTGCTGAAGTGCTTATACAGTAGGACTACGATGGCTATCCGAGTACAGAACCAGAGTACGAAACCTGTCCAATTGCAGAGAGGTGTAAGACAGGGTGACGTTATATCCCCGAAACTCTTCACCGCTGCATTGGAAGACGTTTTCAAGCTTCTGGACTGGAAAGGATACGGTATTAACATCAATGGCGAGTACATCACTCACCTTCGATTTACCGACGATATAGTTCTTATGGCAGAATCGCTGGAGGACCTAAGCACTATGCTTAATTACCTCAATAGTGTTTCCCAACAGATAGGTCTTAAGATGAACATGGACAAAACAAAGGTCATGTTTAATGTCCATGTCACACCTATGCCGGTAGTTGTTGGGAGCACTAAGCTCGAAGTTGTTGACAATTATGTTTACCTGGGACAAATAGTCCGACTAGGTAAGTCCAACTTCGACCAAGAGGTCAATCGAGAGATTCGACTCGGCTGGGCAGCGTTCGGGAAATTCCGGCACATCTTCTAGTCAGGTATACCTAACTTGAAACTTGAAAACGAGATCGTACAACCAGTGTGTGTTGCCAGTGATGACATATGGTACTGAGACGTAGTTCTTCACTGCTGGCCGGATGAGGAAGCTCAAGGTCACTCAGCGAGCTATGGAGAGGGCTATGCTCGGAGTTTCTCTGCGTGATAAACTTAGAAATGAGGATATTCGCAGTAGAACTAGAGTCACCGACATAGCCCAACGGATTAGTAAGCTGAAGTGGCAATGGGCCGGCCGGATATAGCTCGAAGAACCGGCAACAAAACCGGGAAAAAAAGTTTCTCGAGTGAAGGCCTCGTACCGGCGGACGAAGTGTAGGGCGTCCCCTCACTAGATGGAGTGACGACCTGGTAAGATATGCAAGAAGTCGATGGATGCAGGTGGCTCAGGTCCGTGCTTTGTGGCATTCCTTGGGGAAGGCCTATGTTCAGCAGTGGACTTATGACGGGCTGTAATGATGATGATGAATAACTTAAAATCAATATACATATAATAATTTCAATTCAATTCAAGCGTTTTTGTTCCTTTTATGAAATCTTTACTCTTCATTGGGGGCCCCCCAACAAATTTTGATACAGGGCCCATCGAAGGCACGCTACGCCACTGCATAGACATTGTTGTTTTGTGTAAATGGAATTTTTTATAAATAATGAATTGACATAATGACATTTTTGTTGAAGTATGAAGGAGGATCGATTTTATATACAATCTTATCACGGTACACAATAAATAACCTACGCACGCGTCGCGGACGTTTATTACTGACTCAGTCAATAATAAACGCCCGCGATGCAACTTAATGTATTCGGAACATTCTGTATTTTATATCTTTTGAGTCGATGATCCAAATGAAACATATCAGTGTTTCGGAACATTTCAGTGATCGAGATGCAAATGTTCCAATCGCAAAAATGATACACTGCCCACCTCCACTAACTAGTAGATTCTAGCTAAAGCTGTAGCAAACCGTATGGTACTGAGTAACGGGTGCGCCATCTAGTACCGAGTAACGAAACGTTGCACATGAATGTCTTTCGTTACTCGCATTTTTCGAACTATGGGTACCTACTAAGCATGGGTGTTATCAGATTTTGGCTGCAACGGTTACATAACTGATATTTAGTTTTCATATCGTTATTGAAAACCGTTTTTAAATATCGATATCAGTAGTAATGGTTTATAACCGAAACATAACCTAAAATCAGGGGTATGAAATTCCTCAGTAGCTTGCTTTACGTTGATACAAGTGCCATCTCACAGTAAAAATACTATTTTTCCCGATGTTTTTACATAATCTATTAAAAGGTGGCGCCACTGTAGGTATTTATTATTTATACCGAAGCCTAAATCATGATAGCAAAGTTTTGAAATACGCCGGTATATATATATATATATATATATATATATATATATATATATATATATGCATAGATGAGCCATTCTGAAAAATAATTAGGTGACTAAACGAGGAAAGTCTCTTCTGCGCTTTTATAGATGTCATAGGGATTAAAAATTACTGAAAATTACACTAGAGGGAGCTATCACCTAGGTTCAGTATTATTTCGTACATATTTCAATAAAACTAAAAGGTAATCAATTTTATTTATTTAATTTTAAATATTAACTAATTTGTTTTAAGTAAATATTTATTATGTTTGTTTGAGAAAACCATGGTGTGAATTGCTTCTTTGATTTACAAAGAATTATTATATACCTAGTCAAGTCATAAATTCTGTAACATGTTTAATATAAAATAATTGAAACAAGTTTATTCATTATGTAACCATTTATATACCAAAATGAACTTAGCAAAACATAGATTCTTATGACACTAAAGTTTATTCAAAATGACCTCCGTGATTTTGAATACAGGCCTTCAATCTGCGCGGTCAGTCGTCTATCGCAGCACGAACGAGGTCCATGTCAATATCGGCGGCTGCCTTAATCAAGGATGTCTTGAGTGACTCCAAATTGGGATGAGGCTTTGAGCACGCCTTTTCCTCCAAGTGTTGCCCTATCTTGTAATTTAACGGATTCAAATCTGGACTGGAGGAGGGCCAGTCTTCGTGCCGGATGAAGTCGATTTCACGCGCCGTCAGCCAGTCTTGTGTGCTCTTCGCTCTATGAGCTGGCGCCGAATCTTGTTGGAATACCCAGTGCCTGTTATTGAACATGGTATGAGAAACAGGTTCCACAAGGTTCGTCAGGACTGTATTTTGATACACAACTACATTCGTTTTTACACCTTTCTCACAAAAATGTACCTCTGTTAAGCCCCAATAAGAAACTCCCAACCATACTATGAGCGAGGATGGAAAATGACTTCGTTGGACACGCGGAATACGGTTGCTCGCTTCTTCTCTTCACTACTGTGTGCGTACACCTTATCATTTTGTTTGTTGTAGCTCTCTTGTACGGTAAAAATTTTTTCATCCGAAAAAAGAATTTTCCGATATTATTTTCCCGCGCACCGCTTCAACAAAGCGCGGCATCTCTTCAATCTCAGGTCCATTAGACGAGCATTCAAACGATGTCCTGTTTTTCTTCGATATGCCCGAAGCCCTAAGTCTTCATTTAACACCCTTTTCACCGTGGTTCTGCTTAACCCCATCTGAAGGGCCAACAGTTTCTGCTTACGTTTGGGATTTCTTTGAATTCGCGCCTTCACAGCTTTTATCACTGCTGGAGTCCTAACAGACCGAGGGCGACCACTTCTTGACCTGTCATCTACACTAGAGTCTTCATTGTATCGTTTGATGGTACAATAAACGAATCTTTTGTTTATATTCAAATTTTTCAGTATGTCAAAAATTTGAATTGGCGCGTAACCGCAACGATGCAACGCAATAACTGCAACACGGTCTTCTTTAAGCGTCCACTTCATATTTAAAAATGAGTAAAATTCTAACAAGTATACAGTTTTATTTTCATGAACAATTCGAAATTCATATTCAATAAACTTTTTTGGGGCCAGCATTCTAAAAGAAAAGTTTTTACTGTGTGACAATACTTATGAACTGACTGTGTATATTTGACGTTGCGTTTGTGCATTTATTTGTAATATTTGTTATATATAAATAAACTATGTACCTATAATAATTTTTTATATATATATATATATATATATATATATATATATATATATATATATATATATATATATATATATAAAAATTATGTTTACTACTTATGAATACAGTTTAATTACAGACTTCGAAATCAAACTCCGATCCTACGTCTCATTTAAAAAAAATATGGGTATAAACATTATAGAAATAAATGAGAATATAAAGAATGTAATTTTAGACATTTATAATACTATATTACTGCATAACAATCATAAATTATGTAATAACATACATGTCTAAATATTACATCTAAGATTATATTAGAGCCTCTGACTTCTAAACTAAAATAATCGAAGTAATTCGTAAAATAAATTTTGCACTGGTTCTACAGTTTTCGGCATAGATAATGTACTATATAGGGCATAGATGGGCCAGTCTGAAAAATAATTAGGTAACGAAACGAGGGAAGTTTCTTCTGCGCTTTTATAGATGGCGTATGGATTATAAATTACTGAAAATTACACTACAGGGCGCTATCACCTAGGTTCAGTATTATTTCGTACATATTTCAATAAAATTAAAAGGAAATAAATTTAAATATTAACTAATTTGTTTTAAGTTACTATTCATTAAGTTTGTTTAAGAGAACCATGGCGTGAATTGTTTCGTTAATTCACAAAGAATTATTCTGTATATTTACCGGTGTATTTCAAAACTTTGCTAATATGATTTAGGCTTCGGTATAAATAATAAATAGCCGCAGTGGCGCCATATGTAAAAATAGTACTTTTACTGTGAGATGGCACTAGTATCATCGTAAAGCAAGCTACTGAGGGCTTTTACACCCCTGATTTTAGGTTATGTTTCGGTTGTCGTTTGCGCATTCAGTAGCAAACCATTACTACTGATATCGATATTTATAAACAGTTTTTAATAACGATACGAAAATTAAATATCAGTTATGTAACTGTTGCAGCTAAAAACTGAAAACATCAAAGAGTATAGTAACTGTCCTATAGAAAACATGCTTAATAACCACCATAGATTATTATATTACTGTATATTTTTTAATAACTGCTTTTACGGCTCTGGGTTCTAGCCTTTCTGAGCCTGAAGTTACAATGTATAATTATTTTCCTTCATAGTATAGTGCTTCACATCATGTTGATGCGTAACATTGTGCAGCCCTTGGGAGATTTTAACGGCAACTTGAGCCAGAAGACAGCTGAAAATTGGCGATGATATCTCAAGGCGTGAGCAGAAATACGCATTTTCGGAATTTTATAAAACATGGCGTAGAACACGAACCGTTCGGGGTAGAAGTTTTTATTAGGGAACCGAGGCCACCTCCGTCCCGCCCAAACACGTACGTACCAGATTATCCACCATTACTGGGACAATCTGTATAATATACCTGTACAGTTTCTTTACTCATGTGGCACAGATGAACAAAAACACAGATTAATAAATCTGTAGAAAGCTAAACATTATTTTTTATTTTAGAAAGATTTTTGACCTTGATGTTGTCCTTTTAAGTAATGCCTTCATTTATCTTTGTATCAAGTGACAATAATCTTTTATAGTATACTGCTTCACAATATGTTTATGAGTCACATTGAATAGTTTTCGGTACATTTTTACGCCGACTTGAAATAGCTGGAAGGTAGCGATATTATATCAAGCCGCCTAAGCAGACAGCCATCTTACCTTGAGATTCACATCACCATAGGAGCAAACAGGTTTTCACCGTTTCAATTAATAGTTCACATGTGCAGACATTTAATACATAAAATTACACAACTTTTACATATCAAAATCCACTATAAATCTCCTCGCTCCTGTTAAAAAAAAAAGTTAAAGTTACAGCCTATATACGTCCCACTGCTGGGCACAGGTATTCTCTCATTTCTGAGAGGATTTCACTCCTGTATTATTGTTTAAATAATAAACTATTATAATACAGGAACAGCAATCCACCGCCGGTCAAGTTCCTGCCAAAACTTCAGCAAGCTAAACAGAACTATGGAGTGTAGATTACAAGGAGAACCATCTTATAAGGGGCGAAAGTTGAAAAAGTGTCCTACTATTTACTGAAAATAGAGGTTCCAAAACCTACCACAATAGCGCTGGTGTCTGAAAAACTACGATATGAAGATAGCTGTTGTGAACGGAGTGAAGTCAGCTGAATTCAAATATTTAAAAAAAAATCATGACTAGAGTAGTTAGTAAAATGCCAGTATACAAAATCTCAACTATTTACGTAGTACAAAACCAAGCGGATTGGTCGGTTCTTGTTTATTTCTCCATCTTAGTCTAATTACTTTTGGCGCTTTTTTTTTAATTTATCCTATGCTACTGCAGCGCCACCCTTATTGGACACGTTTTTAGGGACACTTTTCATATATAGAGATGGTCCTCCATCTCTTTACACTCCATAAACAGAACCCAGGCCATCAAAGACTAACAATACAACTATAAAGGATTATTATCACTCGATACAGATATAAAATGAAGATGTGGCTTAAAAGACAGGTATCTAAGCTAAAAATCTTAATAAAAACAGGCCAAGTGCATGTCGGGCCACGCACAATGTAGAGTAGGGTTTCGTAGTTGCCTGTCACAATACGTGGGCTTTCTTGATAATGAGCATAATAAGTAAGTTCGCGGTTTGACCGCTATAACGACTGAAAATGGGCCCAAATAGGAAGATGGTAACTGAAGGACTTATTTTCAAATCATACACAGAATACCAGCGTGAAGTAGAGGTTTACCTCTGCGTTTCGCTTGGTGAGTGCAGGTGGCCAGAGGCCCTTTTTACTGGAAATGAGGCATTCCATCTTAGTCCTCACGGGTGACAACGCATCTGCATTTTGAATTGTAATAGAGGATAGATGTAGATGTCTATGGGCCGCAGCAACCACTTACCATCACGTTGACTGTGTGCTCGTTTGTCATCCTAATCCTATAAAAAAAGGGAGTGATATTCAAAAAAGATTAAAAAACTTTTCGATATTGAAAATAATACATATCCCATCAAAACATTCACATGCCAAGGTACAAAGATGATCATTGTTGACTATCTATTGCATACCTTAAGCGGAAGCGCAAGGTATGTTCTACTATCGCCTAAAAATTAAGATTCCAACATTTTATCGAATAAAATCGTATCTAGCAATCATATTATACATATAAATGATATAAAAAGCACATTGTTAGAAAGATAAATGATTGTTGAACTTATTAATATTTTTTTTAAATCGATTAATTGCTATTTTTAAATAAAAAAAGGGTTTTAGTGGCTTATGGTGTGGATTTATCATGTCCCTGTGGCTTGTAAACACAATAACTTTTGAAAATATTAATTGTTTAACTCAATTTATTTTTTAATCTCTTCATCTATCATGTGGTAAGCCACTGAATGTAAATGGCAGTGTAGTTTTGTTTTGTTTAGCTATAATTAATTTTATTCGGCTCCAAAATGGCGAAATTTTCGTTGTTTCGATAGCCTCGTATACAAAAATATTTCTGTAAATGGGAAGCTACAGCCACAGAGTAGTAATGAGTAGTTTAGTTTGGCTCACAGAGTACATTATATATGGGAATAATGTAAAATAAATAAATTATACTAAAAATTTAATTACAAATTTGTTTTGTAACAAAATAGTAAGTTAGCAAGTTTCGATTGTATTTTAAACTATTCATTAATTTGTTTGATTCTTAATTGGCCAAGCATGGCTAAATTTAAAAAAGCGACATCTACTGCAACATGGACAAACTGTCATGACGTAATAATACCTCTAAGAAAAATTATAGTATGGACTGTATGCCACTGGTTTGGTAGTGTTTCTATATAGTTTGTGCTGGTTTGGCTTCAGTCGCCTTCGTGAGTGGACATTGTTTCGGTTGTTTTCAGCGGCTCAAAAAGATCGCTGTACAAATACACAATATTCGAATAACCAAATTTCTTAAATACTTAATAATAATAATAATAAGACATTTTTTTATTACAATATTTAAAAGCACAGAATAAATAATAGTAGTACGTACTAAAAGCAAGTAGTATATTTTTTTTTGTCATGGGTGACATTTTCATGGTTTTCGAGGGTGTTGAAACCGATAGGGTTGTCGAAATGTAAATCCAAGATGGCGGCCGCAATAGGTATCAATTTTTTCATCATGGGTGTCATTTTTATGGTTTTCGAGGGTGCTGAAGCCGATAGTGCTGTCGAAATATAAATCCAAGGTGGTGGCTGCGATAGGTATAAATTTTTTCATCATGGGTGTCATTTTCATGGTTTTCGAGGGTGTTGAAGCTGATAGTGCTGTCGAAATGTAAATACAAGATGGCGGCTGCAATAGGTATCAATTTTTTCATCATGGGTGTCATTTTCATGGTTTTCGAGAGAATTGAAGCCGATAGGGTTGTTGAAATGTAAATCTAAGGTGGCGGCTGCAATGGGTATTAATTTTTTCATCATGGGTGTCATTTTCATGAGTTTCGAGGGTGTTGAAGCCGATAGTGCTGTCGAAATGTAAATACAAGATGGCAGCTTAAGTAGGTACCAATTTTTTCATCTTGGGTGTCATTTTTATGGTTTTCGAGAGTGTTAAAGCCGATAATGCTGTCGAAATGTAAATCCAAGATGGCGGCTGAAGTAGGTACCAATTTTTTCATCTTGGGTGTCATTTTCATGGTTTTCGAGAGAGTTGAAGCCGATAGTGCTGTCGAAATGTAAATCCAAGATGGCGGCTGCAATAGGTATCAATTTGTTCATCATGGGTGTCATTTTCATAGTTTTCGAGAGAGTTGAAGCCGATAGGGTTGTCGAAATGTAAATCCAAGATGGCGGCTGCAATAGGTATCAATTTTTTCATCACGGGTGTCATTTTCATGGTTTTCGAGGATGTTGAAGCCGATAGTGCTGTCGAAATGTATTTAAACTACTTTAAAAATTCCGTATAATCATGTTATACGTAATTTTTTTAATGCGCTTAAGGTATGCCCAATTGGATTTACCAATATTTCTATATATTCCTGGCAGTGCAAACCTAGTATATAAATATATGTGACCGTAACAAACTTTTACGTAAACCACCACTGCCTTATATTATGCCTTGCCTGAATTAAGTCTTCCTTAATAAATTCTTAAAAGATATTAAGTATAAAGATATATAAAATTAATTTATTAAATAATTGAATATATTAAATGCTATAGAAATCAGCCTGTATATGTATATTAAACGCGCACATACTACATACCTAATTATCTTAGGAATAACATACCGTACACGTGTTAGGTTTGTACGTGTTAGAGCCATGCTGCAGCTATATTAATAGTATAGTTGTAGCACGAATGGGTCGGCTAGACCGGGGAAGGACCACGCTCTCACAGAATACCAGCGTCAAATAGCAGTTTAACACTGCTGTGTTTCGTATGGTGAGTGTAGAGAAACGGAGACTCTTTTTACTGGGAAAGAAGCATTCCATCTTAGTCCTCACGGGTGATAACACATATGCATTTTGATTCGCAAACGAGGATAAATGTAGATGTCTATAGGCCACAGCAAGCACTTACCATCAGGTGGACTGTGTGCTCGTTTGTCACCATATCCTATAAATAAAAAAACGCTCATCGCGGTAAACTAGCGAAACCTGTTTGTCTTCATATCGCTAATACAATGAATAAGTTGTTAGTTGTTATCATCCTTAATTTTACCAATTTCACGATTGTAGCGATTAAAATAATATATTTGTGCGTATAGATGTCTGCATGCACCAATACAAACCGTTTTGCGGTTTAATGGTGCTGAATAGTAACTATTCACTATTGTAATATATTTGATGTATCATTAAATAAATAAAAAAGAAATAAAGATCCTCCCTGTCTACACCATACGTACGCCATAGTAGTAATGCATATAAGTCATTTTCTTCATAAAATATTTATTTTTAAACAGTTAATATTATAAAGTTATAATGCAGCTAGTTTTCGGTAATTTTCTATGGAGTTATAACGAAATTTTTACTTATCCAAGTGCATTTTATAAGTTGGTCGACTATTACTCGTCAACTTGTTAATTCTGCTTAGCTATAGTTTCCCTTTAAACTTTACTATATATGCTACTATGTTGTATACTTTCACATTTCTAAAAACATCAGTTTAGTTGGTAAAGGCGGGTGGGCACTTCACTCTAATGAAAACTACCACTTTAAGTCTAAATAGTTCGTAAACGTACCCCTGAATCAAAAAGATGTTGTTCCACACCCGCAGTGTTTTTGAAAGCTATCCAACGATACCCCAGATGATGAAATAGACTGATAAAAAATCATCCTCCATTTACTTGCATGGGAAGTACCCATAATAAAAATGTTATTTAAGATTTTATTTCACAGCTTTCTAGATGTGATTAATATCTATAACTATGCTAAATTACGGATCTGTAGCACCTAGGGTCTCCGAGTAAACCCGTGGACGGTCGGACGGTCGGACGCATAGATGGACATAGCGAAACTGTAAGGGTTCCTTGTTGTGTAACTACGGAACCCTAAACATGTCAATGTCAAACTAGTACACTAGTATCAGTAAGTCATCTGTCATCTGTGTCTGTGATGTCAAAAACGCGTAGTGTTTCTCACAGAACACTATTACTCCTAACGGAGGTGTTTCTATAAGAGTAATTGTGTTCTGTGGTTTCTATATAGTTTGTGATGTCAAATTTCACGTTAAATTGTTTTTGTAACGTAAATTATTTGTTTGTTTTTATTTGAAAATGGTTTCTAGTGAAGAAGAATCCGATATTAAACCGGGGGACACAGTAGAATGGGATGTGGAAATGGAAATACAATTATTTTACGCAATGGCAAATCATAAGCCGGTTGGAATAAACAAACATTTTCATATGGCTTGCATTTGGGAAAAATTATCAAATTCTATAACGAAAGAAATATCGACACACGATATTTGGAAACATCTTGAGACACTTTACGATATGTCAATGCTGGAGGATACAGAGCCAATACCTTTTCCAAATAGTGAAGTTCCTTTCAGTTTACCTGATAGTGAGTTTGGCGCCCTTATTAAACAAAAATGTAAAGAAGCTATACTAGCTGATGACAGTGATGGAGGTAGAAATACTTACAATTTTCATCTATATCTTCATATGTATATAATCTATGTAAATTTTATATGAAAAAAAAAAACATTCCTATACCTATACCTTTGTAATGCTAAGAATTGAATAGCTGCCCATATATTTGTGATGATTGTCATGATCCTGTCAATATTAGTCTATCATTACTAATGGGAGCATTATTGCTGTAAGCACGAAGCTTGCAGGTATGTTCTGCTAGAGCCTAAAAATTAATAATTTATAATTTTGTTGCATAAAAACGTACCTAGCAATCATATTATACATAATATAATATAAATGATATAAAAAGCACATTGTCAGAAAGATAAATGATTGTTGAACTTATTAATATTTCTGTTTACCTCAATCTATTTTTAAACTCTTCATCTATCATGTGAGATGCCATTGAATGTAAATGGCAGTTTAATTTTATTTTGTTTAGTTATACTCAGTGTGGTACTCTTCAGACCAGGAGTACACGGAACCATTGTTCAAAAACCTTTGGGGATATAAAAGGCGGCTGAATGTTTGTGACTATATTGATGGGATTATTTATTGTCAGCATGGTGGTGCTTACAAAATGTATGTTTGACTAATGTCAAGTGTTTTCTTAGTAACTGATTTTCGAATCCCTCGATTTTTATTTTTTTACGTTTTATACTTCAGGCTTAGGACATTGCACGGCTTAGCTTTCCATTGACGTCCGTCGAGTTGGAGGTTGATATTTTTTTACACAAAGGTTACATTATTATAAGCACACATGCAAAGTTTCAACATTCGGAGACACGTACTTTTTGAGATTTTTTTTTTATTGAAAATCAACTATTTGCAATATTTATGTCAATTCCTAAACTGACGCTATTTTGTATTGTCATCGTCAGTAGGGATGTCGATTCTTTCCGAAAAAGGTCGATTTTTTAATCGATTCGAATCGTAAGCTGATGTTTCACAAAAAAACTATTACTAAAATATCTATATTTTTTATGTTTGCATTTATAATGTAAATATAAATCCATTTTATGAGAAAAAAATCCCTTTCATCATAAAAAAATAGGGGGACTGATTCAGAAGGATTTCTGTATCTATTTTGAGACTGCTACGTCTCCGGCACTGCACCATTCAACCATTTCCTTTTACTAGTTAACAACCAGTATTAATCAAGTAGCCTTTTTAAAATTTTATAACATTCCCTTACAGACTTATTCTCTAAACATGAATCATTCTGTAACTAAATGTTCGTTAAATCTTTGCTTCTCTTATTTCTTTGCCACTAAGGCAATTTTGCTCATAAGGAAAAGCCTTTTCTTAAATATTTTTTGTGTTTTATGCCTGTTTCTAGGTTTTGTTTTCTTCTTTGCCATCATCTCTTTTTACCATTTTGTTACTATTTGTTTCTTAATTTTTTTTGCTAGGCTTTTAACCTTATTTTTATATGTTATGTGAAATAATTGCACACAAGGAATTCAATTATTTGATTTTTCTATCAGTGATTGTAGTGCAAGCACATTACTTGAGTGGAATTAATGAGGATAAGGACTCTGATGAAATTAATTGTGATGATTACACAGATTAGTAATTTTAGATGTTGGTAAATTAACATAAGGGTCGATATAACTTAGATCATTTAAGTCATAATATAATGTAAGCGACCTAGTATACTCTATTAATGTTAAGACGTAATTACAAAATACGGTAATTATGTGAGAATATAGTCTTACTTGAATTTTTATAAAATACATAAACAATTAGATCTATAGAAAATATGTAAAGTAAGGAAACATTTTTAAATTTAAAACTTTTGAAGTGAAAAATTTTTTAGAATCGTTTTGATTTGGAAATCTTTGAAACGAAAAAGCGCCACTAAAAAGAGACAAACTTATACATCTATAGGATTTAGCTCGTGAGAGAATGAGATAAAATATTATATTAAATTAGTTGTGTTCAGGCCATCTGGCATTTTACGTACCACTTTGGGAGTCAAACAATTTTTGTTTGATAAAATTACTTTACCTATATAATGAAGTAGATGGCGCTATTGCAAAGCAATTTCACTCACAATTTTCTGAAGCTTTCACTTATACCACATCATGTGAAGTGCACCCTTTTTTTTAGTGATTGATAATAAGATTTTACCAGATTTTAATGAGTTGGACCAATTAATAGATATAAAAATTTGGTCAAATTATAAAAATAACTAATTTATGTTAAAATATCATTTATACATACATACATACATATAATCACGCCTCTTTCCCGTAGGGGTAGGCAGAGACCACTTCTTTCCACTTGCTACGATTCTTACATACTTGTTTCGCTTCGTCCACTTTCATTATTCCCTTCATACATACTCTACGGTTTCGAGTACTCTTAACCTGGCCTTTTTTCAAGACGTCCCTAATTTGGTCTGGAAATGTCCGCCTAGGTCTACCCCTTCCAACACTTTCATTCACACTCGCCTTATACACTTTTTTCGTCAATCGTTCTTCATTCATTCTCTCGACGTGGCCAAACCATCTCAGCATACCTTTCTCAATTTTTGTCACTACATCTTCTTTCAGACCACAACGTTTCCTTATCTCACTATTTCTTATCCTGTCACTCAGTTTAGCTCCTATCATACTTCTTAATGCTCTCATCTAAACTGCATTTATTCTGCTTTCATGTTTCTTCTGCCATACCCAACTTTCACTTCCGTACATGAGTGTCGGAACCAACACCCCCTCATGCACAGTCAAACGAACCTTGTTAGACACCTTCCGACTGCTCATAAAGGAGTGCAAAGCTCCATTCACCATGTTTCCTGCATTCACTCTTCTTTCGATATCACTCTCACACTTTCCATCTCTTGTAAACTTTGACCCCAGATACACAAACTCTTTCACCTGTTCAATTTGTTCATCTTCAATCACGATATTGCAGTCTGTCATTATATCATTTATGCTATTTCATATTTCCAGAATCAACGTCAAATATTCCTTATCGTTTAAAATGATGTTTAAATTATATAATAAATTACTCAGCCCCAATTTTGTCTGAGAATAGATATTCCTAGTAAATAAAATTACACAATGTTCCAGGAGTGAATATAGGGAACAAAGGGAAAATTTACAGGATGTAGAATGTCCCGTGGTAGAACATCATAAAGGTAGTATTAAGGGGAACCGTGTTTTATGTATATAAATGTTGACGCATAGTCATGACTTTTTATTTTCTTCTTAAAAATATTTGTTCATCTAAGAAAGCTGCTGGTCGGATGAGGAAGCTCAAGATTGCTCAGCGAGCTATGGAGAGGGCTATGCTCAGAATTTCTCTGCGTGATAAACTTAGAAATGAGGACATCCGCAGTAGAACCAGAGTGACCGACATAGCCCAACGGATTTGTAAGCTGAAGTGGCAATGGGTCGGCCATATAACTCGAAGAACTGACAACTGATGAGGAAAAAAGGTTCTCAAGTGGCGGCCTCGTCCCGGCGGACGAAGTGTAGGGTGTCTCCCCACTAGATGGAGTGACGACCTGATAAGACATGCTGGAAGTCGATGGATGCAGGTGGCTCAGGACCGTGTTTTTATGGCATTTCTTGGGGGAGGTCTATGTTCAGCAGTGGACTTGCGAAGGGCTGTGATGATGATGATGATGTAAAAAAGGGATATCATTTAGTGAGTTAACTATCAAAATAACAATTTAAATTTTTATGCATTTGCTTTAAATTCAGTAAAAGTATATTATGTTTATTTTTTTAGATGGTCGAAGCCCATCACCAAAAACTTCAACACCCAAAAGTACTTCAAGAGGTACAACATCTAAAGATGGAATTCCCAAAGGTATGTTTTTAATGCTATTTTTATTTAATCACATTTAATTTTCATGATTGTTTATAATATCACAAATCCTACGTAGTCCTACAGTATAAAATTTGCCTTTGTTAATTGTTATTGTTTAAAATTATGACAAAATAGCAAAGTTAGGAGTGACCCTGGTGTGAAACTGGAGTTTGTGGCCTTAGATCTACTAAGGGCAGAATTGTGTAGTTTTTTTTTATATGATAAGGGTGACAAACGAGCACACAGTCCACCTGATGGTAAGTGGTTGCTGCGGCCCATAGACATCTACATCTATCCTCTATTACAAATCAAAATGCAGATGCGTTGTCACCCGTGCTGACTAAGATGGAATGCCACATTTCCAGTAAAAAGGGCCTCCGGTCACCTGCACTCACCAAGCGAAACGCAGAGGTAAACCTCTACTTCACGTTGGTATTGAGGTCTTGGTACCACCCTGGTTCGAGCCGGCCCATCCGTGCGACAGCAAAAGCTGCCGCGTGGCTCTACCACTGTTAAACATTTCAATTTCAAACAAAAAGTGATAAACAACAATGTCAGTATATTATTATTTCAGTGGTATATGATTATAGACTATTACTTGTATTGTTTCTTCAGCCCCACTAGATAGAGTGACAATCTGTTAAGACATGCAGAAAGTCGATAGATGGCTCTGGAACATGCTTTCTGGTATTACTTGGAACATACCTATTTTAAACTGTATACTTGTGAAGGGAATTTAATCTTGATGATAATGACGATGATATGTTTGTATATTTTGTATATCATTGACGTTTGTATGAAATGTTGATCTAAATGCCTGTCACAGGATTTGAATTCCAACCAAATCCAAAATTGGTGCAATGACAACTGTTTATAACCAACAATTCGAATTTTATTTCTGGACTACCTACATTTGAATACCCCCTCCTTTTGATTCTTATTGTATTCTACAATTCATGAAACTTTCATTTAAAGTGAGCTCCTGGTGTAAAATCCTAGTTACTAGGTTGTGTCTATACAGATACTCCAAAAATTTTGAATTACTGCACGTGACATGTTTATGCGATTCGCTAGGATTGCGACAAGCCTTTTTTTATAGGATAGGGTGACAAACGAGCACACAGTGCACCTGATGGTAAGTGGTTGCTGTGGTCCATAGACATCTGCATCGATCCTCGTTTGCAAATCAAAATACAGACGCGTTGTCACCCGTGAGGACTAATATGGAATACCTCTTTTTCAGTTAAAAGAATCTCCGGTTCTTTACACTCACCATACGAAACACAGCAGTGTTAAGCTGCTATTTTACGCTGGTATTCTGTGAGAGCGTGGCCCTTCCCCGGTCGAGCCGACCTATTCGTGCTACAACTATACTATTTATATAGCTGCAGCATGGCTCTACCTCGTTTAAAGCCTGTTAAATGGCTACAGTTAAACTTAGGACTTGTCACATAACATAACATAACAACATAACATAAACACTCACGCCTGTCACCCAGAGGGGTAGGCAGAGACTACGGACTTCCATTTGGCACGATCCTGACAGACCTCTCTCGCTTCTTCCACATCCATATACCTACGCATACACGCTCGTCGGTTAAAGGTACTCTTGATTTGGCCCATTTTCAATATATCGCCAATTTGGTCGATAAACTTTCGTCTAGGGCGACCCTTCCCGACTCTGCCGTTCACATCTGCAACATAAATTTTCTTTGTCACTCTTTCCTCATTCATTCTTTCTACATGACCAAACCACCGAAGCATTCCTTTCTTAATCCTGGTTACAACATCATCTTGCAAACCACACTCTTCTCTTATTAAACAATTTCTCACTCTGTCATTCACATGTACGAGTAAATGTTAGTTTATCTCATGGCCTTATTTATAAGCATTAATTATTTCTATACCTGTCTCTTTCTATTATTGTTAAGTGAAAAGAAAGAGAGCATCTTTAAGATTTTAAATTTATTATTAATGAGGGTAATGTTTTTTAAAATTTCATATATTTGTACACTCCTGGCCAAAAACGTTGTTACCTTTTTATAGGACGCAAGGACAGCATTAGTGCGTTGGCTACAAAAACAAGAAAGGAGAGTGGAAGCTCACATGCTTCAACTGACACACCAAGCATTAAGTCTGAGAAGGACTATGGTATGTAATTACGATTTTACATAGTATAATGGCTCCACCACCCCATTTAGTCCCGTAGGTATCGTGTAAGATGTGACTGTAGAAAATGGCAGAAAAAATTTATGACATCCGGTAGATGTTGGTATAACCTTCGTGTTTACGTCAGACACAAAATCCGAAGACCGGTGACGGCAGCAGCGGCAAAGGTGTAAGGCGTCCGGTACTGGAATTGTCAATCTGCGTGCAAAATGTGACGATTATGACAATTCTTCCCTTCAACCGGAGAGACCCATGTCAAGCAGTGGATTTTTACAGGCTGATGATGAGGAATAAGATTACATGATCTAATGGTTAGAGTAGAATAGAATCCCTGCCAAAGTAATACACTACCAGCACGGAAACTTGGCCAACATTGAATTTTGCGACAGCTTGTTTTTAAATACTTTTTCTTTCATCAATACTGTGTAGGTGGACACAATGTCTCTCTTAAGTTTTCAGTACTTTTTCATGATTATTAGAAGATAACATACCAACAATTAAGTTTGTAGCGGCTGTTAATTAAAACTGCATACTCACAAAATTAGAATTTTAACGCTCAACTTTAAAACACTAGAAAATAAAGAAGAAGCAATTTTTTATCATGGTCTATACACGTTGGTACCGCCTGTTTCCTCCTCTAGCTCTGATAACTGCCTGTATTCGGTCTGGCATGCTCTGGATGATGTTTTTAACATCGAATTTCAGTATGGTTGTTCAAGCGGCCAATGCTGCATTTCGGAGCTGATCGGCCGAAGAGTTTTTGGTGGGCTAGGAAAAGCATAATAATCTTTCTTTGTGTCTCATATCCTAGATATGCTCGATTGGATTTAAGTGTGGACTGCGAACTGGACGTCCGATTTTAGAATACCGACTCCTTGAAAGTATTCATTCACGCAATGCGCTACGTGTGGGCGTGCATTGTCGTGCATTAGAAGAAACTCATCATTTCCAATTAACCCCGAATAAGTTAAAACATGATCCTGTAGAAACTCTTCATCGCATCGAGCAGCAGTTAGCCGGTTGTTGACGATAACCAACTCGGTAGGAGCGTCGGAACTTATTCCTCCCCACACCATTATGGATCCTCCGTGAAAACTCACTATTTGTGTAGTGGTAATGGGTAGAAATCGTTCTTTTTTTCCATACTCGTTCTCGATCGTCTGGTGTAAGTAATGCAATCCTATACTCGTCTGTAAACAAAACTTTAATCCACTGCTCGTGAGTACAGTGGGCGTGTTTTCGGGTAAAACGAAGTCTTGCTACTCGGTGCTGTCTGAGAAGCTCTGGCTTGCGTGCTGGTCTACGGACTTTTAAATCCACTTCCTCCATGCGTCTTCTCACCGTACGCTTGCTAACATTAACAACCCTCGTGATTTGGAACCGCTGGCGAAATTCAACTGCGGTAAGTTAGCGATTTCGCAAAATTTCTAGAAGAGGTCGTCCCGGGCTGATGTGTATCTTACGCCCCCGTTTACTGGTCTGCGGGTGTAGCTGACAGTTTCCTGGTATCGTCTCAAAGCATATTGCATTAAAGAACGTGGTACAATAAGTGCTATGACCACTTCACTTTGTGTCAACCCTTGGTCGATTAATGCTACGGCTTGTGCAACCTGAGCGGGTGTTACATAGGCTGCACTAAAAGTATCGGGAATGGAATATTTCCACTGTTCCTGTCATATTAAAATCTTTTTAATTGAAAACTCCTTGGTTTTAAAAATCGAATACCATTTATTTATTTAAGAAAAGATTCTCGGTCTTGGCACAAGGTTTTGTCAAACTTGTTCAGTCGTTGAGAAAATGGAATTGACTCGAGAAAATTCAAGAGCGATGATTTGTTATGACTTTCGAAGTGGTTTAACACAAAAACAGTGTGTTGTACTATTCAGACCAAAGATTTCTATGTAGGCTACTAGTGGGGCTATGCGCCCTTAATACATTGAGCGTTAAGTTACGGTCAATTCTCGTTATCTCCTTTAGTCGACTGCGAGCGGGCGAGGAGACTAGTTCTCTGTTTTGTAAACCACGAACATTGTTTTCGACACTCTAACACTGATTTTGTTTAATGTGAGTAAGAAAACGCTGAAATTATTTATGTGTGCACTTTGTCCACGTGATTTCAAGTTTATTTCCGATAAGTATGTAACTGTATTTCGTATTTGTCTAAAACAGTAACTATCGTAAATCAAAATACAACTGCGTGGCATATATACCGTGCCAGTTAACCGCCCACAAGCGTGCCCACGCGATCCTTATCTGTGACACAGTTTTTGTTCTGGATTGCCGGTCTAGTATACATATAAATCTTTGATCCAGACCGATATATTCCGTCCGATAGTTCCTTGGCGATAGAAATACTCGTAGGTAATGAGGGTAGTCGGACGGACCATGCAGAAAAGGAGTGCTAACACCTACAGATCTAAGTTCTTATACTTATTCCTGTATTTCTGTTATTTAATAGATCGCCGACGTGATTCGAGGGATTCGAATGCTTCGGGACCTCGTGACAGCTCAATCCATAGAAAGTCAATATCACAAAGAGATAAAACCAACAAGTCAAAAGTTTCTTCAGTAGCAGGTATAGTAGTATTTTTTTAAGATATTTTTCTTTAAAAAATATTTTTTAGTTATTTCTGCAATACTTTCCTTAAAGGAATCTGATAATTGAGTAAGTGGTTATCATAAGTCCTGAGCTTGAATGTCAGTTGAGCCGATTTTTGTGCAACATTATTGCTGGGTTTAGATGTGTTGTGATTGCACTTGTTTGTCTATTACAGTATCCAAGCGAGCTTGTATATATTTTTCTTTTTTTTTGTATTAAATTTGATAATATCCTTGAAAGTTTTTCATTCTACAATATTGTAATTATTACGAAATTATTATTTTTGCACAGCATGGGATTCCCCTCTTTTAGACGAGGA
This sequence comes from Parnassius glacialis, assembly GCA_033319125.1. Lineage (NCBI taxonomy): Eukaryota > Metazoa > Arthropoda > Insecta > Lepidoptera > Papilionidae > Parnassius > Parnassius glacialis. The sequence continues at coordinate 11,777,874 of JAVANC010000014.1, forward strand.
CAGCGTATCACGTCGAGGCCGTCGACGTGCCAACACTTCAACTCCGCCTGCAACAACACCAGCAAAACGGAGAAGGACATGACACACACACACTCATTCGTATTTACATTTCTTCTGACACACACAACCACGCCCCTGGTGGGACCATAGAGTCCTTGGAAAAGGGCGCGAAAGAAGAAACCACGTCGTCAATAGTTTTTTCTCATAGTGTTGAGTGCTGGCTGCTTGCACCTTGTGAAATGGATTTTTGTTTATTAGGTGTTTTAGGCCAGTGCTAAAATAAATTTGTGATTTTTTTTCATTTGTAATAATTAAATTTGTCGGTGATTGTTTGAATGTAGATCATATCGTTATATATAAGTAAATAAATGTAAATATTTATTAAACAAAAGCTTTTTGTTTTAATTTTTCGTAAAAATATACATGCATTACTTACTTAATTTCTGAGAGATTCATGGATACCGTGCTGTTCAGTGCATGTTGGCAGATTTCAGATGTCTTTGAGGTTGTCCTCACGATCTTTCCTTCAACGCAGAGCCATTTGGTAAATCAGCAAATAACAATGTCCAATGTCTGTGTAAATCGAACTCATTTTACTCACGTACGAATAATAATGTATGAAATTTACGACGAGACACCTATGGCTCATATTTACTTTCTTCTGTTTTCTTTAACTTAACGTGTAATAATATTTTTAGGCTGCGAAGTCAACCGTAAGCAAATCAATTGGGTAAAAGTTATGGTTTGGTATATTTCATTTTTATTACGAGCATAGTTTTGGCGGACAGTCTCAAAGGGTAAGGGCCGCGTAAAGCGGAAAAGTGAACGAATAGGCATTTATCATTAATATAATCAATCCTTTGATTATTATATAATAAATAAATAATGCGTTTATTTCTGTTATCTTGTTAACAACATATTGAAGAGATTTCCCAGTGAGTAATCAGAGGATACTCGTGTTGAGAATGCTTCCCTTAAGGATTACAAAAAGTTTAACCTCTAGAGAATTTGTAATTAGTGTTTGTATATTAAGGAGTGTGTGTATGTGTTGGTGGATGAAGAAAGCATAAGTAAGAAGACTAGTTGTCTTGCAAAATAAAATTTTACTGATCAAATATGAAAAACAGCATACTGCTAGACTGTTACCTGTAAATGTATGATGTTGGTGAGATAGATTTCAGACAATTCTATTTAAAAGGTTTTCAACCTCGTCATATGTAACTGTATGCAACCGTGGCATTAGTTTTTTTACATACATATATTTAATTGGATTGGATATATTTTAAGTATTTTATTAAATTTATTATATATAAAAGCAGACTGACATTGGTACTGTCTAATAGCAAAGACAGTACGTACAAGAGGTATAGGGGCCACAATATCAGTACTTCTCTTTATTGAAGGGATTCATTAAACGGTAGGGATTTATGACATTTTAGAATGAGGTTTAGAACATAAAGCTTTTTAACTGAGAGAACTTTAGTAATCTGATATAGGGTGTTAGTAGAGAATCTATAAGGTTTGAAATATACTTTATAAGTGACCTCTGTGCTCTATCCAGATATAAAAGTTGGTCTTGGTGGCTCCTCCCCAGATTGGGATGCAATAGGAAATTATCAATTTGCTAAGGCTATGTAAGTTTTATTTGATAGAGTGCTACATTGCTGACCTTAATGAATTAAATACCCAGATTAACTTTCTGATCCGATTTATTACGGCTTCCAACTGCGAAGGCCAACTAAGCTTTTGATCAACGATGATGCCGAAGTTAGTTAGTTTTGTTTACTTTATTTATAAGCAGACATTCATATGAGGTATTTTCAATATTTGGGCAGCTGTGGATTTTGATACATAAATTATGTCCTGGTTGCGATGATGTAAGGGAAGCAAAACAGATGTTCGTTTTGCTCCCCAAACATCATCGTTTTTTGGATATTTAAAGTTAAAATATTATCCCTCAGCCATTTTGACACTCGAGCTAAGCCCTTTACAGCCAGATGGTATACGGAATATCAAATCTTGCCAGTAAAGACAATAGCGGTATCATCCGCATAAGAGAAAATCCTCCCCTAACGTCATGTAAGTTACACAATTCATTGATATAAATTAAAAAGAGTCGGGCCAATGACATTCCCCTGAGGGACACCAATTTTAACGGTATCTTCGTCACTAATGAAGCTATTTATTTTTACGGCTTGGGTTCTGTCACGAAGGTCGTGACAAAACATGTGTCGAAAGTTATTTAGACACCTAATAAATGCTCTACTTCTATCCACAGAACATTATTATTCTATTCTACGCTACACTAGAGTAGAAAATAGTAATAGTCTTCTGTGAACAGAAGTCAATTAATAAGATAATAAATAATTAAAATTACAATGACCAAATTATCATTTATCTTTTAACTCGATTGCGGTTTATCGGCTCGAATAGATGGGGGAAAACTAAAAGTAGGTGTGGAAATCTTTAATTACAATAAACTATATGGGAGAAAGCTAGAAACCAAAAGTACTTACCTGTATCGTTTGGTTGTTGAACAGTGTACAGTGAGGTGTGAATGTGTGAGGCCTGGGCAGGCGTAGGCGACCAGCAGCGGCCGAGTTCCAGGCTGCTCCAAAATTCTGCATCGCTCCAGACTGCTCCATCGCCGGACCACTTCTTTCTTCACTGTCACTAATTCAGTCTCTTAGCTTCATTGTACATTTAACTAACTTCAATTCGCCTAATTTCACACTCATCGCAGAATCGAACACGTGATACCCGACACGGCAAGGACAGTAGCACAAAATTCGACATTCAATGTCCCGGATTCACTTATCACAAATTATAAATTCAACACCAGAATAACACGTCGCACAAGATTCAAAATACGCCTCGTTGACTGACACGCAAATTAATTTAACTAGGCAACCAAAACACAAAAAGGCACTAACGCGACGACACAATTATAACGATATCCTGACAATTAACCGGGAGAAGCTCTCAAACAAGGAATGCGCGGCTCGCATCCTAGACCGTATATCTCCTCGACGCGCGTACACTGTTCCGCACTCTCGCACGAGTTAAATATCGCACAATTCACATATCCACGTGACGAAGAAGCACGCACTTCATCTAGCTATATAGATCCACGAGGGACCCGTGAATTTAGGTAAGAGGGCCTGACGGGCTCCCCGCATTGTGGCTGGTGGGGCACTCGCCCTTCGCCCACGCGTCGAGCGACTGTCTGCCCACGCAGCTGCCCCACCTCGGCGTTTACCTCACCTACATACCAAATCAGGTAAGGCTGGTAGCTCGAACGCAATTGGAGGACGTCCAACATGACCAAATTTAGGCATAAACAGTAGGTAATCAATGAGGATGAGACATAAAATTGATGAGCTCCAAGATTAACTAAAAAGCGTCATAACCTGCTAGATAAGTATGTAAGTAATCATATTTTGTAATTTATGTTAGACCAATGTTTTTCCTGAGCCAACTGACTGCTTTATCAGTGTATGCTTATGAAGTGTAGGGCCGAAATGGCCACTCCGAGTGGTCTTGGCGAGCCCACTTCGGATGTGTGTTGATGTGTGCCGCTGCAGCTGAGGTGGACTCGCGGAGAAACAGCAGTGTTTTTTTTTTATAGAATAGGGGGCAAACGAGCATGCGGCTCACCTGATGGTAAGTGACTACCGCCGCCCATGAACAACCGCAACACCAGGGAAATCGCAGATGCGTTGCCGGCCTTTTAGAAAGGTGTAAGCTCTTTTCTTGAAGGTTCCTAAGTCGTATCGGTCCGGAAAATTCGCTGATGGTAATTGATTCCACAAGGAAGTTGTGCGAAAGAGAAAACTTCTTCTAAATCGCACAGTGGTGGACCGCCAATCATCCAGATGGTATGGATGGTAACGCGAGTTTTGTCGCGATGTGCGATGGTGAAATTGAGCGGCTGGAATTAGTCCGAACAATTACTCAGAGCCAGTGGCGTAGCGTGCCTTCGATGGGCCCTGTATCAAAATTTGTTGGGGGGCCCCAATGAAGAGTAAAGATTTCATAAAAGGAACAAAAACTTGAATTGAAATTATTATATATTGGTTTTTTAAGTTATTCATCATCATCATTACAGCCATTCATAAGTCCACTGCTGAACATAGGCCTCCCCCAAGGAATGCCACGAAGCACGGTCCTGAGCCACCTGCACGAACGAACGCGTCTTATTGCAGGCCAACCTGTGATCACGTAACGAAACATTTCAGTGGCCGGCAAGCTAGCTAATGGTAAATAGTTGCTGTGTCCCATAGACATCTATACATTGATCCCCGATTAAGAATTAATATGCAGATGAGAAAATGGTCTTCAGTTCTCTATGTACACATAAATTATCGTCAATTATCACGATAACGGCAAAAGTACTAATTCCACTAGTTCATCATTATCATCATCATAAGAGCCTTTCATAAGTCCACTGCAGAACATAGGCCTCCCCCAAGGAATGCCACAAAGCACGGTCCTTAGCCAACTGCATCCATCGACTTCCTGCATATCTTACCAGGTCGTCACTCCATCTAGTGGGGGGATGCCCTACACTTCATCCGCCGGTACGAGGCCGCCACTCGATAACCTTTTTTTTCCCCATTGGTTGCCAGTTCTTCGAGGTATATGTCCGGCCCATTGCCACTTCAGCTTACTAATCCGTTGGGCTATGTCGGTGACTCTGGTTCTACTGCGGATATCCTCATTTCTAAGTTTATCACGCAGAGAAACTCCGAGCATAGCCCTCTCCATAGCTCGCTGAGCGACCTTGAGCTTCCTCATCCGGCCAGCAGTGAAGGACCACGTCTCAGTACCATATATCATCACTAGCAAAACGCACTGGTTGTACAGTCTCGTTTTCAAGTTTTGAGGTATACCTGACTAGAAGATGTGCCGTAATTTCCCGAACGCTGCCCAGCTGAGTCGAATCCCTCTCGGTCGAAGTTGGACTTCCCAAGTCGGACTATTTGTCCCAGGTAAACATAATCATCAACAACTTCGAGCTTAGTGCTATCAACAACAACCGGCATAGGTATGACGTGGACATTAAACATGATCTTTGTTTTGTCCATGTTCATCTTAAGACCTATCCGTTGGGAAAAACTATTGAGGTCATTAAGCATAGTGTTTAGGTCCTCCAGGGATTCTGCCATAAGGACTATATCGTCGGCAAATCGAAGGTGAGTGATGTACTCGCCATTGATGTTAACACCGTATCCTTTCCAGTCCAGAAGCTTGAAAACGTCTTCCAATGCACCGGTGAAGAGTTTCCGGGATATAACGTCACCCTGTCTTACACCTCTCTGCAATTGGGCAGGTTTCGTACTCTGGTTCTGTACTCAGATAGCCATCGTAGCCCTACTGTACAAGCACTGCAGCACTTCGATATACCGACAGTCAACTTGGCATCGCTGAAGGGACCGCAGCACCGCCCAAATTTCGACGGAATTTTGGTTGAAAGCCTTTGGGCTTTCTCATAGTCCACATACGCCAGAAATAGTGGTAAATTGTACTCCTCGGACTTCTGTACAATTTGCCGAAGGGTATGTATGTGGTATATGGTGCTAAAGCCTTTTGGGAAAACGGCTTGTTCGGGAGTAATGACTCTCGAAAACAGCATGTAGACGCGGCTCAGAAGGGAACTCTGTAGTTCTTCAAGAGAGCGTTGTCACCTTTCTTAAAGAACAAGACCACCGCACTTCTCCACGCCTCCGGAGTAGTGCCGCCACGGAGGACGGAATTAAAGAGCTTCTAAAGGATTTCAAGTACCGGTTTTCCACCCGCTTTCAGAAGGTCCACTGTAGTTCCATCCTCGCCTGGGATCTTGCCGTTTTTAAGATGCAGGAGAGTCATTCTAATCTCGCTCAGACTCAGACGTCCGGGATATCATCGGAATAGTGTCGGATAAGACTCGCTCTTGGATCGTTACTCACACTTACGTGTGGCTCCAACGATGATGTGTACAGCTGCCAATAGAACCTCTCAATCTCACTCAAAACCTCAGGTGTCCCGAAAACCACGCTGCCACACTCGGTCTTCAGCTTCGACAGTTGGCTCTTTCTGGCAGACAGATCTCTTGCAAAGACTTGAGAGCCCTGGTTCCGCTCGATCGTTTCTTTAATACGAGCAGTATTAAAGTTGCATAAGTCCCGCCGCATGCACTTGGAGATCTGTATGTTCAGTTGCCTGGCTGTCAAATCTACTGAAGACTGCAGCTATATATCCCGTCTAAAAGCCATTGAGATTAGAGTGTGATCGGAGAGTTTTTGCGTTCTTCTGCGGCGGGTCTTGGAAAACTTAGCTCCGACCGCATGGACAGTTTCCACGAGCTTGTCATTCATATCGTCCATTGCATTGCAATCTAACTACTAACAGTGGTAGAGCCACGCGGCAGCGTTTGCTGTCGCACGGATGGGCCGGCTCGAACCGGGGAGGTACCACGACCTCACAGAAAACCAGCGTGAAGTAGAGGTTTACCTCTGCGTTTCGCTTGGTGAGTGCAGGTGGCCGGAGGCCCTGTTTACTGGAAATGAGGCATTCCATCTTAGTCCTCACGGGTGACAACGCATCTACATTTTGATTTGTAATAGAGGATAGATGTAGATGTCTATGGACCGCAGCAACCACTTACCATCAGGTGGACTGTGTGCTCGTTTGTCACCCTTATCCTATAAAAAAAAATCTTCTAGGCACTGAAAACGGTTTCGTAGCTCGAGCTGAAAGGTTTCGGGACTTTGGATTAGAGCACGAGAGGGACGGAGCGTTGACTTCATTAGACGTGACCTCTCCAACTTAACGTTTAGGTTCAGTGTGCCTCTCACCATTCGGTGATCGCTGCTGGTTTTCACCCTCGCGATCACTGAGACATCACTGAACAGTTGTCGTCTGGTCGTCATAATGAAGTTAATCTCATTTTTTGTCGAACCATCGTGGCTCGACCAGGTCCACTTCCTGTGGAGCCGCTTCTGGAAGAAAGAGTTCATCATAAAGAGTCCCTCTTTCTCCATGAAGTCCGCCAGCTGCTGGCCCTTTGGGTTCCGGTGCCCTATTCCGAATTTCCCTACTTTCAGCTCACCGTTCTCTCTTGTGCCTAGTTTTGCGTTGAAGTCTCCCATTAACACCGTATAGTGGGTTTTGGAGGAATGCATGGCTCTAGAGATATCCTCATACATTTCTTCCACCTCCTCATCGGCGTGTACCGAGGTTGGTGCGTAAACCTGTATAACATTCAGCGAATACCGTTTGGTGATTCTGAGTATAAGGTACGCAGCCCTCGTCGACACACTCCCAATCTTTACAACGTTGTTAATATATTGCCGGGATATATATTAACAACATTGTAAAGATTGCATACGAGAGACTTGTGAACGATAAATCCGACACCTCCTTGGGACAGTTGGTCGCCCTCCTGGTGATAGAACAAATTGCCGGATTCGAGGATTACCGTGTCCTCCCCCTCTCTTCAGACTTCGGATAATCCTATGACATTCCAGCGCAACATGTCTATCTCTTCTTCCAGCTCCAGGATCTTCTCGTCAGTCCTCAGGGTGCGTGTTATAAGTTGCCATGTCGAGTCGTCGTAGGTGGCAACAGAACCTCCACCGGAGATTCTTAGCACCCCCTGCCTCGCTGTTACCATGGTCGCCACCTTAGCCAGGAGTAGCGGGGCTGCCGGGGACTGAGGGCCATCTCTTCGTTACTTTCATGGGGGTATATTGCCATAGTTGCCACGCTGGCGAGCGGGTTGGCAAGCGCAGTTTTTTTTATTGTTGTTTTGCTGTTATCAGAAAGATGCTGCTGCCCATCCTCTGCCTCAGTTTCCGTCTGTCGCCTTTTACGACACCCGCGGGAAGATATGGGGTAGTGAGTATTCTTGCCCGCCACTACACGGGTTTATGAGTTATTACTTACAATAAATACTCCTAGGAACTAAGCTAGCCAAACAATTCAATTCAAATATACACTTTTCGTGCCTTTTGATCGGCGAACATAGCTGAAGACGGTTTCAGTTTTACTAAATTCTTTACTTCTTTAGACAATAGTGATAGCCTTTCCTGTCCCATAGAAGTCCTTGGAATTTTTGCTCACACACGTTCGGGGCCCCTGTAACCCGGGGGCCCCGTATCATTGATACGGCTGATACGGCGGTAGCTACGCCCCTGCTCAGAGCACTCCCCGTGATAGATGCGATAAAATACGCAAAGAGATGCAACATCTCTACGCAGTGCCAGTGTATCGAGCCGATCAGAAAGAACTCGGTCGTCGACGATTCGAACCGCTCTACGCTGGATGCGGTCAAGTGGAAGGAGCTGGCACTGGGGTGCCCCGGCCCAGAGATGAGAACAGTATTCCATGTGGGGCCGAACTTGCGCTTTGAAAAGTTGCAAGCGATGTGCCGGCATGAAATACTGTCTCGCTCTGCTGAGCACGCCAAGATTTTTAGAGGCCAGTTTGGCCTTCCTTTCCAAGTGACCACGAAACTGCACACTATTCGATATGTCGACGCCAAGGATTCCGATACTGGCTGAGGCAGCAAGGGGAGTGCCTTGAAACTGAGGAGATACGATAAAGGGGTTCTTTTTAGCGGTAAACGCGCAAACTTGTGTCTTCTGGGGATTGAACTGGATTAGATTTAGTCGGCCCCAATCCGAGACTTTGTTAAGCAAAGACTCGACTTCAGACACAAGTTTTTCCCGGTACTCGGCGACGTTTTCCCGAGAAATATTGGCACGGCCGGTATATAAGGCATCACCAGTGCATAGCAATGAATGCTACCAGTTAGCAACATATCATTGATATGCAGGAGAAACAGCGTTGGTGATAGCACGCAGCCTTGTGGAACACCAGCGTTGATAGGCTTGAAATCAGAGCATGCACCATCTACTACGACCTTGATGCTCCGATCAACAAGGAAACTGGTGATCCATTTGCACAATTTCTCGGGAAGCTCATAGGAAGGAAGCTTCGAAAGAAGCGCTTTATGCCAGACCCAATCGAAGGCCTTCGCTATGTCCAAACTAACGGCCAATGCCTTCCCCTTGGACTCTACTGCCTCCGCCCATCTATGAATTAAGTAGACTAGAAGATCACCAGCTGCTCGACCCCGACGAAAACCGTACTGGCAGTCACTAATCAGCTGGTGATCCTCAAGGTGCCTCATAAGCTGGCAGTTTATAATGACTTCCATTATTTTGGAGAACAAAGAGGTGATGGCGATAGGCCTGTAGTTGGACGGGTCTGAGCGGTCGCCTTTTTTAGGGATCGGGTGTACCAAAGCTGTCTTCCATGAATTCGGAACTACGCCTTGGGAGTAGGAGTACCGGAAAAGACGCGTTAAAACCGGTGCCAACTCCGGAGCACACGTCTTCAGCACAATGGGAGGGACTCCATCGGGCCCACTCGACTTGCTGACGTCCAGGGAGAAGAGTGCTTTGCGAACCGAGCGCTGTGTAAACCGCACATCCGGCATGGAGCACTCACATCGCGGGATGGTCGGCGGTGTGTTCCCCCCGTCATCTAGAGTCGAGTTGGACGCAAAAAGAGAGCTCAACAGATCGGCTTTCTCCTTTGCGGCATGGGCCAGTGAGTCGTCCTCTCTGTGCAGAGATGGAAGAGATGGCTGACAGTAGTTCCCTTGGACAGCCTTGGCGAGAGACCAGAATGCACGGGTTCCCGAAGGAAGGCGAACTAGCTTCTCGCCAATTCTGCCGATGTGCTCAGACCTTGCTTTGGCAATGACGCGTTTGAAGGACCTGGAGGCGGAATTATACTTCTTTTTAAGTGCGCTGGTGTTTACATCCCGAGACGTTGATGCGTCAGCTCAGGCCCGGTAGCACTCCTGCTTATAGCGTGATGCTATTTTACAGGAGCGACCAAACCATGGCTGGGGTCTGCCTCCGATGGGCACTACAGAGGATGGAATAAAAAGTTCCATAACCTGAAGTACCACATCAGCAACAGAATCGGCAACAACGCTGGTATCTTCCGGCGAGAAGCAAACCCGCCCCCAAGGGTAGGATGCAAAAAAAGACCGCATCCCGTCCCAATCAGCTGACCTATAGTGCCAAATACGGCGGCAAGCTGCAGATCGCAACTGCGATTGGAGCGTGAGTGGCACCGTACTCCGGATCAGACAATGGTCCGAAGAGCCCAGAGGGGCATCGACGGAGACCTGATATCCGTCCGGATGAGAGGTCAGCAGAAGGTCCAACAGGGAAGGTACATGGTCTTCCACATCTGGGATCCGCGTAGGCGAAGTAACCAGTTGTGTCAGACCATATGCCAAAGCAAAGTCATAGACAGATCTACCGCATGATCGGTTAAACGAGAACCAAGCCGTTCAGCGTAGTGGGCGTTGAAATCACCGAGTATCACGATCTCTGCGGATGGGACCTGTTGTAGCATGGAGTTTTCAGCCATTTGGACGTGGTCGATGAGTCGGTCTGTGTCGGCATTACCGCTATGGGACCTATAGAGGTACCCGTAGACGCGGGGATGGTCGTCGCTGTCTACATGCAGCCATAGGATGGACAGGTCCGTACCTTCAAGACTGCCCAGGCGTCGAAAACAGACTCCAGCCCGGGGTACAAAGGAGTGTTCCAATTTGTAGAGAGGAGAGATATGAAGTATCAGCCGGAGAGGACACCTGAGTCTCGGTTAAAAAGAGCAAGGCCGGCTTCGCCGTCTCTAGATGATAATGGATGGCGTTAAGGTTGGAATGAAGTCCCCTGATGTTGCAAAACTTCACGGATAGCGTGACAGGGGTCGCCTTGGTTGTATTGCTCCGCTTGCCCCGAGGAGCATTAGTCGCGAGCGGAATTTTGCCCAGAATACGCGGGGCAGCCTGAGCACCCACGCTCAGGAGTGAAGTAGTTTGGTCGTGGATGCTTAGCGAGAGATTCTCCAGGGGTGCTGGTACCCTCCTGGGGTAGTGTTTATTTAATTCCACTACCATGTTGATGGGGGTGGGGGGGGGGGAATTGGGCCTCCAGCCACCTGCACTCACCAAGCGCAACGCAGAGGTAAACCTCTACTTCACGCTGGTATTCTGTGAGGTCGTGGTACCACCCCGGTCCAAGCTGGCCCATCCGTGCGACAGCAAAAGCTACCGCGTGGCTCTACCACTGTTAAAACTGGTAAGATGTTGCGCCATTAGCCCTATTCTCCGCGACTCTGACGGGGCCGCACCGTTGATGGGGTGGTGGAGGAGCTGTGAGGGGAGAGGAGTGTCGGTATTGCGAGACGTCACTCTCCCTACCTTTTGTAGACGAATCTTGATTGGCGGCGGAGATATAGACCAGATCCACCGCTGGGGTTAGGAAGGCTTGCGCTTCTGAGTGAGAATGAGGCCGCGGCAGAGGGTGCATTATGTGTCTGGTTCACCTTACCTGAGAAGAGGATGGGGGAGGAGTAATCTTCTCCCGAGGAAGGGCTGGCATGGGTGGTTAGCGTTCTTGGGAATGCGGATGTGTGCGAAACCGTTCCCGTGGCCTTGCCAATATGCGAAGAAGGTGGAACACCATGAGATTTTAGTCGGTACGAGTCCTACATAACAACAACATAGTCCTCGCCACAGCGAGGCGGGTATGCGTAGGCTTTTCCCCATGTAAAAAAAGTAAACTATTCCTTTTTCTGAATCAAGGTAACGCTGGGCACTCAAGTACTTTTAGACATAGGCCTCTGCCAAATGATTTGAATTATATTTTTTAAGTGTTAAGTGTACACTGCGGTTAGAGGTTGGCACAAAAATGCTGCAACGAAATTGAAATTCCATTAAACGCTGTGAAATGAATACTTAGTGGTAAATTATGTAAATAGATTAAAAAAATTGATAGTGAATTTTAATTCAAAAAACCAATTATACCTTATTACTTAATTATCAATAAAATACTTACCTCCAAGATAAAACAAGTTTTTCCTCTGGTTCAATTGGCCTTCTAAATCTTGAGTTTTCCATAGAAAGATGTAAAAATTATTGAAATTTCTTGTATGTTAAATGCAAATATCTAAAAATCGTTCATCATCATATAACGTCTTTAAATAAAGTATAATACTCAATTACCTTTTTAAATTAATGCTATGAATTCACAATCTTCTTTTTCTTCGGATTTTGTTTTCTTCTTCCTCTGTCAATAATCAGGCTATTACAATATTTTTTTCCATAGTAATTCCAAGCGATAAATAACTTCAATCTAAGCTATCTAATGTACCGTTTCATGCCAGTGGTTGGAAAAAACTGCAAGAGTTGTTGGCAATCCAAAAGATTTGCGTACGGTGCGGACGGTGCGTACGTGCAAATGTGCGAGGCCATCAGTAAAATTTGGCGCGTACGGCGCGGACAAATGTGTGTTTAGCTTTAGACTGGATATTAAAAATTATGTGTTCTTATGGAGTGTAGAGTAGAAGGAGGACCATCTCTATATATGAAAAGTGTCCCTAAAAAGGCGTTAAATAAGGGTAGCGCTGCAGCAGCATAGGATAAATTAAAAAAAGCGCTAAAATTAATTAGAATAAGATATAGATATAAACAAGGACCGACCAATCCGCTTGGTTTTGTACTACGTAATATACGAGGTTTTGTATACTGGCATTTTACTACTCTAGTCATGAAATTTTTTAAATATTTGAACTCAGCTGACTTCACTCCGTCTACAACAGCTATAGTCATATCGTAGTTTTTCAGACGCCAGCGCTATTGTGGTAGGTTTTGGAACCTCTATTTTCAGTATATAGTGAGACACTTTTTCAATTTTCGCACCTTATAAGATGGTTCTCCTTCTACTCTACACTCCATATGTGTTCTGTAATAAATCGTATGCTACTACAAATAAGGATTAATATTAATAATATTAGGCGTAAGCGTATCACCTTTTCGTTGTAAAATAGTCGTAATATCTGTTTTACCTATATATTATATCGCGTTCGCGGTTTGTTCGGTATCCAAATAAAGGTATATATTTAGATATTTTACGTTTCGTTTCAAGTAGATATTAGATATTCTGCGATGGTTCATTTCAACACGGTATCGTAAAATCGTAATATCTAAGTAATACATAGTTTGTCGTCTGATATATAGATATTGAATATTGTACGGATATATATAAATATTGTATCTATATATGATTTGTATTGCCCACTTCTTCCCATCCTTGTGCATAAACTGGAGTGCATCGGTGTCTGAAGTTTACCACTTAAATTACTAAGCAATTACCTACAAGAGCGCACTCAAAGAGTGAAAATTGAAAATGACGTGAGTAGAGACATGGACATAACCTTTGGTGAGCCCCAGGGGTGTGTACTTGCCCCAACTCTATTTCTCATTTACATAAATGACCTCACTAATCTAAGCATTGAAGGTGGTAAAATTTTCTCTTACTCCGACGACACTGCGATAATTTTTTCTGGGATTTCGTGGAAGACGTTATATGATACGGCCCAAAGTGGTCTCTCTAAAATTGTCGACTGACTAAAAACTAACCTTCTAGTTTTAAATATTAATAAAACCAACTATATGTGCTTCTCAATAAATAATAGAACTCAACCGAAAAACGATCTTACAGTAAAAATGCATGAATGCGATAAACTAGACTACTCAATTTGTAATTGTAAAATGCTGCAGAAGGTCACATCCACTAAATACCTAAGTGTAATACTGGACCATATACTATCCTGGCATCCACATATTGAATATACGAACGAAAGAGTACGTAAACTTATTTGAACATTTAAAACAACGAGGTGTATTACATCTCATAAATTAATAAAACAAATATACATTTCCTTAGTATAATCTGTCTTAGAATATTGCATTCCTGTATGGGGTGGGGCAACTAAAACTAAGTTCCAGTTTGAACGTGGTCAACGCTGCCTTCTTAAAGTCACGTACCTCAAACCACGTCGGTAGCCCACTATGACATTATATAAGTTTTGCGGTGTGCTAACCGTGAGACAGTTATACATTTTACTTACTAATAAATTAATCAACACACACACACACACACACACACACACACACAAACACATAGCATTTGCGCTTACATTTAAATACATTGATTACCTTGTATAAATCACCGCTAATCTTAAAAATGTAATTGATACAGGCGACTTCTGATTTAATTTGTGTAATTATTTATGCTTTTAGTTAGTTAAGACTGTCATAGATAAGGAAGAGTGGGAACTCCTGACACAGGTTTTCTTTTAAACTTACTAGGAGGATCCATCTACTATATTGTTTATTTGTAATCAAAAAAAATAAAAGCATTATTATTATTATTATTATTACTCCTAGTAAGCTGTCACCTGCACCATGCTATAACGCAATGAAAGAATATAACTATAAAAAGAAGTGTTAGCGCAATCGTCTAAAAAAAGCATTTTTAAACAAGAAAAATTAAAAGATATTACTTGACTGTGGTTAAATATCTATTGTCTATTTATTTATCTATACTACTGTCAACGTGACAGCGTCTTAGCGGCTAAGGTTTCCAAATGAAAAAATATTTACAATAAACTTAATTACAAATATGTTACTTTAAAATTCACGGTGATACTAATATATATTGAAAGTCAAATAATGGCGAACCATTATGAAGTCCCTAGTTGGTAAGATATGGGTGAATTTCCATTATCACATAAAACATGCCGCCATTTAGTTTTTACAAAGTTTTTAATTGAAATTGTAGTTAATAAGATTTGGAAATAGTATCCCCAATATGCAAATCCTAATTGAAGTCCTAAGATATTTGTAACAGGCTAGTGTTCGGGATATTTGGCTTTAGTAACAATGTTAATGTTCGATTGAAATCTGACGTTTATTATCACCATACCATGATCCATGTCACCATGAGAGTACCATGATCGTTTTGCTTATTATTATTTTATTACAATTCACACACACTTATTATAATGTTGCAGGGCCGGCAAACCACCAACGGGATTGCATTTAGATGTTTTGAAGGGAGATAAGTTGATCCAAAAACTAATGATTGATGAGAAAAAATGCTACTTGTTTGGGCGGAATCCACAAATGAATGATTTTTGTATTGATCACGCAAGTTGTTCAAGAGTCCATGCAGCATTTGTTTACCATAAAGATTTGAACAGGGCATTTTTAGTTGATTTAGGAAGCAGTGAGTATAAAAATTAAAACTTTACATTTTATATATCTCTAGCCTAGATGGGCACCGTTCAATAAATGATTAACTTCGTTAATCGCTAATCTGTTACTAAAAAAGTTAACTTAGTCAAATGTTAAAGTGTTAGGCGCTGTCCTATTGCCATCGCTCGCACAATGATGCGATGTGATTTCATCGTTAGATGAATCTGCTCGTATGATTAGAAATTATGTGTCCTATTTTGGAGCGATGCGATTACTCTCGAAATGGCTCTTAACAGAGATATACAGTTTTTGCTGTCGAGTAATATTGCTTTATATAATAATAATAATAAAGCTTTATTTTTCTACACATTTACAGAGTTAACAAAATTAAATACATTAATTATTAGAAACTATTTGTTGGTTTATGTAGTCCCTCTTGGGTAAAAGCCTCCTCCAACTTGAACCATTCTTCACGGTTTTTGGCAATTTGCATCCATTGTTCTCCTGCTGTGTTAATAATGTCATCCACCCATCTTTTCCTTTGCCGTCCTACACTCCTCTTGCCAAATGGGCCCTTCCATTTTGTTGTTTGGTAGGTCCATCTTTTGTCCTGATATCTAGCTATGTGTCCTGCCCATTTCCATTTTTGTATTTGGCTATGCTGAAGTGCATCTGTTAATTTAGTCTTCTTGTGGATATCTATATTTCTTGTTTTTTGTATTCTTTTTAATTTAAGGATGCTTCTGTCCATAGCATGTTGGCAAGACAAAATTTTGTTTTTCACTCTTTCAGTTTTTTACCCATGTTTGGCTTGCATATGTTAGACTTGGGAGGATACATGAGTCCATTATGACCTTTTTCATTCTTAGGCTGTAATTTCCTTTAAGGATTTCTTTTTGAGCCCAATATTTTTTCCACACTATGTTTATTCTTCTGTCTATTTCTTTTTCATTGCTGTTTAGTTCAAAAGATATCAGTTTGCCTAAATATACGTAGTCATCAACATATTCAATGGACTTTCCTTCTATTTTGATTGGTTTTTTGGAGCTGTTTGTAATAATGTTTGTTTTTGATAAATTAATTTCAAGTCCCACTTTTTGGCTTCGGGTGTTCAGGCTCTGAAGCATAATTTCTAATTCAGTCGCAGATTCACTGAAGAGAGCTATGTCATCAGCAAATCGTAGGTGTGTTAATCTTTGATTTAGTATCCATATACCTTTGTTTTTCCATTCTATGTTTTGAAATATGTCTTCAAGGACGGCTATAAATAGTGTGGGTGAAAGGGGGTCACCTTGCCTCACTCCTTTCCCAATTTCGAACTCTTCTCCATGTCTTTCTAGTTTTATTTTGCTTATACTCTTAGCATATATGTTCTTTAGCACACTAATGTATTTTTCATTTATTTTGTTTTTTCTCAAAGCCTTCCATATAGATGAATGTGATATGCTGTCAAACGCCTTAGCATAATCTACAAATGCTATGTACATCGGCATGTTGTATTCTTTGTATTTTTCTATTATTTGTTCCATAGCGTGTATGTGATCCATTGTTGAGTAGTGTGGTCGGAAACCTGCTTGTTCTATTGGTTGGTTTCTGTTTATGTCTGGGGCTATTCTACTTAGGATTATCGAAGAGAACAGTTTATAGATTGAAGATAGTAGACTAATTGGTCTATAATTGTTGATATCAAGTGGAGTTCCTTTTTTATAGAGCAGTATTATGTTTGAGCTGCACCATTGTTTTGGAATTTGTTCTTGTTGTATGATTAAGTTGAATAGGTTTGTCAGGTAGTTTACTAGAATAGGTGACCCAAGTTTTAGAGCTTCATTTGTGATTTTATCTGGTCCTGGGCTTTTTTCAGACTTAAGTCTTTTTATATGTCGTTCTATCTCCCCTTCGGTTATAGGAGTTAAAGTTACTTCATCTAGTTGGGATTCTCTTGTGTGTTTAATTTCCGATTGTTCATCCTTTTGAGTTTCATCTTGAGATGTTCTTCTGCAAAGCTCTGAGAAGAAAGCTGTTGCGTGCTTTACTATGTCTTCTCTGTTTCTTGTTTCCCCTTTTCCATCTTGTAGACCTTGTATCCAGTTTTTATGCGTTGACAGCTCTTTAAAGGCTCTCTTTGAACTTTTATATGTTGTCATATTTCTCTCTATGATTATTCTTCTATGTCTTTCGTAATCTTGCCTGATTGCTCTGTTTGTCTTCTTATATAGTTCTTTTAATTCATGTCTCATTTCTTTAGATTTTTCTCTTTTAGATAGGAGTTCTGTACGTTTAGAAATTAGTTCTTGTGTTAGCTCGGTAATAATTTTTGGTTTTTCGTTACTTGTTTTTAATGCTCTATCCTGTTCTAGACTATTTATGATAGCTTTTTCCAGCTCGTTGCTCAGAGTTTGTACATTTTCTGTGTTCTTCATTGTATCTTCTAATGTTGCTGCATTTTCTTTTAGCTTTTCTAGATAAGTTTGTTTTTCTTTAGATGTTTTTAGCATGTTATTTGGGGCTTTAAATGATTTCCTGTTCATTTTTGGGGTTCGGAGATTCAGCGAACATCTGACCAATTTATGATCTGATGGGAAATTTATATTGTTTAAAACCTCTAAATTTGTGATTACTTTGGGGTTGTAACTTAGTATGAAATCGATTTCGTTTTTTGTCTTGTTGTCTGGAGACATCCAGGTCCATTTGCGAGAGTTCCTCTTTTTGAAATATGTGTTCATCACTGATAGTTTGTTTTCATATGCGTATTGAATTAATAGTTCCCCTCGTGGATTTCGTTGGCCGTATCCGTACCGTCCCATTATCATATGTTCTTCATGAGTCGGATAACCGATTTTTGCATTTAAGTCTCCAATGACTAGTAGGGTCTTATCTGCTTGTTCTTGCGCTTTTTGTAAATCTATGTAGAAACTTTCAATTTCTTTCTCACTGGAGCTCTCAGTGGGGGCGTAAACTTGAATAATAGACAGTGATACCTTGTTAAAGCTCATTTTTAACAAAGTGACTCTTTCTGATATGCCTACGAAGCTCACGACATTTTGTTTCAATGTTTTCTTTATTAAGAAACCTACGCCATGGAGTCCCAATGTCTCGCCAATATAACAGAAAATATAATTGTTATGTTCTTCTATACTGTACCCTAATCGTTTAACTTCGGAGAGTCCTATGATGTCCCAATTAATTTTGACTATTGCGTTTTCTAATTCTAATAATGTTGTCATTGATGATAGTGATCTTACGTTATAGGTGCATATTTTCAAGTTGTGTAGTTCTTCCGATTCACATTTTAGATTTTCAGATTTTCTGCTCTTATAATTATTGGTATTGGTTTTATTCAATGGAGGGTTGTGGTCTTCTTCCCCCACGGTGACCAGCCGGCTTGGGGTGCTGATTGTTTTTATTTTATTTTGTTGCATTGTTTGATTTCTCTTATCCGGATTCCAGTTGAGGGAGGCAGTTATTAGTTTTTTGAAGTTTTAGGCTCAGACACCGATGATGCTCTACCTCGTGCCGTATAATTTAGTATGCTTGGTTTTACTATTCCTTGAGTATTATTTGTAGATGGCTCATTAGTACGTTTGTCAGTAATCTGTTTCTTCTTGGTGTTTTGTGCCATTGTTTCTGGTGATTCTATCTTTTCTCTTTTCTTTTTCTCACGGTTAGAATCTTTTAGGTTTTTTACTACTAACTTATCATATTTCAGAAATGCTAAATTTCCCTTCTTTCTTTCTTCTTCCAGCATTGGTTGGAGTTTTTTTGCGAGTTTCTAGAACCTCTTTAGGAAAGTCTTCTTTAATATAGATGCCTTTAGGTAGGTTAGATTTGTTCTTTTGAATAAGATGTTTTTTCCATGTTGTTGTTAATGAGACCACTACCGGTCGATTTTTATTTGAACGTTGCCCAATTCTATAGACTTTGGATATTTCTTGACTGTCCAGGTGTACGCCCATCTCCACTATGATTTCTTTCAAATAGTCTACTAATTCACATTCTGTTTTCTGTTTCTCTTCTATACCGAAAAATACTAGATTGTTCTTTCTCTTTTCCTTTTCCATGGATTCTATTTTCTGTTCAAGGTTTGTTATTTTCGTTTTTAAGGTTCTGTTTTCTTCCAAGAGTGTTTTCATTTTTTCGTCGAGTGCTTGCATGACATTATTGGTGACATTCGCGGTTATTGTCAAAGTTTGTTGGTTCAGCTTCTCGTCCAGTTTAGCTAGCAGCAATTCCATACTTTGATCCATATTTATTTTGGTATAATTTAGAATTTTTGGTAGAAATTACAATTTTTCTACTGACAACACTACTAGAACTATCAAAATACAACTTCCTTCGTTCATTCGATATTGGTTAGGTAGGCACTACTTTTGTGAGTGTCAGATGGTTATCTTTATAATAAATGTTCTTGATTTCACTATATTATACACTATTTTCCGCTGAGATTTCTTCGTAATTTGAAGCTACAGTGGGTTTCTTCAGATATTTTCACAGTTTTATGGTAAATTAACTAGTTTTAATAGCAATTGTGAATTATTTCGACGGAGCTGATTCGTATACGTGTTTACGTCCACAATACCGGAACCGGAACGGTCGGAACGGTAATATTGCTTTAACAGTGTATAATTAAAAAAAGAGAACCTACACCATATAATATACTGTACAAAAACAAAAATCAGTGTGGTGAATTTCACAATCAGTATTACATTGTACGGCAAAATGAAGAACATTTTTTTAAAATTAAGTTTGTCATCTTACGAATGCATGCAACCGAACCGAACGATTACAAAAAATGGCAGGCCGTCGAGCCGAGCGCATGTCTTGGTACCCCTCCCTTGCCTCCGCCCGTTGGTCGTGCCAGCGCCATTAGGACATCCAGTACTGATTAGTCTGTTTGATTGGACGATCTATACGATGCGTCGATAATCGCACGACGAAAATTAGATAATTCGGTCGCATCGCATGATCGCACAACCTTCAATAGGACATTCCATAGATATGAGTGCTTAAACGCACGGTCGCACAATCATTTTCGTCGGACGTACGCATGATCGTGCGAGCGATGGCAATAGGACGGCGCCTTACATTTTGGAACATTTAATGAGAGTTAACGTTAATAATCATAAATACATTAACATGTATATAAAATAGAATTTTTTATACTGTTGTGCTAATGATCTAGTTGTAAAAATTGTTGGTTTGGGTTCTGGAAGTTAACAGGTTAGGAACAAAAAAAGACATGTATAATAGGAGTGTGTAATTTAATCATCTGGCATAATGTGGATATTGCTCTTCCTGAACATTAGTATGTTGAAGTTCTCGTCTGAAACCGAGGCTCGGCGTTTGGCATTAAATATCTTTGACCATGGAAAAAAAATGTTCAACTGCGGCGCTTGAGGGTATAGCAGTATTATTTTAAATAAACAGATTTATGAATATATGTTCTCTGAGTAATGCCGCATCGTTGAGCGAGTCTTTTGATTTCATGTCCAGCCACATTTTGACGAAATTTTGAGGGTTACTCTTTAGTTTTGTGGCTCTTAGGATTTACTTTAGACTGAGTGACAGAATTGAAAAAGACTTCTTCCTTAACGTCGTCGTTGTTACTCGCGTTGCTGTCTCCGCCACTATCGGAAGCTTCTTGTCGTAACGCCTCTTCTACCTTTTTTTCCATGCATTTTTGACGTGACAACGTCTTATAATTCGATGAAGCTGGCTGCACACATGAAAAAACATGACTCATTCGGTGTTACCTCGCTCTGAGGCGTTCCATTTAAGGCTTGAAGTGCAGGCGAGAGCGCGGAACGAGCGACAAAGAGGCACAATCCGCCTCCGCGTTCGGCAGCGTTCGACATCTGTCTCTCTCCTACTTGAGTGAGCGATGCGTCATGCGCATGGACAGCTGCTATACAATAATACATTTAAATGTTTTCGTCAAGTATGAAGTGCAGTGAAAAGTGAATGTGGTGTAAATTGTTTATAACAACATTTTCTTATGACGTTGTGACATTCAACTATCGTCAGTAAACCGAATTTACAGACAACCGATTTTTTTTTACTGCTTCTACTCGACTGCTGTCCATAGGTTTTCAGCCACATTAACCGGAACTTTGGGTGAAAAGCCGCGGTGAGTTTGTTTGAAATGAATCATATATAATAATATGAATCAAATTTCTTCGCGGTTTATTTTCTCACTTACACGCACCGGCAATACTTACCTAGGTACCCAGTTTCTTTTCACTCGCGGCACGTGCCGCGCTGCACATGTCGATCGGCCCGAACTTACATGTCGGAACGTGTTTTTCTCGGAGGTGGCGTGGTGCGGCGCAGCAATGTTGCGTTTGGTAAATAGTAGGTACTGGATTAACGATTAACGAACTTGAGGAAATTTAATGGAAGCTTAACGAGTAGGCCTGTGTATATCTTTACGGAACCGACTCAACGTTTCAAATACATCATTTGGATCTGAAACATTGAAACATTACTTTGTTCTTTGCTCATTTTGATCGACGCGTCGCTTGCGAGGCGACTGAGCCACGAGCGAGAGAGACATACTGAGACAATGATTAACTTAACTGTTTACTCGCGAGTGGCGAGTGAGCGGGCGAAATAATTATAATCCATACAAGTCAGATAGAGATAACAAATAATAAGTGTATCACTCAACTCGTACGAATTTTCGCTGTCGTTATTCATGCACATAAAAATTACCACTAAGGCGCTTACGTGTCAAATACTATACGGTTGTTTTTTGTATGTAATGTTTGCATTAACAAGTTGTCATTTTACGTTGATGCGGCACTTGTCAAATTTTTTATGTTCATTAGCGCCTGTTTACGAAAACATACTGAGTTCTGTTTAGGATTTCTTCGCGTAGTGATTATTGTGACTTTCTTTCTTACTTTTCATAATAAAGTTAGAGTTATGAGACTTTACGAGATAATTCTGTGTACATAGACATTGTTGTTTTGTGTAAATGGACATTTTTGTAAATAATGAATTGACATAGTGACATTTTTGTTAAAGTATCAAGCAGGGTCGATTTTATATACAATCTTATTACGGTACACAATAAATAACCTAAGCATATTACTTATATTATTCAGCATTGTTGCCACATAACATTTCACTGATCAGTCAGTAATAAACGCCCGCGACGCAACTTAATGTATTTGGAACATTCTGTATTTTATATATTTTGAGTCGAAGATCCAAATGAGCCAAATGAAACATATCAGTGTTTCGGAACACTTCAGTGATCGAGATGCAAATGTTCCAAACGCAAAAATGATACACTTTGCCCACCTCCACTAACGAGTCTGTTAATTTTTTTTTAAATTAACTTGACAGTTAATCTGCTAGTAGAAATGATAACTTCGTTAATTAACAATTAACAGATTAACAAGTTAATGCTCAGCTATGATCTCTAGGTATTTTACTTGTGGAAACACAGATGCCATATCCCTGTTTCCGTAAATCTGTACAAAGCCCACTCATGAACCTCATGAACCTTTTAAAGTTGGGTGATTTAGTATAATTTTTAAGCCTACTAACTAAGCCTAATACTAAAGGTGGACAACATCAAATACTGCCACCTACTTTCCAGGCTGCTCATATTTCTCTTTATATTACAAGATTTATACATATTATGATTTATGTAAAAGAATGGGTCTATAAATGGTGTTGCCTCTATTTACCTTTTCCTCTGTAACTGTATACTCTCACCTCCTGGTAATGACCACAATAACATGTTGATGTATTGTTATAAGGGGTTTTGTGCTGCTAAATTTAAGCCCGAGTAAAGGAATATACCTGTTCAATATTCTTTTTATGTGTTTAGTATAAATCATAATAATTAATCTCCTAAAATAATATTGTTTATAAATTGATGTACATATCATATTCATATTCAATATTCATTTAATAATTTAATTTCAATTTATTTCACTATACATTTAAAATAAGATTTTTCCAATAATATAAAATGTCCAAATAAACTAACATAATGTTTTAATTAACTTATGTAAAAAATTCTAAAATGCTATATACTATAAGCAAAAACGTAACACACCGCACGAATACGAATGTCCGGGTCAAAGTTCACTACCGTTTCGCGTGGCAACAATTATTTCTAGAATAGTAGTTAATATTGTCGAATGCACTTATATACGGATTCAGAGTTAAACACAACTAAGTCCCGGGAGAAGCTCTCAAACAAGGAATGCGCGTTACGAATCCTAGACAGTATATTTACTAGACGCGCTTACACTATTCCGCGTTCCCGCACAAAAATGACAGCGTGCTGCCGATAGCACTGCTTGCAAAAGACTCCTTGCGCTCGCGCGCTCTCGCCACACCCCCGCTCGACCGAACGTCAAAACCGGAATCGCGCCGAGCCGAGCGCCCTCTGGCGTCGATTCTTGACATTAGTGTTTGGCGCGAACAGTGGCAGTATTGAATTTTATACTTTACAAATCCACTGCTGAATATAGGCTTAAACCATAGACTATCACATAGCACGGATCTGAGTCACCTGTCACCATTGACTACTGCATGATTTATCAGGTCGTCTCTCTCTCTCTCTCTCTCTCTAGTGGGAATTTTCATTGGTTGAATTACAACCCGAAAGGAAATAAAATACGGCGATCCTATCACATCACCATCACAAAACTTAATGATATAAATTAAACACACAACAAGTACAAGCTCAATGAGCCACAATTTCAAATCACTTTCTATTATTGCACACGTAGTAAAAATGAGTATTATTAACTACGAAAATTATATCAGAAGTCTAGAATTTATATAATTTGTCTTTGGACAATTATTGGTATTTATTTATGAGTTCAGTTTTTCAGCAGGCGGTAGGCGAAGTGAAGGGCGACCCCCCACTAGATGGAATGACGACCTGGTAAGACATGCAGGAAGTCGATGGATGCAGGTGGCTCAGGACCGTGCTTTGTGGCATTCCTTCGGGGAGGCCTATGTTCAGCAGTGGACTTATGAAAGGCTGTAATGATGATGATGATGATTTATGAGTTCACCTTCTTACAGTCCACCTGATGGTAAGGGGGTACTACATACCATGGATACCTGCAATCAAGTTTAAAAAGAGAAGAAAAAAAATGTCTCGCAGCTTGTAATTATACTGGTTCTCTATAGTCTACACCCATCAGACCAGAACATTGCAGAGTACGCAATGCTGCTAGGTAGCAGAAATAGGTTAGAGGGTGATACCTACCCAGACAAAATCCTAGGTGGGAAGGGTTCTACCACCTAAAATAGTTCTACAGTTAAATCTCGATAACTCGAACCTTGTTAAGTCGTAATCTTCAATAAGATGAAAAATATTGCCATACCCATCTGTTGCACCTTGAATTATTTAAACTTTGTAACCTTTTTTTATAGGAGAGGGACAAACGAGCATACAGCTCACTTGATGGTAAGTGACTACCGCCACCCATGAACAACTGCAACACCAGGAAAATTGCAGGTGCGTTGCTGGCCTTTTAGAATGGGGTAAGCTCTTTTCTTGAAGTTGTATCGGTCTGGAAAAATCGCTGGTGTTAAAATATTCCACGAAGAGGTTGTACGAGGAAGAAAACTCTTAGTAAACTGTACAGTGACAGACCGGCAAGCATCCAGATGGTGTGGATGTTATCGAGAGTTCTGCCGTGATGTGCGTTCGTGAAATTTGGCGGTTTAGATTAATCCGAACAATTCCACAGAGCACTCCCTGGGATAAATGCGAAATAAAATGCAAAGGGAAGCAACATCTCTTTGCAGCGCCAGTGAATCGAGCCGATCGGAGAGGACTCGGTCGTCGACGATTCGAGTCGCGCTGCGCTGGATGCGGTCAAGTGGAAGGAGCTGTCACTGAGGTGCCCCAGCCCAGAGATGGGAACAGCATTCCATCTGAGGTCGAACCTGCGCCTTGTATAGTTGATAGCCGGCATGAAATACTGTCCTGCTCTGCTGAGCACGCTAACCTTTTTAGAGGCCAATTTGGCCTTCTCTTCTAAGTAACCATGAAACTGCACATCAATCGATATGTCGACGCCAAGGATTCCGATATTGGCTGAGGCAACAAGGGGAGTGCTTTGAAACTGAGGTCATATGACAAAGGGGTTCTTTTTAGCGAAAAACGCACAAACTTGTGTCTTCTGAGGATTAAAATGGACTAGATTTAGTCACCCCCAATCCGAGACTTTGTTCAATACTCGACTTCAGACACAATTTGTTCCGGCACTCGACGACGTTTTTCAGTGAAATTTGGACCGACCGGTGTAAAGAGCATCACCAGTGCTGTCATCCAATGAATGTTACCGGCTTGCAATATATCATTGATATGCAGAAGAAACAGCGTTGGTGATAGCACGCAGCCTTGTGGAACACCAGCGTTAATAGGCTTGTAATCGGAGCATACACTGTCTACTACGACCTTGATGCTCCGATCTGCGAGAAAGTTGGTGATCCAATTGATCAATTTCTCAGGAAGCCCATAGGAAGGGAGCTTCGAAAGAAGTGCTTTGTGCCAAACCCGATCGAAGGTCTTCACCCATCTGTGAGTCAAGTAGCCCAGAAGATCACCAGCTGAAATCGAACAAAATGTTATTTCCCTGCTAAGTATTTATAGTACATATTTATACTGTATACCTAATTTCAAAAAGCAGACACGATAAGCCTTACTAAGTAAAATATAATGACGTCTTGGACTCTGAATTCCCCAAACTTAATGATTATAATGATAAATTAACTTAATGATAAATGAAATTCGAGTTATCGAAATTCCACTGTACTGCATTAACTAAATTATTTATACTATTTTTATTTTAAGCCTTTTAATTTTAGCACATGGAACTTACATTGGAAACATGAGATTGGAACCAAACAAGCCCACACAACTGCCTATTGACTCTAACTTCCATTTTGGTGCCTCTACAAGAAATTATATAATAAGGTAATCATTGATTTTTTACTTAACATTAAGAGCGACCCACAAGCTTATGATCCATCTAAACGTGTGTATCAGTGCTAATGTATCGGCAGCTAATTACTAACAAAATGTCTACAGGTACATTGACTCCTAGCATTTTACCATTTAACACGTTCACTGTCCGGTTTTAAAACACAATAGTAAAACAATAGCAATGACCTATATGTAGTGCACGGGACAGCGAAAGGGTTAAAACTGTAACATAGTGGCTGCAGAAATACTACAAAGTGTAAAAAAGGATTTAACAACTTTACTAACTATCAATCACAACTACATCTGGTTTACCGACCGTCTTTGTGGTTCTGCATTCACTTACTTGCCTGTTTACTATGGTAGTTGGGACTGTTTTATAAAAGGACTATATTTCTCTGTTTATCTTTTTTTACTATGAGAAGCCAGTACTTGGTCGCTATTTTACCCAATCAAAAGTGATGATATAGCTGAAGGTAGTCAATGTACAGTCAGAGCGTATCAAAAGTGTTTTACCTTTTTTGCCTTGAAGACATCTTTACTGTGATCAGACGGAAAGTGCACTAAACAAATCTTAGGGAACAAGCCATTTATACAACATAATTAAATAGAAAAAGTACTGGCCACTAAATATTTTCTGTAAGTTGAAACTGCTTAGAAAAATTGTTCGAAATTTAAGAAATTTACCTAACCGTACCTGCTTAATTGCGCCTCCCATCAGTACTTGACTACTATCCTACCTGACTGTAAGTTGTGATGTAGCCGAAGATGGTAAGTTATACCCACATTATAATCGGATGGTAACACAGATACCGTATATACTTTCATATGCATTTAGCAAAAAGTTCTAATTTTGACATTACAAACAGACACTCCAATTTTATTTATTTGTATAGATTATAAAATTAAACAGTGATAGAGCCACGCGGCAGCTTTTGCTGTCGCACGGATGGGCCGGCTCGAACCGGGGTGGTACCACGACCTCACAGAATACCAGCGTGAAGTAGAGGTTTACCTCTGCGTTTCGCTTGGTGAGTGCAGGTGACCGGAGGCCCTTTTTACTGGAAATGAGGCATTCCATCTTAGTCCTCACGGGTGACAACGCATCTACATTTTGATTTGTAGTAGAGGATAGATGTAGATGTCTATGAGCTGCAGCAACCACTTACCATCAGGTGGATTGTGTACTCGTTTGTCACCCTTATCCTATAAAAAAAAATGTTGCCGATACTACTAAAATGAACAGTTCTTAGTGTGGAGCGTTGTTATTTCGCTTCATGTTCGCTCTTCGCGCTTCTTTTGACGCGCGCAAAAAAAAAATCGTTGCGCGAATGTGCGAACGGTTCCACATTATGCGTTCGTAACATGTTCGCGGAGCTAAGTGTGGAGCGGGCATAATATGCTTGAGACTTTGCCAAAGAGTATATCTACGTATGTATGTACTTACTCTAAGAGTATATCTGTTTTCTTCTTTGATTATCTTGTTTTGACAGTGAGTGACAGATTTTGTCATGAATTTCCAGAAGAAAACTGTTTTCATTTTATCACAATATTATGAGGAGATAGTTTGCATCTATTGATTTTTTAAGTACGAAAGTTCGTAAAAAATAGAATGAAGTGAACCGTGATGTGATAGCCTGAAATTATTGTTTATATTTTCCTTAAATTAAATTCGTATACGTACATACTTATAGCAATAATTAAAAGTATAAAAAGATAGAGCTTGTAAATAATTGGCAACTGTATATTTATAATTATACCTAATATCATAAATGACAACTTATCTTCACTAGTTCGTGACAGTACACGCTGGACCTGAGATTCTTCCATTGGTGGAGTTTGCATCATAGCCACGCTTGGCAAGCGGTTTGACAATGGCTGTATCAGGATGTATCGCTTCTTGGATGCGGCTTCCCATCGTCGGTCTAGGCTCTTTACATTTGTCATATAAGAGTTGGTTATATCGCCATTTGGTTGCTTCGTTGATATAGTGGCCGTAAGCGCGACCGCTTATCATGAGGTTCCTGGTTCGAATCCAGGGTCGGGCCAAAATCAGTAATTGTGTTTTTCTGCCAAGAAATTGCCAGTAGCAGCCCAGAGTTAGAAAGCGGGCGGTTTTTCACCTGCGTGCCTCAGAAAGCACGTAAAGTTGTTGGTCCTGTGCCTGACCTGTCTTCGGTCGACTATGAATGAGAGTGATGGAATAAAGAGTTCCTGTGTTTGCACTAATACCCTTTCAATTTCAATATAATTCTGTCTTGTATATATTATTCGTCTGAGTTGAGACTGGTCGCCGAGTCGATGTTCGGGTCGGCGTTCTGGTCGGCGTTCTATCGCTGTAAGTCGCCAAATTAACAAATTTTGTGATGTTTGTGTTTAAATTAATTAAGAACTTAAGTATTTGTTTACAGGGAACGGCCGACTGGCAACTCACGCGGTATAATGGAGGAACTACCTAACACAGAGACTGAAGGAGCTTTACTTGGACTTCCAGAAACCCAGACAGAATTAGACGTAAGTAGCGTCTCGCACAGTCAATTATATTGGTATAACATGGACTTGCTAATTAAAAGACTCTACATTCGACATGCTTACTAGGATAGTTATTTTCAGTATAAATTATGAAGATCCGTATAGAATTACAGTACATAATTTTGTTAAAAACATGTAAGACCCTACACTAAGAATGGAGACATTTGTACATGGACAACTTCCAGACCCGGAACAATGATATATAGGCCATACAAATAGTTGCACCGTACGTGATTCGAACTAGCGACCCTTAACACCGCAGCCAAATGCTCAGCGACTGCCCTACCTAGTCATCAATTTTAAATTTGTTTTCGAACGCGCTATTTTTCTTTTATTTCTCTTAGTTTGGCTCATTAAGTTCGAACATAGTACAATGAACATTATTAGTTCAATGTCTAGATGCTCGTGTTAAACGTCACAGTATATGAGCAACCCCGAATCATCACAAAAATTGTAATTTTAAGTGTTGAATATCATTATTGATTCATTTATTAGATCCTATTAAAAGCCATCTCCTAAACATAGGCCTTCCCATAAATTGCCTTATAGGGGGGATATTTGCCAAAGCGCTTGACAACTGCAGTTTTATTATTATTAAGTGGCGAAGCTTGCGAAGACACTTATTGATTTCACGATGTCTGTCCGTCTGTCTGTCCGTCTGTCCCACGCTTATCTCGAGAACGGTTTCGAATTTTCAAATTCTGTTTTCAGCAATCGATTACTGATCACCCAGGCATCTGAACCTCCTATTTTGAAACTGATTGCTCATAAAAAAGCTGATTGCTTCGCCACTTTGCTATGCTGTTAGCTTGTTAGGTTTATTTGAAGTTGTTAACAGGAAGGAATTGCTGTCCATCTCCCGTTTTTCTCCCGCTGTCGCCTTTTACAACATCCACTGGATGATATGATATGGAGTAGGTGGTAATAATAATAATAATAATAATACCTTTCTATTACAGAATTCATTTGTATAATTTTTATATAATTCCTTAGGCAGTGAATTGCGCGTACGTGTGTGCGTGTAATTTTGCTATGGTATGTTGGTGCAAGCTAGAATAGCGCAGTGTATAACGGTATAAAAAATTAAAGGAAACTGTTGTTCTCACCATCTGATTGCTAAAAGTCGCTATTTTACAGTCTTTTTTTAACTCAAAGTTTGTGCACTCAAAGACTGGTATTTAGACACAATCTTGAGTTTAAAGTCAAACTTCATAATGTCGAATTTTGAGCCTAGAACATATTGTTTTATACAAAATTTGCATTGTGTAATTTAACAGAAAGCGCTAACAGGTTGATTACGTGCGCTATTAACTATAGTCTACGGTGATCATCTTCAAAGTACGCAAGGGTTTACTCCTATCACTATATACTCTGGTTGTCTAACGTTAAGACCCTTTTGTAGGATTTTTTATGTTCGGCGTGTCAAAAACTTATTAATATTTTGTCGATGTATAATTATTAAGTTATTTTCATTTTAGAATTTAACAGAGTTCAACACAGCACACAACCGCAGGATTTCGATGTTGGGTATTTCAACAGACGATGGCACCGATGTTATGAAGGTAAGTATTGTTTCATACTTGGTAGAGCCAAACTGCAGCTATATATGGCTGTGGCACTAATGGGTCAGCTTAGCCTGGGTAGTACCATGCTCACATAGAATACCAGTGTGAAACAGCGAATTAATGCTGATGTGTTTCATATATTGATTGCAGAGAACTGAAGACCCTTTTTGCTGTAACGAGCTATTCCATCTTAGTACTCAGGCGTGACAATGTGTCTCCATTCTAATTTTGAAACGAGGACAGATATCTATGGGCCACAGAATCTACTTACCATCATATGGACTATATGCTCACTTGTCTCCCTTATTATATCAAATAAAAAAAAATATTGATGCTTAAATATAAGATTATCTATAGTTGTTAGGTTATCATATATAAATATAATTACTATAGATTGTTTTCTTACTCATTTACCGCCTTACTCATTTGCTCTCTGTCTCTTTCTCTATTTTTTCACTAAATGACAGTAGAAAGCTATAGAGATCATCATACTTAATTTAATCAAGCGATAATAAGTGAGGCTGTAAAAGTTTAAGTTTTTTAAACACTACTATAGGGTATTACACCCATTTTCAAAAAGTGTTTTAAATGAATCCTAGAGTGATAATGAACCACTATAAATTTTATATAAATTTTTTAAAACCAAATAGTGACATAAAAATTACTTTTAATCTATCGTTTTAAATTTTCGCGTGTCCTAGAATTTTGACAATTTTGCAAAGGAATAAGATACTTTTGAATGTTTAATAATGATTTATCATCTATATCATTGTTGTGTTGTGCCTGATTGCAAAATACGAGCATAAGGACACCGGGGAAGTTATGGATAAAAGTGCCAACTGATTTAAATATGAGAAATAATTGATTAAAACCTGCAAGAAGAAAACCAAAGGCATTGTTTACAAAATCTAAACTATACTTCACTTTGATCACTTTGATGTAAGTATGACTTATATTTAACTATCGATTAATCAAAACAAAACATAATGACATATATACATAGACAATTGACATAGACATAGGTACCTACCTATTGCAAGTCAAATTTTGTAATGGATTAGATTAATCGCTCGTCTGTCCCGCCCTTTGTGAGCTTATATTATAATATCTATAACATTAGTGGTAAAAGCGAAGTAATAAACTCGCTTTTACGAATCCGTCGACGATGCCTTTTCAATAAAATTCGGAATAAAAGTCAACAATTGTAATGATAACTTTCCAAATTAACTAATTAGTACATAGCACATAACCTAGTTCTTTGACCTAGTGACGTCACGACGCTATCTAACATGGCGGACATCGTTTTGCAGATTTGAGGCACAGGTAAAAAAAAGTTATTCTTTAAATTGAAATATAAAATTTATAATGCTTTTCTATAAATAGAAATCAATATTTCTCGTTTACTTTTTACAAAATTTATCATAAATATATATTCTTTGATTTTTTTTTACATGGTGTAAAATACCCTATAGGACCGTGTGCAGAAAGGTTAAACCCACAAAAACATATAGTTATTCTGAAATACGTGTTATGTTATGTATATCATTTAAAAAAAATTGAATGTAGATTTTGTAATTGCTAGTTGTTTTTCAGTCTTTCCGACTTGGAAATAAACCAAAAAAATGTACCTCTGGATCATCATTTTGGCCAGTTTGTGGGTTGGTTCTTTTTTGCACAATATGGTTCAATTTTACTAAAACTTTAGTATGTGTTTGTATATCTAAGTGCTCTTTGTGATGATCTCAATCTCTCAACCTCAGATTTTGAAAATATGAACTTAATTTTGACACCTTTTTACTGGTAACGATGCATTCCATCTTAATCCTCAGGAGGGATTACAGTTACTATCAGGTGGACTGTCAGTTTGTTTATCACTTCAGTTTTTTTTAAAATATATTTGCAATAGTTGTGTTACGAAAAATTACCAAAAATAAAATTAGTATTTACTAAAATTATAGCCACCTACCGGTACAAAACGTTCGGCCTCCATGCCGGGTGGGGTCTCAAAGAAACAGAAGCGGAACGTGTCTTTCAACGAGGAGGTGGACATCATCAACCCAGAGGACATCGACCCAACAGTGGGCAGGTTTAGGAACCTCGTCAAATCCACAATAGTCCCCAATTCTAACACCGCGCCGAGGAAATTAAAACTGCAGAGCTCTGATGATAGTAAGTTGTACTGGAAGGTTTCCTTAGCCAAATACAATGCCTTGTAATATGAGTACATTTTTGACGTGTTGAGGAAAAATCTTCTTTACTGATGAAAGTTCATTTCTTGACATGAACCTCTCCCAATTTGGGTATGATTTCACCAAATTAATTTATACGTGGTAAAGCCACGCTGCAGCTATAGTATGGTTGTAGCACGAATGGGTTGGCTCGACTGGGTAACGTTCCACGCTCTCACAGAATACCAATGTAAAATAGCATTAACGCTGCTGTCTCGTGTGGTGAGTGTAGAGAACTGGAGACCGTTTTCAGTGGAAACAATGCATTCCATCTTAGTCCTCAAGGGTGACAACGCTAGATAGATGTAGATGTCCACGTGCCACAGCATCCAATTACCATCAGGTGGACTGTTTGCCCGTTTGTCACCCTTGTTCCATAAAAATAAAGCAAAAAGGTGGTATTTTTTTATAGGATATGGTGACAAACGAACACACAGTCCACTTGATGGTAAGTGGTAGCTGTGGCCCATAGACATCTATATCTATCCTCGTTTGCGAATCAAAATGCAGATGCGTTGTCACCCGTGAGGACTAAGGTGGAATGCCTCTTTTTCAGTAAAAAGGGCCTCCGGCCACCTGCACTCACCAAGCGAAACGTAGAGGTAAACCTC
This sequence comes from Parnassius glacialis, assembly GCA_033319125.1. Taxonomy (NCBI): domain Eukaryota; kingdom Metazoa; phylum Arthropoda; class Insecta; order Lepidoptera; family Papilionidae; genus Parnassius; species Parnassius glacialis. Next base: position 11,810,885 of record JAVANC010000014.1, read on the forward strand.
TAATTCACGCTGGTATTCTGTGAGGTCGTGGTACCACCTCGGTTTGACCCGGCCTATCCGTGCGACAGCAAAAGCTACCGCGTGGCTCTACCACTGTTGAAAACGTTAATATAGTAGTATGCAACAAGCTGCATGATCGTTTGCCCGCACTTTTAAAAAAAATCTGGCTTATCCTAAAGTTGCCTCTTTCCTCACATGGAATGACATGGGTTCATTGATTCTGTTACGCTGTCACCACACCTATTTCTAACAACGAACCATGAAGAAGTCAACATTGCCGATGTGGTTATTTTACCACTCGCTGTCAAGTCGAGACTACACGTTATATTCGGCATTTTCATTTAATCGACTCTTACGACTTAACGAGATTGAAGCACACAGCAAGAATAATATAAGTTAATAAATTTAAATACCTGCTCTGCCGTTCGCCGGTTTCTGCTGACCGTAGCCACCTCTCTACTCTCGATAATAGTAAATTAAGTGCAAAATATATTTATGTTAAAACATTTTAACACCGATGGGGAAGAAAGGTTCTCGAGTGGCAGCCTCGTACCGGTAGGCGAAGTGTAGGGCGTCCCCCCACAAGATGGAGTGACGACCTGGTAAGACATGCAGGAAGTCGATGGATGCAGGTGGCTCAGGACCGTGCTTTGTGGCATTCCTTGGGGGAGGCCTATGTTCAGCAGTGGACTTGTGAAGGGCTGTAATGATGATGATGATGATGATGATTTTAACATTTTAGTAAACTTTACAGATCAGCACCATCACTCACTTAGGTTGCAAGAGATTTCCAGAGGCACCAATCTGTATTCGGATCTACCGGCACCTTCGCACTTGAGCCTTATTGGTGCTAGGTTAGTACTATATTTTTAACTTTCTATTTGGAACTTCTTGTTGTTGACTAATTCAACTCATAATTATTTATCAGCCCGTAAAAAGCCTTTGGATAAAAGTCCCTCCAGATGTAAGGAAAATATCAGCGAACATAAATAAAGGGAAGCATTCATAGCTACAAAAATGACCCAAATTGGGCTACACTTACTTACTGCTTACTTAACTAGTTAGAACGCTGCGAATAAGTTTAGTTCGAATAACGTCATTACTGTAATACGAATTAGTAATAATTTACATTGCACCCCATTTTTCTTAAAACGTACCTGGAAACAAGTGATGAGCATTGATGATGGCAATTGAAACTAAAAACTGTGGGGGAATAAGGTCAACTTTTGGTTGTGCGTACCGAGTTGTAATAAAACATAATAAACCGTTATTTAATCAGTGATGCAGTGGAATATTTGCCATTTAAGGCGGGTTGGAAACCACAGTTTTTATTTTCTTGTTGTTTTGACGTGACGATCCGGTCATGGTCACAACGCATCAGCATTATTATTCTTATTCGAGGATTAAGCATCATAATCATAATCATTTATTTCGTGGATCATAGGTATTACATAGATGTTAGATACATTATTATATAATCAAGTTCAACTAAATCCTACCCTGTGGGCATACGAAGTACAATATTTTTGGAAATCATTTAAAGTAAATAAAAAATAACAAAAAAATGGAACGTAAACAACATTAGTGGATACAGAATTTGAGAATAGGGTTAATGTAATTGTCTATGGTGGTCACATCGTCCAGGCGCAATCAGGACTGTGTGCTCGTTTGTCAACCCTAATTCTACAAAAACAGATTAAAGTGTAGCTACTACTAGGTGGTAAAAGTCCTTTTCTGCAGCAGTCCGTCTGGGTGGGTAACACCCATTTGCCTATTTCTGCCACCAACTGGCACTGGTGTGTTCCGGTCTGAAGGGTAAAGGGAACCATACGGTTTTAACTTGGTAGAGAGCCATGCTGCAGTTATATTACTGGTATAGTTGTAGCACGAATGGGTAAGACCACGCTCTACAGAATACCAGCGTAAAAATAGCAGCTTAACGCCGCTGTGTTTCGTAAAGTGAGTGTAGAGAACCGGAGACCCTTTTTACTGGAAACGAGGCATTCCATCTCAGTCCACACGGGTGACAACGCATCTGCATTTTGGTTCGTAAACCAGGATACATGTAGATGTCTATGGGTCACAGCAATCACTTACCATCAGGTGAACTGTGTGCTCGTTTGTCACACTATTCCTATAAATAAATTAAAAACAACTAGTGGGGCATTTCATCTTAGTTCTCAAAGAAGACACCGCATCTGTAGCCTTGTTAATTTGAACTTGGCTGCATGTGTCCATAGATTGCAGTAAACACTTACCATCAGGTGAACTGTAACTTCGTTTCTCACTACAGTTTTACAAAAAAATCTATTAGAGTCCCTAATCAAAAAGTGTAGTTGTATAAAATGGTTTGTATATTTCAGATTGGGCATTTCGTTGCCGAATCCGGCGCCTGACGTGGAACTAGAGGGTCTGGAGCCGCACCTCAATATACATCCGCCACTACCTCACGCAGGTAAGCATATTCTACTCGTTCGATAGAAAACATAATAAATGAGTTATATTTATTTTATTTATGTCCGTCTGTGTCATAGTCATTCTACAATATGAATGTAAGATTAAATTTATCCTCACCAATAACAGTGGTGGTTGATTTGAGAACGGGTACAACTTGGGTTGAATCTCTACTGGTACGAAATTGTAACTGCAATTTTAAGTGTAGGAAGTAACTCTTGTCTCCAAAAGGCACAATTGATTTGAGAACGGGAGCAATTTGGGTTGAATCTCTACTGGTACCAAATTGCTAATGGCAATTTTAAGTGTAGTAAGTAACTCTTGTCTCCAAAAGGCACAATTGATTTGAGAACGGGAGCAATTTGGGTTCAATCTCTACTGGTATCAAATTGTTAATGACAATTTTAAGTGTAGTAAGTAACTCTTGTCTCCAAAAGGCACAATTGATTTGAGAACGGGAGCAATTTGGGTTCAATCTCTACTGGTATCAAATTGTTAATGACAATTTTAAGTGTAGTAAGTAACTCTTGTCTCCAAAAGGCACAATTGATTTGAGAACGTGAGCAACTTAGGTTGAATCTCTACTGGTACCAAATTATTAATTGCAATTTTAAGTGTAGTAACTTGTCTCCAAAAGGCACAATTAATTTGAGAACGGGAGTAACTTGGGTTGAATCTCTACTGGTACCAAATTGCTAATTGCAATTTTAAGTGTAGTAAGTAATTCTTGTCTCCAAAAGGCACAATGATTTGAGACCAAATGATATAGCTACAAATAATTTTAAAGAAACGTGTTTTCCACAGCACCCGAAGAAGCTGGACCTTCAAGCGAGCCGAAGAAGAAGAAATACGCAAAGGAAGCGTGGCCCGGAAGAAAACCCGGCCTCATATCTGGCGTTTAACGATAACTCAGTGCTTCTAGCGTTGATTGAACTTTTTAAATCGCAAACTTCTATGAAATGTAGATTTTTTGTATATCGATTTTATGTTAAGTGCAATTCGAGGTCCATTCGCCGCGTTGTTTTAAATTTTTACAATAAAAATTGTAAACACAAGTGGTGGAGTGATCCTATTGGAATAAATTATAGCAACGGATACCATAGACAATTTTTTATTGGTTGACTCAATCACAGTTTAATAATATAAAGAAGTACTGAACAATTTGTTTTGTTTTTTTTATATATTTTTTTATATTTGTTAAATTTTTATTTAAATTTAGCCGCGGCGTAGAGGCGGCGTTGGCGAAGAGGTGACAGAAGGAATAAAGCAGCATGTTCGTGATTAAAACTCAATATTATATTTTTTCTTTATTCTTTCTCTTTCTCCCTAATCCTCGGTCGTTTGCTCTCCTCTCTCGAGAGGCCGAGAGCTGACACCTGCTTAAGTTTTTATTTATTTATTTGGTTACTATATTTTAATACCCTAAATAAACTGCGGTTACCAACTCGCCTGCCAAGCGTGGCAACTATGGCAAATCCTTCTTGTGAGGCAATCTATAGGGGAAGCCTGATACACAGAATACTTTACTCCTAGCGGAGAGCCTGATATCAACAGTGGACTTTTAGGCTGTAATGAACTAATGAATGATGTATGAATGAAATTGGTAACCAAAGATTCGTTCATTCAGTAACGAATCTTGCTTTGTTAGGCAATTAACAAAATCAAAATACCTCTCAGTATATTTGTAACCAATGCTAAAAGATTTCCTGTATATTACTTGTAATCTACGTTAAAATATTTATCTACCAAACACATTAAATCTGTATGTTAAAATACGCGAGGGGTGATCCAAAAGTCACGATATTGGTTTGTATTGGTGCCCATAAATCTCTTAATCTAATGCTTAAGTACCCACTAGATCACCATAAAAATCATATAAATAGGCTACGATTCCCGGGAGGTACATTAATTTGAATACGAATCATCGAAGAGATAACATCACAATTGGTAAAATCAAAAATTTTGTACAACCGCCTTCAATATAAATTATTAAGGATTACTCAAAAACTATTGGTCAGACCTTGATCAAATTTATATGGGACCACATGAGAACCAACAGCTTTCAAATGAAAAAATAATTATTAACGTCGGTTCAACTGGAAAAAAGTTATGAAGTATCACACATAAAAAAAGCAGAGTCGAATTGAATATGTCTTTTTGAAGTTGGTGAAAATGGAGAAAAACGAAATAAGAGCTGTTATCAAGTAGCCTCTCTTTAAAAAAACCTCTGTTTAAAAAAAAAGTCTACCAAAGACCAACACAGCGACTTGGTGGAAACATTGAGGGACTGCGCCTTTATATTCTACAGTTGCACCCTGGGTCAAGAAGTTTAAACTGGTCAGAACATCCACGAAAGATGAACATTGCGAAGGACGTCCATCCACATCCCTCACAGAAGATAACGTGATAAAAGTCGAAGAGTGACCATAAGGCATATAGCTGAGGTCACAGGGGTCTCATATGGCAGTGTTCAAAGAATCTTTGATAACGAATTGCATATAAAAAAGGTTTCTGCGCGTTGGGTACCAAGAAGGTTAACCGACGAGCAAAAAAAAAACCGGTCGACCATTCGAGCGTTCGACCCATTTCGAGAGTGAATCTCGAAAGGTTACAAGCAAATCGGGAAATTTTTTGTCACGTTTCGTGATCCTGGACGAGACCTGGATGCACTATTTTGACCCTGAAACCCAACAATAATCAATGATTTGGAAACCGACGCTGAAGAAATTCAAAGTGTCAAGTTTTGTTTTTATAGGATAGGGTGACAAACGAGCACACAGTAGTTACTGTGGCCCATAGACATCTACGTTTATCCTCGTTTGCGAAACAAAATGTAGATGCGTTGCCACCCCTGAGGACTAAGATGGAATGCCTCTTTTCCAGTAAAACGGGTCTCCGGTTCTCTACACTCACCATACGAAACAGCAGCGTTAAGCCGCTATTTTACGCTGGTATTCTGTGAGAGCGTGGTCCTTCCCCGGTCGAGCCGACCCATTCGTGTTACAACTATATAATAATATATATATATATAATATAGCTGCAGCATGGTTCCACCACCTATAAAAAGTTCGACAGGAAAGGTTATAGCGTCCGTTTTTTGGGACGCTGAAAGAATAATTGTAGTGGAATATTTAGAAAAGGGAGCCACTATTTCGGGTTCGTACTACGCAGGAAATTTTTCGAGACAAGAAATTTGCAGACGATAGCGAAGTGATCGACGCTGCTGAGGCATTTTTGGAGGGTCAAGATAAATATATTTTTTCTAAAGGAATTCTGGGTTTAGAAAAAAGATGGGACTACATGAATTGACTTTTAGAAGACTATATGTAGAAAACTATTTTTTTTAATTATAATCACCGTGTTTAATATTCATTATTATTACTTTTGGATCACCCCTCATACATTGGTGCGGTGGGATTTCATTCGAGGCATAAGTATATATTTCGTTAAAATGGCGGGGCTGCATAGCTAATGGTGGAAATGCGGGGAGAGAAATATCAGTATTACCACTTTATCTTACCCTCTTTGATCGAAATGTGTTTGGTGCCGGAGTTATAGACTTGTTGCGCCGATATAACCAGGAAGTCTGGTGTTGGCGAAAGCTCGTTCTTGAGATCTATGATTTTCGTGTGCTGGAAACTTAAGCCTTATAGAATACGTTCACGTGATGGTCCACGGATGCTGAGGCCCATAGAAATCTGCATTTAACCTCATGAATTAAAATGCAGATCCGTATCACCCTTGAGGAACAAGGTGGAATGCCTCCTTTCCAGTAAAAGGTGTCTGCGATTCTCTACACTCACCATACGAAATGCGTAACTATTTCTTCACACCTGTTTTTCCACCATGGTCGAGCCGACCCACTCGTGCTACAACCACAATACAGCCGCAGCGTGGCTCTACCACGTATAAGGGGGTTTGTTGTGTACCATGTGTTCCGGTGTACCTGCCTTGAAGGAATATTTGGTAGGTATGCGTTATAATACATTAAGCATTATCCAAGCATTAGAACGAGCCCACCAAAATATCGCTACTTTAATCTTCGATTAACCATTAAGATATGTTCACAAGAGGATCTACATATCCTCAGAGAGGGATCTACAGCAAATATCCATTATCCATTAAAAATTATTAAAAATAAATTACGTAATAAAACGTGTTGCAAATAATTCTAAAATCGAGCAGAATTATTATTTCTTAACTTAGGTAAATAAATAACTAGAACCTTGGTTTGTTCATATTTAAGTGCCGAGATTAATTAATTATTTTATATATTATTAGTGTCTATCTTCTTGATAATTTTTGTAAGTTTAAACAGAAGATGGGCGGCAATATCTTCAAACAACAACTAAAAACAAAAAACTCAACAACTACCAACTACTACTAAACTAACAACTCAAAAAAACATGCGTGAGTGTCGTGGAACACTCGGTTGGAACGAAGTTCTTTTCATAGTATATTGTTATTGATTAACAGTGGTAGAGCCACGCGGCAGCTTTTGCTGTCGCACGGATGGGCCGGCTCGAACCGGGGTGGTACCACGACCTCACAGAAAACCAGCGTGAAGTAGAGGTTTACCTCTGCGTTTCGCTTGGTGAGTGCAGGTGGCCGGGGGCCCTTTTTGCTGGAAATGAGGCATTCCATCTTAGTCCTCACGGGTGACAACGCATCTACATTTTGATTTGTAATAGAGGATAGATGTAGATGTTTATGGGCCGCAGAAGCCACTTACCATCAGGTGGACTGTGTGCTCGTTTGTCACACTTTTCCTATAAAAAAAAAACATATTATATTATCGATTAACAAATATAAATAAATAAATTATTAGCATCTATTAAAATGAAGCGTCATTTAAAATGAAATACACTATGACACAAGGGGTAGCGACGAAAAATCTTACACTTTTTGTCGCCTAGCTCCTATCCGCCAAACCCTTACCGTCCCATAAGGAACTTCGTTCCAATAATAAAAAATACGGTTGTCAAACTCGTCTGCCAAGCCTATTTTTAGCTGTGGACTGGGACTTGTGTAAACTGTAATGATACGAGGACGAGCAAATAATATTTTTACCATCAATAATAATTAAAAATTTAGTATTTTCATTATTACATTTCTTAATTATACACGAACAGGTAATAAGTAATCCCTTAATTATACAAATGCTTACCTCCACACTTAACCAAATACTGCGGGAACATGGATAATCACGCGATTTAAGTCAAACAACAAACAAGGTTAGGGATTTAAGTCAAATAAGATTAGAGATTACGCTAGTTAATGTTTTCAGGGTTGCTTAAAAGGATTAATCATCAAGTTTATACACATAACACAAACAATTTCACAATATTTTGATAAAATAAAAAAAAAGAGTCATAGTCGTAATCATTATCATCATAATCATTCATATCATTTCAGCCCTTCACAAGTCCCCAGCTGAATGAACGCTTTCGCATTCGGCATCTAACAATTTTATGCATATCTTTACTCCATCTAAACCGTCCTAAACTACCATAGATAATACAGTATATACCAGTACACTACGCTTACCTGTACGAGGTTGCAATCGAGTACCTTTCTTCTTCAACCATGAACTAAGAGGAACCCATTTTTTTTAAATAGTATGAGGTGACAAGCGAGCACACAGTCCACCTGATAGTAAGTGGTTGCTGTGGCCCATAGACATCTACATTTATCTTCGATTAAGAATCAAAATACAGATGCGTTGTCACCCCTGAGGACTACGAAGGAATGCCTTGTTTCCAGTAAAAAGAGTCTCCGCGGTTCTCTACACTCACCATATGAAACACAGCAGCATTAAGCTGCTATTTTACGCTGGTATTCTGTAAGAGCGAGGTCCTTCTCACCATAATATAAATGCAGCGTGGCTCTACCACGTAAACATGTTGGCCATATGGAAGGGCCGGCCCGATTGTGTGTTGGTGGACTGCGGTGAGAATCCTCTCCCCCTACCGCCACAGCCGAGCTAGAGTCGCGGGAGAGGAGTGTGGATATAGCGAAGCGCCACTCACCTTATCCTACTAATGCAGTGGTGGTGGAGCAAAAGGTGAGGAAAAGGAATGTCAGTGTTACGATGCGCCGCTCTCCTCACACTCCGCGGCAAAACATGGTCTTCGGTGGAGCCCTAGACCAGATTTGCCACTGAGGCACGAAGGCTGGTGCTTCCGGGTGCTCGTTTTTTCTGGCCCCTACTACACTGAGGTGCAAGTGGAGTTGGAGTTCACGGAGGTAGGTGCGCTTTTTGTTCTGGTGCATCTTACCTGAGAATTAGGAGGAGTTGTCCTTTCCCAAGAAAGGACTCCCGTGGGGCGGCCAGCGGTGGTGGGGCCTTTTCGAAAAATCCATAAAATGGAATAGATTCGTGAGAATTTTAAGTTTCAGTTACATCCCACTGCTCCCCCTCTTCACTCAATTCTGTCGGTAGAAAAGGGGCATCAAAATCCCAAGAAAATTAACAATGAAAATATAGTACAGCATGTCGAATAATTTCATCCTACGATATCATCATCATCGCATTATAGACGTGAGCGACGGCCTCGTTGGTCTAGTGGTTATGTTTATTTTTCCATCAAGAAATTCTCAGTAGCTGCCCGTTGTCAGGAAGGTGGCGGTGTCACCCCCGTGTCTCAGAAAATACGTAAAGCTGTTGGTCCTGCGCCTGATCTCTCTCCGGTAGGGTCGGTATACCGTTCCATCGGACTATGAGACCGAGGTAATGGAGAGTGCACCTGTGCTTGCGCATACACTTGGACACTGTATTCCTGTCCTGCGCAGATGGCTAGTCTCCGTTGAAACTGGCCGCCGTGACCGAAATTTGGTCTGGAGGACATTATTATTATAGACATGAGCATGTTCCCAACAATGTAAGGTACTTGTCTTCAGATATTACAGTGCGAGCAATGTATAGTGATTATTGTGAAACCCACTTCACTGAACAGGAGAAACTGATCTCATACGAATAAGTATTACCGTAAGAACGTCAAAGGTCGCAATATATCTTTTGCTAAATTATTTCACGAGGAATGTGAATTATGTCAAAAATTCTTGATTCATAATCCCAGAACTGTTCTTCGTCACCGAAATTGTGAGGAATGTAAAAATTATGACATTCACCACGAAAAGTACATTTTGGCTCGAGCCGAGTACCCCAGCGCAATGTTGAAGTACAAAATAATATGAAAGATGATTCTGATACTGCATATTTCGCCGTTGATTTACAGAAAGTTATAATGTTGCCAAGCATGGAGCGATTTCAAGCAGTGATATTCTGAAAAAAAAATTAACGTCGAGGATTTTTTTAAATTTGAAGACTACTCTTCTGGATACAAGTTTCAAACTCGAATCCACGGGCATATTTAAATTATATGTGCCAAATTACTTGTCACAGAGGTTATCAATACAAGCTTTTTTATATAACAAATTTCGAACGTGATGAACATTCACTGGATTTCTTAACGTTAAAGAATATTAAAAATGGAATACCTTCTTCCAAACAAAATTTTACTTTCAGGGGTATTACATCTGAACAAAAAATTAAAATAATTAGGGAACTAGGGTTAATCATGCCGGATAACAGAAGTGTTTTGGCAAAATTTGTCAGTGAATGATGATGCTGTTGATTTTACAAAAACTACGAAGACTGAACGTACAAATTATCTTATTATTTTTATAGTTAAGGGTATTTTGATCTCACATTTCAAATACGAAACTATTAATTTTGATTTACTGATTGCAATAACAATATAAGTGTGCTACAAAAATAATAAGTAGGTAAATTATAAAATTTTAGAGGTAGGTATATTTTGTTTCGATGTTTTGAATAATTTGTGTTTCTTTAAGTCTTTGGTTTTGTGATTATTAGTCAAAACCTGATGTGAAACTATTCATAAATATTTAGTTTCTTTACTTTTCTAAATAAACAAAATTTAATTTTTTTGTATTTTATTTTTATTTAGCACGTCTTGAAGCAGGTATATTTTAAATAGTGATTTTATGAATGTTACATAATGTAACTGAGTACATTTAGATATTTATAATACAATGCATTTAATATTAAAAAATAACCTCACGAATATTATCACTATCTCTCTCTATTCTCCACCCTTTTATCGTAGTAAGTCTGGTCCCCTTTAAAACCATTACTCAAGAGTTTCGGGTTGTTATTTTTTGTGTCTCAGTTCCAATATCTAATATACTTACTAAGAAGAAAAGTAGTAAATTACCATTAGCGTCCTTTCAAATTCAAATTATCTTTCCAAAATATGTAAAAATGTTAAACAAATGGCAGTTTTTTTTCTAGATTAGAAAGACGCAAATATATGCGTCTTTCATTCAAAGTTTTTGCGTTGCCGGGAGTATTTTTGGAACTAAGATGAAAAGGAAAATCCCATTTTTGCTTAAATAAATAAACAAATTATTAACAAAGTTCGTCTTTAAAATCATCATGTCTCCACCAATCAATTTCAATTTTTGATATTGATACATTTTAAAATACTTTAGACACAGCAGGGTCCGAAAGAAAAATTAAAATTTATCTATTTATTTTTTAATCCCATTTCACGTTTTTGTTATTTACGCCCTTCTTTATAATGACGGCAGAATAGCCACTTACCATGCGATGTACTGTAAGTTCGTTTGTCATTTTAATTTTATAAAAAAAAGATCCCTACGATTGTACATTTATATGCTTATGTTATCAGTAAACCCACCCGAAGGTCATTTATCAAGTCCCTTTCTGGCAATCATTAAACGCTTTAGGTAGGGTAAATTTTATTTAATAAAAACATTATAAGAGTTTAAAAAGTTGTTTACTATTTTATTAATTATTATTTATAGTTAATATTTTTATAACATAGATACATTGAATAAAACTACTTTGACGGATTCTATCACGTTTAATTTACTTATTTTTATTAAATTCCCGACATTTCGGGTGCTTTACAGCATCCATGGTCACGGAATTTCAGGAGGTTTATGGCCAGTCTCTGTCGATACTTGCCGCTGTAACCAAAATTTGGTATGGATGACATTATTAATTTTAATTAACGGTGTTGTTGTAACCTAATAATATCCACCACCCTATTTTATTTCATAGATGTCTAATAGACGATTGTGGGAAACTTGGTTCCGTACACCGAAGTATCACTGAAAACAGGTTTCATCTAGTGGAGGATCACCCAATACGGCGCTTCCCAGTACGAAGCTGCCACTCATGAATCTTTTTTCTTTCATCATCATCTCGTATTTGGATGTAAAGTATACATAGTGTGTCTGATTTTCCTTGTTAGTCTCAGCTCGCCAAATACAAAATTTTATATTCAGAATGAAAAATTGACAGATGAAATGTCATTAAAATCTAATCATATTCCAATGAGGGCTAATAATCTTCCACTCACCAGATGTCGCTAGTTGGGACTGAGGTAAAGTTTTATGTTACACATTGTCAGTTAATTGAGAAATTCGTTTTAAATAAATAGTTTATCATTATCTAGAATATTATATTAACATACAACACAATGCGTCATAGGTTTGATGTTTAATTTTTTGCACTTAAAACTCTTTTTAAGAAAAATTGGCTTTTAGTTATATTTTATAGTTTGGTTTATTCACTTCTAATGTAATTAATATAAAATATAAATAACAATACAGAAAGAAACTTTAAAGATTACATTTTCCTAAGAAATTATAATCCCCGCTATGAAATCTGTCAAATATTTTACCTCACTGTAAAGTGGCGCCGCCCTGGTGGCAGAAAAGTCATGGATGCCCTCATTGCCTGCTTATGTAATTAACGTAATTAGCGAGAAACCCGATTGTACTTTTTTGAGGCACTGGATGCATGTTCATGTCAATGTATCCGGTGCCTCGGACAGGCAACCCAGATATATGAACTAATGTTTATTTAATTTACTATCTACTTTTAACAAATTATGTTTTTTTTTTATAGGATAAGGGTGACAAACGAGCACACAGTCCACCTGATGGTAAGTGGTTGCTGCGGCCCATAGACATCTACATCTATCCTCTATTACAAATCAAAATGCAGATGCGTTGTCACCCGCGAGGACTAAGATGGAATGCCTCATTTCCAGTAAAAAGGGCCTCCGGCCACCTGCACTCACCAAGCGAAACGCAGAGGTAAACCTCTACTTCACGCTGGTATTCTGTGAGGTCGTGGTACCACCCCGGTTCGAGCCGGCCCATCCGTGCGACAACAAAAGATGCCGCGTAGCTCTACCACTGTTAAAAAGGTCTGCTATAAATGATTAATTATTATTATTATATCATTAATATAAGTTATGTTTATGATTTTGTTAATATATTATTAAGTCGGGTCTGTTGTGAGTTACGTTTACACTGATTTATATTATTTTGTTATATATATATATATATATATATATATATATATATATATATATATATATATATATATATATATATATATATATATATATATTAAATAATTATTATATTTTCAATATTATTATGAATACTTATGCATTTGATATTTTATAATGAGTAATAATTTTAGTATTAGAATTAACTTGAATGAATGTAATATTACCCTATGATCCTTGCTGGTCGAAATAAATAAATAAATAAATAAAATAAAATTATGCTTGCTTTTTGGGAAATGCGTGCCAGCTGTGAACCTTTGTAGAAATGTTCAGTATTAAATATTTAACTTTTTTATTTTCAACGTGATGCTTAAAACTCGAGGATTGAACCGATATTTATGCTAAAAGGAGCTTGCTATAAGCAACAAGTCGCTCCAGTGGACGGTTAACCAGCAAGTTCTCTAAATTATTAGCTAATTATGTTACCGACGCTACTTGCGCGCTGCCTCTCAGTCTACCTTGATGTTGGGCCATTAATTCATAATGACAATATAAAATGAACTTATATTTTTATGACACTTTTAGCTAATTAATGAACGAAATGTTTGTACCGTCTGTAATAAAATTCTAACACCTACATTTGATCATAAACTTCCATATGTGTATTATAATGTTTGATAATGGCCTTTAAAGAAGAAACCTATTATGGACTGAAGTGGACTGTATGAATTTACTATGCAAGTGGACTGTATGACTGACTGATGTTGAGGTATACTACGCTAGGGGACTGCTGAAATGAGAGATGGTACTGGAGACTATACTGTATTCAATTATTATATATACAATGCGGCCCTAATAACTATATACAGAGAGGGGAGTCTTCACTCTTCAATCTTCTCTTGATGTCTTCGCTTGCTGTTGTCTTCGAGTGCCGCTTCCGAAATGAACAGCTCACAGACCAAAACGCCCTTCTTATATCTCACAGGAGAGCGTCTAAGTTTGTGAGTAGCGTCGTGAGGCGATGCCGCGCGCTTATTGGTTGGCGACATCGCGTGATCTGCTGCCGGTGTGCGGGGTGCGCGGGGCGCAACGGGGTATAAAGGGGTGACGGGGCGGTGGCTCCCCTCGCCGACCGTAACATCCTCCCCCCGGCGTAGCCTGCGAGCCTAAGCTTCCCTCGGGAGGACGGCTATCTTCCTGACGGACCGCTGCAGCACTCCGCCCCTGGTCCTGACCTCCACGTTGCGCACCACTCCGTCCGGTCCAGGAAAGATCTTCGTCACGACCCCCCGCGGCCACATGTTTCTTGGTAGGTTGCCGTCCGCAACCACGACGAGGTCCTCTTCTAGAATTTGGCACTGCTGAGCATCTCGGGAGTCCCCGCACGCAACCAGCGTCGGCAGGTATTCTTTCACTAAGCGCCTCCAGTATTCGCCGGCGAGCCCCTGCGCCGCTCTCCACGCCCGACGATCACTGGGTGTGCACGGCGCGGTGACTGGTAGGCCCGATGGTCCCAACAGTATGAAGTGGTTGGGTGTCAGCGCCTCTTCGTCATTGATATCGACCGGTACGTGCGTCAACGGTCGAGAGTTTACTGTATTCTCTGCTTCTGTCAGGAGCGTCGCTAACGTCTCCTCCCGTGGGCTTTTCTGATGCAGAGTGGCTTCGAGTGCGGTCTTCACTGAGCGCACGAAACGCTCCCATGCGTCTCTCTGGTTCGGCGCGCCCGGTGCGATGAATTTCTAATCTGTCCGCCGAGTCAGCGCGTAGTCCTTCAGCTGCGGTGCCTACTCTTCCATTGCCCGTTGCAGTTCAGTATTTGTCCCATGAAAATTTGTACCATTGTCTGAGTATATGACCCGTGGCCACCCACGCCTAGCCGCCATGCACCGCAATGCCGATATCGCCGAGTCTGTCGTAAGGGAGTATACTAAGTCTAAATGCACCGCGCGCGTCGTTAAACAGGTGAATAACGCTACCCACCGTTTTTCGTGCCGACGTCCTATCGTAACTTTTGTTTTTTTTTTATAGGATAAGGGTGACAAACGAGCACACAGTCCACCTGATGGTAAGTGGTTGCTGCGGCCCATAGACATCTACATCTATCCTCGTTTGCGAATCAATATGCAGATGCGTTGTCACCTGTGAGGACTAAGATGGAATGCCTCATTTCCAGTAAAAAGGGCCGCCGGCCACCTGCACTCACCAAGCGAAACGCAGAAGTAAATCTCTACTTCACGCTGGTATTCTGTGAGGTCGTGGTACCACCCCGGTTCGAGCCGGCCCATCCGTGCAAAAGCAAAAGCTGCCGCGTGGCTCTACCACTGTTAAAGGCCCGAAATAATCGATTCCGGTGTAGGTAAATGGTCGCGCAAATGCCCCTAATCGTTCAGGTGGTAGGTCTCCTATAACCGCTGGCCGTGGTGTCGCCTTGCGTACCCTGCATCGCAGACATCTCCGCTCCACTTCTCGTACTGTCGGTCGTAATCGGAGGATATGATATCTGGTGCGTAGTTCGTTGACCACCCTCTCCCTGTTGGCGTGGCTTGCCTCCTGATGCGCCTTCTCTATGAGCAGCTTCACGAATTGATGGCGTCCATTCAGTATGACGGGTCGCTTCATCTGGCTGTCCACGTCGGCTGCTGGCTCCGTAGTATGCCATCTTCCAGTATGGGGTCGAGCTTCCTTAGCGCGCTGCCGGTTGCCAGGTTCTTTCCCCGCTGAAGTCGACTGATGTCTTCAGCGACGCTTTCACGTTGGCTGTGCTCTATCCACATCCGCTCTGCCCTCTGGATGTGCTGCAATGTCAATCCGTGTGCCTCGTATGACATCGACGAACTGCAGTACTCGTGCTGTGGCCCTGATCAATCTCTCGTAGGAAGAGAATTGTTTTATGTCTGGCAGGTGTGGAGCGTCCTTAGTGTCGCTCTGATGCGCCACGATTTCCTCCAACTCTTCGTCATCCCCTGCCCTCTCTTCCTTCCGGTGAGGCCACTTATCTTCTTACTCGTAAAGAAAGGACGGTCCGGTGAACCATTGGTCACTTTCTTCTTTGCTTACGTAGTTCATACGCGTCGCCTGGTCTGCAATGTTTTCTGCAGTCGGTATCCACCTCCATTGCTCGGGTGATGTCTTTTCAGCTATCTTCCCTAACCTATGAGCCACGTATGGGGTGTAACGCGCCGTATCATTCTGTATCCAGTGGAGCGCCGTAGTGGAGTCTGTCCAATATACTACCCTATCTGCTACCACTCTGTGCTCGCCTTGCACGAATTCCGCGAGTCACTCGCCTATCAAATTCGCCTGCAACTCTAATCGCGGTATACTTTGCGCCTTAATCGGAGCGACTTTCGCCTTGGCCGCCACTAATCGTACCCTAACCGTTCCGTCGCGATATCGTATACGCTAATATGCTGTGGATGCGTACGCACGTTCACTTGCGTCGTTAAAAACATGAAGTTGACGCTCTACCACTCCCCCCGCGACGACTCGCAGACACCTCTGAAACTCATCCGCTGCCTCCTCGGGTAGTTCATCATCCCATCCGACCTTCTTCATACGCCATAGGTCTTGTAGCAGGATCTTCGCGGTGATGGTGAGGTAACTGAGTAGTCCAAGTGGGTCAAATACTGATATGACCGCGCTCAGTGCCTCTCTCTTGGTCGGTGGTCGCTGTAGCGTCTTCACTTCGTGCGGCACCCTATTCATTGACGTGTTAAAGGTTAAGGCGCCTTCGTCGGCCATCCATAACAACCCTAGGGTTCTGCCTGGGCTGTCTTGCCTTAAGCCTACTTCCTTAGGCTTGCTCACCAGTAGTTCCTCCGGCTTGTCTTCCAATAGGGCTGCGTGGTTAGAATTCCAGCCTGCCAAGGTGAAATCGGCCTTCTGGTGCAATTCCGTAACCTGCCTCGCCGTATTTACCGCTTCCTCTACCGTTGCATAACTGTTTAAATAGTCGTCCATATAATGACTACGTACGATAGCGTTAAGCGCCAACGGGTATGTCTCTGCGTGTGCGCGCGCGTTATAATCTCTAACACTATGTGCAAGAAAGGGCGAGCTTCTCGCGCCGAAAATCATTGACGTCATAACGTACTCCCGCGGTGGGCTGTGTCGCTCGTTTTCTCACCAGAGATAAAATTGCGCGGGTTGGTCGCGACGGTCGATTTTCACACGCAAGAACATTTCCCTAATAAACGCGGACACGGCTATCTCATTCTCTCAAAACCTAAACAGTATGCCCGGTAAGTTCAGTAATAAGTCGGGGCCGTCGAGTAAATAATCATTAAGACATCTACCGGATGCGCGCGCTGCAGCGTCGAACACTACTCTTGTCTTCCCCGGCTTGTTCGGGTCCCGTACTGCGAAGTGTGGCAGGTACCAGCTCTTGGGGTCCTCTCTCTCCGTCCCCTCGGCTTCCTTTGCGTATCCTTACGCCAGGAGGTTGTCTATTTGGGCTGTGTAGGCATCCCGAAACTCCGGCGGCTGGTCTATTTTCCTTTCAATCGTCCGTAGCCTTCGAGCTGCAATTTCATAGCTGGGTGGCATCCGCACGTTGTCGTCCTTCCATGGCAGTCCAACTTGGTATTGTTCGCCGACCTTCTTGACGGTGCGCTGGAATATGTCGACAGCGCGCTCCTCTTCTCGTCGCGGCCTACTCTTTAGCGAGATACCTATAGAATCTATCTCATACTGCCGTTTGAGGAGTTCCGTTAGCTCCTCGTCCTGGCTGGCAAACGTTCATATGTCCCTATCTGGCCGTCCGCTAGTGCTTGCTATGTGTAATACGGTCTCGCCGTCTTCCCTACACGTTAACCGCGGCACGGTTCCCTGAATTACCCACCCTAGTAACGTACGTGCAGCTATAGGCTGCCTTCGACGTCCGATTCTCAAATTACGGGTCATTATTAAATGCCAGTTGTCGGCGCCTAATAATAATCTCGGCTTCGCGTCGTCGTAACATACCGAACTCGGTAAGTCGCGTAAGTGCTTCAACCGTAAGCACTCCCTACTCATAGACTGCGAGCCTATCTTTAAATCAGCTACTGTTCGCGTGCTTACATTATACATCTCACTGCGAGTCTTGCCACGTATCCTTATATTAACTACCTACTATTGGCCTCGCGTTGACTATTATTTACTCCTCTAATATTGAGCGGCTTTACCGGTACTTCCGCTCCTAACTCGCGAGCTAAGTCGTCGTCGATTAACGATATGGTAGAGCCTTCGTCAAGTAGCGCATATGTATCAACTTCCTTGCCGTGCGGTCCGCGCACGGTAATGGAGCACACTTTCAATAATACGGACGCACTACTATTAACATTCGACGCGACGAGCACGGTTTCGTCCGGTTTTACCGACGCTTCAGGCGTACAGGCCTTGCGGGCATGAAGGAGGGCGTGGTGAGGGGCATTGCAGTCGTCGACGCCGCACTTCCTGGCTTTACGACGTAGGCGTCGGTGTTTGCTGATTAAGCACCTAAAACACACCCCATCTTTCCTAACCCACTTCCGCCGGTCGTCCAAACCCATTTGCGCTAGCTTCCTACATTTGGCGATTGGGTGTTCACCCCCACAACACATATACGAAGCACTACCGGTGTCCTCCTGGGCGGTGAACGTCTTTACGTCGCGGGCCCTATCCTAGTGTCAACACTATCCTTTTCGACGGCGGCGCCTCTCGTCTTACGGGCGATTCCTTAGTCGGCGTTACGGACGTATAGGCGTGACTTAACGCACGGTCAGCCTCTCTCATCATGAACCGGGATAGCGTGACAATGTCCGATTCGTCCGCACTTCCGTAGTGCTCCGCATAATCGCACCAACGCGACCGTAAGTGAGGGCTAAGTTTGCTAGTGACCTCCCTAGTTAGCATCGGATTTTGTAAATATCCCTTGCCGTCGACGTTCTGCATAATACACACTATATTTTGCAACTTAATAGCGAACGAATTTAATTCCTGGGTGGTTTGACCCGGGCGCGGAATGCGTCTTAATTCCTCTAACGCACGATCTATAATTACTTCCGGGTGACGGAAACACTGCTCCAGTGTCCGCAAAATGTCTGCTGGATCCTTCGCGGTAAACAGCAGCGCCGATACTACTTCCCTAGCCTCACCGCGTAAACAGTTCCTTAACCTTGCCATATTTTCCGTATTTGTGAATCCATATAAACGCGTGGATTCTTTCATCGCGGCTTTAAACGCTAATCATTCCGCGTTAAAAATAGGCAAGTCCTGCGTCTGCTTCGCGGCCGCGGGCCTAACTTTAATTATGCTTTCTAAAGCTTCCGCTAATCGTTCTATACCCCTATCTTTCCCTCGCGGGGTGAGCGACCTATCTCTATCCCTATTTACCTCTAGCCTACGCTGTGGCGCTGGCGACCTATGTACACCTACATCCTTATAACACGGCGACGGTAATCTACGATCCGCGTGGCGATGTGGTGATGGCGATCTATGTACACCTACATCCTTACACGGCGACGGTGATCTACGATCCGCGTGGCGATGTGGTGATGGCGATCTATGTACACCTACATCCTTACACGGCGACGGTGATCTACGATCCGCGTGGCGATGTGGCGATCTATGTATAGGCGATAGAGTGCGGCGTTGGACGCGCGACGGCGACGTAACCCGTACACGGCGATCCACCTGGTTCATTTCTACGGCGACTCCATTGTCCTTCTGTATCGTATCTACGCGACGCGGTTGAACATCATTCGCAACCGACCTCCCCTGGGCATCTTCAGCGTGGTCGTAACCAGTTCTCCTACTCGGCGGGGCCTGCTCTATCTCGATGCGGGGCGCGGGCTGAGACGGGCGGTAGGGCGGCTCCCCCCGCACAGTCACCACCTATCAACGCGTACCCTATTTTCCATTAAATCGTGTTCGTTTAAACTTTCCCTATCAGTTTCTTCTTGCAGTTGAGCGACGTCCCTAGCGTATTTCTTCTTGATAAAATCTTCTTCGATTTGCAATTGCTTCCTTCTAATCGCAGCTAGTTCCTCCGCGGTATTATACTCGATTTGACGACTTTGCTATCGCGCTAGCTGTCGACCGGGCTGAACGGACTGAACAAACCGATGGGGTGCGGGGCGCGGGCCTATGTACAACGTCTGCTACAAGCGCGACGGTACGCACTATCAAACTAGTCTCTGTTAACGGAAGATCTTCTACAATCGCGGCGAGCGTCTCTGTACGCGGCGCGGATGTGCTAACTTCTCCCAAGCGATCGGTTGTAGACACGGACATAGCGGGGAGCGGTGGCGCGGGCGCAGGTGCGGGCATAGATGCGGGCGCGAGCGGGGCCTGGGGCGCGGCGGAGGGCGCTTGTGCCAACGCGAGATAATCGGACGGGGACGCGGGTGCTTCCTCGAATATCCGCATTCCTACCGGCGTTTCGTCGTCGTTCCGTGTCTTCTGGCTTCTTGTCTTCCTCATGACGTCCCAAGTTGCGACCTCTGATCGTCTTCAAAAAGAGCACGTATTGGACGCCGTTCCCGCTGCAAGGGCGTTACCAGATGGTTACAGTTTGGCACCGTTAGGGAGCAAACACCTGGCCGCGTAAACGCGGTTAAGAAACAAGAAATTGTCTGGAAACAGACAATAGACGTATATGACGTAGCCGTAATAAGAAACAGAGAAGAAGTTAGTACCGACGATCTTCTCTCTTCGTCGACGAACTTCTTTCTTCCTTGAAGATCTTCTATAATGATCTTCTTTCTTCTATGATTATCTTCTTTCTTCTGTTATTACCTTCTTTCTTCTGTAATTACCTTCTTTCTTCTGGATTCTTATCCGGCGGCGATGGACCAAGAATATTATGGACTGAAGTGGACTGTATGAATTTACTATGCAAGTGGACTGTATGACTGACTGATGTTGAGTTATACTACGCTAGGGGACTGCTCAAAGGAAAGATGGTACTGGAGACTATACTGTATTAAATTATTTAGAAATGCGGCCCTAATAAACTATATACAGAGAGGGGAGTCTTCACTCTTCAATCTTCTCTTGATGTCTTCGCTTGCTGTTGTCTTCGAGTGCCGCTTCCGAAATGAACTGCTCACAGATCAAAACGCCCTTCTTATATCTCACAGGAGAGCGTCTCAGTTAGTCTGTAGCGTCGTGAGGCGATGCCGCGCGCTTATTGGTCGACGACATCGCGTGATCTGCTGCCGGTGTGCGGGGTGCGCGGGGCGCAACGGGGAATGAAGGGGCGACAGGGCGGTGGCTCCCCTCGCCGTCCGTAATAAAACCGTTAAGGTTTAATATCAAAAAAATTTAAAAAAGTAGAAGAGTTTCCATCTATTTAACAATGAATTTCCACCAAGAAAAAAATTCAAGTCAAATATGATAATATCTTAATAAAATAAAATATTTGCTTTATACAAATCCCAAAAAGTTATTTTCAAATACTTGTTATTTAGCCGGTCGCTATATTGATTATTTTTTTGGAAATGTACAGCTTTTTTAGCTGATTTTGACAAATGGACAATCTCCGAACTCTATCGGAAACTCTGCTGCAGCAGCTATATTATAGTCGTAACACGTATGGGTCAGCTCGACCAGGGAAGGGCCATGCTCTCACAGAATACCAACTTAAAATTGCTGTGTTTCGTATGGTGAGTGTAGAGATCCGGAGACCCATTTGTTATCAGGAAAGTACTGTTATATATAACAATGGTAGATACTTTGATTAATTATTGGTGAGTGTAGATAACCGGAGACCCTTTTACTGGAAAAGAGGCATTCCATCTTAGTCCTCACGGGTGACAACGCATCTGCATTTTGATTCGCAAACGAGGATAAATGTAGATGTTTATGGGCCACAGCGACCACTTATCATCAGGTGGACCCATTCGTGCTACAACTATACTACTAATATAGCTGCAGCATGGCTCTACCACGTATACAACTACCACGTAAACAACGTGTGATATACTTCCTAATGCGGATATACAATCGAGGTGGATTATAAGAAAATGAATAATGAAGTTTTTAATATAACTTTTAGACGATATATTAATTAATAGGTGAACTTTTGATATTCATACACTTACAAGGGTCATAAAAAGTCAACTTCATACAACTAGAAATAATTGTTTCCACATTACAGCTTCTGAAGTCGAGGTTTTAATTCAAATTTAATTCTATAGACTATGTCTTAGCACCGACTTCTGAAGCTGTTACATGGAAATTATTAAATTCCTTTTCATTATTCGAAGAAGTAAAAGTATAATTTTTATTAAAAGTTTAATTTTATAAATCGTTTTATAAAGTATAGTGCAGCCATGGACAGTAAATAATGCGATTTTAACGTGACCATAAGGCAGCATCGATAAAGTAGAATGATGGTCTCTCTACTGCTGGTGATTGGACGGCTCCATGGTCCACTGGCTTAGCACTGAGTTGTGGCACTGAGAGTCGCGAGCTTGAATCCCGTACGTAACAAGTATTTGCCAAGCCTACAAATAACTGTTTTGTGTGTGTGTGTTTGTCCTTGGGCAATTTATGTATGTAAACTGCCTCCACGATACAAGAGGAATTCTAGTGTAGAATAATATTTATTTTAAAGACAGATATCCAGTAACTAAAATTTTACTAAAAACGTAGGTATAAAAAAAATGTGCATTTTCATAAAAATGTACTGTCGGTGGTTGACCCAGTCTATTTACGCAATATTTAAATCCACTTAGTTTTGATAACGGTTGACATAAAATCGATTTTGTTCCCGTAGCGGATTAGATAACTCAGGACGACGTGTATGTTTAGATGAGTGTAACTACACTTATTATAGGTATTTAGATTTTTTTTGTTAACTATCACTAATGCTTTTCAGTTCTTTTGTAAGATCAAAATGTGCTTAAAATAAAGAAACTTACAATGTAAAAGTCAGGATTATATTTAACGGACGAGAACTTTTAGCAATTTGAGTTTCAGAACGAAGTAGTCTTTAAAACGTTTTTAATATTTTTATTCATAGCGACCTTTTTAAGAGTCGTGGTAGCTCAGATGGTTAGCTGTCGCTGTAAAACTCACAGTACGCGAGCAGCGGCACCAATGAAATTGTTAATGGCAATATTAAGTGCTGATTTACCACGTGCTCGGCGATGAAAGAAAACATCGTGAGGAAACCTGCATATCTGAGAAATAAGAAAAAAATATTTCGAAGAAATGTGAAGTTCGCCAACATGCATTGGGGCAGCACCACATGAATAGACAAACGGAACAGAGACGAAGCTTCTTAAGAACGTGCAAAATTGTTACGTATTTTGGTAGGGTTGTCACAATAGGTGAAGACAAATTAAACAAAACATTTGTTAAATAGTTTTATTATTCAGTATGGTAGAATACTTTACAAATTACTTACTCTAATAATTTTCTTTTTATAATTTTTGTTTTTTAATAATTTATTGTTTCTTTTAATAATAAATTTGATGAAGAAAAATTTATGGTAAATGATACCTATTTTTTAAATATTTATTTAGTTTAAAGACAGACCAACTATTAGCGAGAAATAAGAACAGTGTAGGTATTAATGATAAGTTTTCATTAAAATGCTTTTTTAACGCTTATTTAAACTTTTATGCTCATGCTACTATAGCTGTTGAGGAGTTCCACTCGTGAGGAAACTATCCTATTTGCAGCAGTAGTTTATCGTGAAGATCATGTTTAGCAAACTAAATTAAATTTAAATACAACGTTTCGAGTCCATGCTACTAACCGTTAAAGAGTTTCCTCGTAAGGTGACAATACTGTATGCAGCAGCTGTTCATGATAAAAATCGTATAAAACTATCAAAATTAAACTAACATAAAAAAAATTCATGACCCTGCTACTAACCCGTTGAAGAGTTCCCTAGTGAGGAGACAGTCCTGGATGCAGCATCAGGTTATATCTATCATATTATTGCATTGTCAATGAAGTTACAGTATACAAAATTTCAACTCAATCAGACATCGGCACGTGGTTTAAATCTTACTTGCAATATGTGAACTTAACATACATATCTACTACATTTTTTTATAGGAGATGGGGCAAACGAGCATGCGACTCACCTGATGGCAAGTGAC
Organism: Parnassius glacialis; assembly: GCA_033319125.1. Lineage (NCBI taxonomy): Eukaryota > Metazoa > Arthropoda > Insecta > Lepidoptera > Papilionidae > Parnassius > Parnassius glacialis. Next base: position 11,834,772 of record JAVANC010000014.1, read on the forward strand.
TACCGCCGCCCATGAACAACTGCAACACCAGGGGAAATGCAGATGCGTTGCCGGCCTTTCAAAATGGAGTAGGCTCTTTTCTTGAAGGTCCCTAAGTCGTACATACCAACCCACTCACATTCCTATGTTTAGTAAAAGCGTTTAATAACAATAAAAAGGTAAAAACACACCATGTAGTACCCTCTTCTTATTAAAGAAAGGATAAAATAAAATAATGGTACTTAGTTGAAAAAGTAATAATCAAATATTTACTTACCTATTGTATTCCTTGCGATAGTTAAAGTATGATATATTTTTATTTTTTCTAGTATTATTCATACACACAGTACAATAAACAACCATTATTATTTCGTCACATTATTCGAAGATATAGATGTTATATATATGTATTTTATATACATATATAAGTTTAACAGGTAGTCCTTTCATTGTTCGGGCAATAACTCGCATATATATGTATATAAAATACATATACATATATATATATATATATATATATATATATATATATATATAACATCTATATCTTCGAATAAAGTGACTCATATAATACTGATCGAACTTCACTTAAAAGTTCGTTTGATCATGTATTATTAATAATACCACGTTTTTACATTAAAATATTCAAACTTGCAACTAACAAATCAAACTCTGTGCGTCGCACTGATTCTGAGATTGTTGTCCACTTGCTGTGCCAGTGTAACCGGCTTTTTCCACTCTCGCCGCGTACGCGACAAGCGGTCAGTGGTCACGCACACGTGCCCCGCGTGCTTGTAATAGTGCAACCGATTCTCTTATCTAACTTATGAAGCTTTATCTCTGTTCGGTTTATCTACTCATGTGGCAGCGCGGCGGAGACTTGCTTGCGCCCGAACCCCCTCTCAGAAATGAGTGTCTGTGCCCAACAGTGGGACGTATATACTGTACTTTATCTTTTAAACTTAAGCCTTTTAAAAAACTTTAAAGATCCACTGAGATATAAAGTTTTTTAAGATAATGTTACAAAAGAAATGAAAAGAATATTAGAGAAACTCTCACTCTTTTTTCGTAATTACATAGACTGTAATATTACAAATCTTACTTACAACTTATAATATTATTTGATACGATTTTCGTAATTAGTTTATTCTGTTTATTTATTCCTGTTTTTGAAAATAAGCCTTTTTGTATCCTTTCAAAGTTGTTTACGATCACACGCTATTAATTAAATTATTAAATTGCAATACTATTAAATGGAAAAACAAACATTTTGCTTACTATAACCACACCCATCGACACCAATGAGCGTATATATCAATACCTATTCATATAAATATCGCTGTTGATAACTACTATTATCTGAAATATGATTTTGTCATGTTCAGCAGATTTATGAAATAGTTCCCTTTGATCGTGGAATAAATAAGCCACCGTGCTTCGAAAGTAGCGTCATTATATTTTTCCTTAGGGGTAGAGGTTATATTTGTTAAAATGATTTAAGTATAAAAACAAAACTTTTTTTTACTATTATAAGGCAGTGCTTGACAACTGTCCTACCTGATGGTAAGTGATAATGTAGCCGAAGATGTTGAAACGCACTGACTTAATAAAAGCCTGTTTACTCTTGCCTTAAAGACCTTGAGTGGCGTCGATCGAGCTTAACGCGGCCAAAAAAAGCAAAGGTGACTCAATCTCAGAAAAAGATTATGAATTTTACTTGTGGATTTTAAAGAACACAAAACAACAGTAATAGGTGATTACTATACTTCCTTGCTACATTAATTTCGAGATGCTATTAAAGAAAAACATCGAGAGAAATTGTTGCGAGAAGGGTTGTTTTATTTTTTATTTATTTATTTAAACGGTTCAGTGCAGCTGGCACGCCAGGCGTGCCATCGATTACTTTTGTGTGTGGTGTATGACACGCGAGTCGTGTCTTTTTAAAAATCGTTATAACTAGCTCAAATTGCGTTTTTGGAAGATTTTTCCAGAACAAAATATTCATTATTTTGCAAGTACCTACTGCTTCGTTTCTGGATATTTTGAAAATTTGAAATTTTTAGGTGTCGACAACCTTATTTTAACTTGTACATGGTAGTCTTTTTACTTTGTGGGTTTTAAATTTTTCTAAGGTTTAAGAAAATTTTTAAGGTTTTCTAAATCATGTTGTGGAAAAATAGTCTAATAAGTAACAAATAATAGCACTCATTGCGATCGCTCACAAACTCAAGTAGTAAATAAATTTCTGGAAAACAATTCTCCTGTTAAAAAAAAAACAATGCGTTTGTCTTATTGCTTGATTTTGCTTAAAATGGTTGAACTGTCGTCTTATTACTATCATATGGCCTAATTAGCCTACGAAGTACCATGTGCTCTTGTGATATGGTATAAGGTTTATTTTTGTTTAAACAGTTCGAAACCGTTCATGTATAAAAAAAATCGCTAATAAATATATAGTCTTTTGTCAATACGCTGCCGTATAGCGCCGGCGTTTTTTTCCTTTTGAAAACACTTGTTTTGCTATTCTTACTAATTAGACGTTTTCTGATCGACTTTACTTTTACATTTATATAACATTAAATAATATTTAACATTTGTAAATATCAATGAATCATAAACCTTATTTTTTTCCAAATTAAGGTTCCTGATTGTTTGATATTTACAAATGTTATTATTAGGTGAAAATTTAATTTAATAAAAACCAAGGTTTTCCAGGGTGATTTAGCTATAGGTACCTACTTATATAAATGATTTTTTTATAAAACAAAAAATAGTACAAAGGTTTGTAATCTCTGCATAAAAAAGTCACTTTCTCTCAATTTCAAAGAAAACACGTAGAAAAACACGTAGTTACCCACTAAAAACAAATATCCTTCCGTTTGTAACTGATGTTTGATGTCAACTATATTTAATTAGGTCTAAACAAATGAAAAAAGCTTAAAAAAGAAAATTATTTTCACACATGGCTGATGGCACAATAGGCGTGTCATCAACTTCGTGTGGTGTGGAAATATTTGTTCGCCGCCACAGCTAAAACTTGTCGAAAATCGGTGCCGCAACGAATCGGTTAATAACAAACTTTTTACATAAGTTCATTGATTCCCTGGTCCCTGAGCTAATGTAACTGTGTTTCAGGAACCAGTTCATCCCCTTAAAGTTAGCCTTGTTAAAAGGTCAATTTCTATGCTACAAGCCTTAATAACTTAAAAACATAGACAAGATTTCTTATCTTTTTATTTAGTGATATGATTTGATGTTTCCACTGAAGCTCTTCGTCAATTATAATTCCCAAATATTTTATTGTGTTAGTTTTAGTTATGTAAGGGCAGTTACAAGATATTGCAACATCATCAAATTTGTTACATGGACTTGTATGAATCTTTAATTTAAATTTGTCATTTGGTTAACCCGCTAGAGTTTTGCTGAAACAGATTAATTTTGTTTTGGTTGTATGTAGTGAAAGTAGATTATTTTCTAGCCAACAAGAAATTTTGCCCAGTCCCGCCTCAGCAACTTGTTTCATACGCTCCCAGCACTTTGCATGTAATATTATTACGGTGTCGTCAGCATACATAGATATATTGCCGGCGTTTAATTCAATTTAACTCATGTCATTTACGTAAGTTAAAAATAATGTCGGTCCAAGAGTACTGCCCCGTGGGACACCGTATGTACATCGCATGTCATTACTGGAATGTCCATTCACTCTAACGCACTGCTTTCTGTCACATAAATAACTTTGAAACCATTGCAATGCAGTCCCTCTTATACTCAAGTTCTCCAACCTCCACAAAATAATCGATGTTGACACTGTGTCAAAGACCTTTTGTAGGTCAATAAAAACACCTACACATCTGTCACCCTCATCTACGTACTTATTTACTTGTGAGGTCACGTTTGGTATACAGTCTTCCATTGACTTACCGGTTCTAAAGCCAAATTGATTGGGAGATAGTAACTCATTGGATTCTCGATAACCAATTAGCCTCTTGTTAACAATCTTTTCTACAATTTTGGACATGACACTTAATAAAGCTATAGGTCGGTAGTTACAAGCAAGGGTTGTATCACCTGCCTTATGAATAGGCGACACAGTGGCTTTCTTAAATATCTCAGGCAAAACTCCTGATGAGAGACTCCTGATGAGAGGCTCCGCTAGAATACTATGAAACATTTTTAACATTCTTGTAGGAATTTGATCATGAACCGCAGCACTATTATTCTTAAGATTCAAAATCACGCATCTTACTTCTACTGGGTCAGTTGATAACAGTAGCATGGAGATTTTAGGGCTATTGTCATTAGTTGCTTCTCGTGTTAAATTTGCCTCGCTTTTATTTAACTTATTAAGAGTCTCGTTGGGAAGGATTTTACCAATCGATATGAATTACTTATTGACCTCATTGAGGGAGTCAGTTGAAAAAATTCAACTGACTCCCGTTTATTCAGATTACACAATTCTTTAAGAGTTTTCCACGTTTCTTTGCTGTTTCCTGCATGTTTTTCGAGTTAAGATTGGTAATAGTTACACTTAAATGTTCTTATAATCTTGTTACATACTTTCTATACTGTATATAGTAGTTTTTAAGGTCTTCATCATTTATATTATTTTTAAGTCTTTTATGAATTTTATCTCGCTTTCGTATAGGTCTTACAACACCAGTGGTGATCCAAGGTTTTAATGGCCTATTTCTACATACATACATACATATAATCACGCCCCTTTCCCGTAGGGGTAGGCAGAGACCACTTCTTTCCACTTGCTACGATCCTTACATACTTGTTTCGCTTCGTCCACTTTCATTATTCCCTTCATACATGCTCTACGGTTTAGGGTACTCTTAACCTGGCCTTTTTTCAAGACGTCCCCAATTTGGTCTAGAAATGTCCGCCTAGGTCTACCCCTTCCAACACTTTCATTCACACTCGCCTTATACACTTTTTTCGTCAATCGTTCTTCATTCATTCTCTCGACGTGGCCAAACCATCTCAGCATACCTTTCTCAATTTTTGTCACTACATCTTCTTTCAGACCACAACTTTTCCTTATCTCACTATTTCTTATCCTGTCACTCAGTTTAACTCCTATCATACTTCTTAATGCTCTCATCTCAACTGCATTTATTCTGCTTTCATGTTTCTTCTGCCATACCCAACTTTCACTTCCGTACATGAGTGTTGGAACCAACACCCCCTCATGCACAGCCAAACGAGCCTTGTTAGACACCTTCCGACTGCTCATAAAGGAGTGCAAAGCTCCATTCACCATGTTTCCTGCATTCACTCTTCTTTCGATATCACTCTCACACTTTCCATCTCTTGTAAACTTTGACCCCAGATACACAAACTCTTTCACCTGTTCAATTTGTTCATCTTCAATCACGATATTGCAGTCTGTCACTGCCTCATCTTTTTCAAACACCATCACTTTCGTCTTCCTTACATTCATCTTCATTCCCTTTCTAACAAAAGCTCCACTCATAGCAGTTACCATCTCCTGCAACTCCTCGGCCGAAGACGCAAGTAATACTTGGTCATCAGCATAGAGAAAACATTTGACGAGTAACTCATTCATTCTCAACCCACTTTCATTCTCTTTTAAATCTGTCAAACAATTGTCCATGAACAGATTAAACAGCCACGGTGACGCTACACATCCCTGTCTAACACCTTTTTCGATATTAAACCATTCAGTGTATGCCCCGTTTATCCTTACACAAGCACTAGAATCCCTATAAAGAGATTGCAATGCTCGTATGAGGATACTGCTCACACCGTTCACGGACAGTGCTGACCACAATTCATTCCTCACCACTCTATCATAGGCCTTTTCTAGATCTACGAAGGCGCAGTAGACTTTCCTGTTTTTAGCCAAACACTTTTCGGCTATGCACCGCAAGGAAAAGACCTGATCCGTACATCCCATTCCCTTTCTAAATCCCGCTTGTGCATCCCATACTTTCTTGTCTGTTTCATTCACAACCCTTTCAATCAACACTTTCGCATACAATTTACCGACAACGCTAAGAAGGCTTATACCACGGTAATTTATGCAGTCCTGCCGTGACCCTTTTCCCTTATACAATGGCACGATAACGGCTTTGCACCAGTCTCCCGGTACTTGCCCATTTCGCCAGCACAGATTGAAAAGGCGGTACAGCTGACTAGCCACCAGGCCCTGTCCAGCCCTTAGCATCTCGACGGTAATCCTGTCATACCCTGCAGCCTTACCTAATCTCATACTTTTCAACGCTTTCACTATTTCATCCATACTTATCTCATTTTCATCAACATTTATGTTCGTTTCCGTGGAAGGTGGCAGATGCTGTACCTGCACTTCCTCTCTTTCAAACAAACTTTCAAAATACTCCTTCCATCTCTTTAACACACATTCTTCTCCTTTTATAATGCTCCCATCTTGACTCCTGATTGTACTCAGCTCCGAGGTAGAAGTATTTCCTCTGGCTGTTTTGATGGTTTTCCAGAAAAACTTAATGTTTGACTGGAAATCTTCAGTGAGCCTCCTATCGAAATCATCTTTTCGTTCTTCTTTCTTTCTAGACACAATTTCTTTCGCTGCTGTTTTCAATCTTTTATACTTCGTTCTTGCTTCCTTTATCTCGTCATCCGTTGCCTTTTGAACTTTTTGGTTAGCTTTTGTTGCTAACCAATCCAACCACGCTTTCTTCTTTTCTTGCACAACCCTTTGTACATCTTTATCCATCCACACGTTATCATTCTTTCTCCCTTTCCTTCTTTTAGCTATCCCGCATACCTCAACCGCAACATTTACAACCCCTTTCTTAAATGTCTCCCACAAATCTTCAATCACTCCTATCTCTTCTATCCCTTTAAAACTTTCTTTCAATTTCTCTACATACTCGTCTTTCTTTTCTTTATCTTGTAGATTTTCCACTTTTACTCTGTCCAAAACACTCGTAGGCTCGGCCCCTCGGTGTCGCCACCGTTTAAAGAGGCCACGCATTCGGGCTATGACCAGGAAGTGGTCTGTGTCGAGGCCTACACCGCGGTATGCCCGAGTGTCTAGCACTTTCTTCCTCAGTCTTTCATCCACAATTACAAAATCAATCATACTTCTAGACTCACCCTCATCTCTTGTATACAAATGGATCTTTTTGTGGTCAAACATTGTGTTGGCCACGCACAGATTCCATTCCAAGCATACTTCAAGCAGTCTTCTCCCATTGTCATTCACTCTCTCGTCCCCAAACATACCCAGAACTCCTTCATACCCATCACGCTTTACTCCAACCCATCCATTAAAGTCCCCTAACATCACGATCCGTTCATTTTCTCCGCATTTATTCAAGACTTCTCTCATGCTATCCCAAAATTCCTCTCTCTCTTGTTGTGATTTTAGTGACCCACCTCCACGCAGATCCGTCGGTGCATAGACCCCAAGGATAAATAGGCGAGTGAGTCCGACTTTTAACCTAATCCAGAGGAGTCTTGGGCTTACACATTCATGCTCCATCACACATTCAACCATTCGAGATGAAAGAATGACACCAACTCCCTGACAGCCTCGGCTGGTTTGGGGGACTCCCGACCAGTATGCCGTGTAGGGGCCATGAACCGTGGTGTCACATCCTTTCCTCTTGGTTTCGTTCACGCACAGAATATCAAGGCAACGTTCATCCATCATCTGACATACTTCATCTACTTTACCATTCATTCCTCCTCTTACATTCAACGTAGCGAAGCGGCTCTCAGTGGGCCGCTTTTCGCCCCCGCGAGAAACGAGACGTGATGGGTGGCGAACCACATCGCCGCCATTTTGGTAAATTTTTTGGTTATCCATTGCGTTCCCACGAATAGCAAAGGAAAGGTTTGTCCCCCCCAGCAGAGCCCCGCATGCCAGGGTAAGGCTAGCCTAATTCTGGGGTCGCCCGGTCCCAGGGCAGTGTAGCACGCTAACGACTAGGCTCGCCCCTAGCCATGCATCCATCCGCGCGGCCGACGTTGGATTGGCGGAGGGTAGGAATAGGAAAACGGGAAGGATAGGTGGTGTGAAAAGGAAGAGTAAGGTAAGTTAGGGTAGGAAATAGGAAATGTAGGATATTACCGTCCATGAGGGCAAGGGATAGGACAGTAATAGCTAGGGAAGCCGGGGTCGCATACCCGTATACCATACCACAACTACCGGACAGGTAAATTGGGATGAGTATCCCTCGACTATCCCTATTTCTATTGGGAATTTTTTTAGTTTCTGTGTTTACTGTAATAATTTTCTGCAACAATGTGATTAAGTACTGAGCCGCATCATTAGCTGATTGTAAATAATAAAACTCAGACCAGTTAATAGATTTAAGTCTCTCTTCCATTTTGTCAAAGTTCATAATAATCTTAGTTACTTCTATCGCACTTCCCAATTGACGATGCTTCTAAACATAATAGTATTGGAGCATGGTCCGTAAAGTGTTCGAATACAAGGCTTTGTGCTCGAAGACCTGTTTTAACCATAAAATGATCTAGGGAGGTACCATCTCTTGTCGGAACACTTATTCCAGGACGTAAGCCATAGGAAGCCATGATAGTCAATGGTGTAGCATGTTGGACTATTTAACATAATATCAAAGTTAGTATCACCTGTGAAAACAACATGCTTAGTTTTTATGTCACGGAATATGCAGTCGATGGAGTCTAGATAGGGACTAACATTTTTAAAACTTGGTGGTCTATATGTACCAATGACTGTGTAATGACGATCTATTTTTACAATTAGACAATTACCTTCCTTTATACTTGGTTCAAAGACTTCAATATTCTGAAAAATACTCCTAACGTATATAATTACACTATCATTTTGATTGAAAGTATACTTAGTGCTGAAAGCTTCATAATTATTGATCATTGGTATGTGTGAGTTTTCATTGATCCAGCATTCAGTGAATACCAGAATATCAATCATTACATCTAACCGAGATAAAAACACTAGGAACCTATCCAAGTTACAATTTATACTGCGTATATTTACACATAGGATTGAAAATGGATTGCCTTTTTCAGTTAGGTCCAAATAATTTTTACAATTGGTTGGATCATCAACGTATGTACATTTGATATCACCCGAAGTGTCAATATCCTCAAATAATAATATATTATCTATTTAGAATAAAAGAAGTTTCACGGCCAAAATTATATGTGTTTTATAAAATATAAATCAAATAATATCGAATTTTAGAATGCGGTACTGATATACATCCTAGTTTATGTTCAAAGTTCATTTTTGAATAAAAGATATATAAAAATATAAAATTAATTATAATTTGTGTAAACATTAAAATTATGCTATAATAAATAAATATGATCATTGTGTAATTTGTTTTGTAGCTGTGAAAATATATAAGTGATGTGTGTTTTATTGTAATAGTGTAGATTACCATTGCAAATATAATATGTAGTGTTTGGTAATAGTGTAAATGTGTATTATTGTGTAAAAAATTAAATGTTATTTGTGTAGTGTTCCATAGGCAAATTTTGTATTGTGTTTGTATAAAGCGCAATTTGGACTTACAATTAAAATAATATAGTAACAAAAATTTAAATTTAAAGTAAAAATAGTACAATAAAATTGTGATAATTTTGTTCAAGCCGAGTCACTGATCAGATTCCAATATTTCCAGCTTTTGAAGATCTGTTTCGTCATTAATACGCTGCGCAGGGGATCCTTCTGATTTTCTCAAATAAATAACTCCATGATTAACCCAACAATACTTATAATTTTTATTTTTTGCATTGTCTCGAGCCAGATAGAATAGGACTTAGGTGTAAGATTCTCGTAGATGTAAATGGGCTGGGACATCCCTTTAATTTTAATGGTTCAAGTAGTTAACTCCCTGTATTTTTTTGAATGATTAAATGGAATTAAGAAGCTTTTCTTTCGACAAAATTGATGGGAATTCCGCTATGATGGGTTAGTTCTTTGAGGAACCCGACTTGACACGGAAAATGTCTTTAATATCTGCTGTCTGGATGGGTGAATTTGTAACCAAACCAACTTCTTTTATTATTTTAATGAGGTTCTCTTTGGTTTCTGGTTGCCCATGTGGAATATTGCGTAACTCGATGCTCGAAGACCGAGACCCACGTTCTAGGTTTTTAATTTTTTGTTCCAGCAAATTAATATATTTAAGATTACTTCTACGTTCTGTTTCCATTTCTTCCAATCTTACTCTTATTTCCTCATATTTAGTCGACATAAAGTCGACCGAATTCCGAATATCATTTTTCTGCTTTTTAATTTGGGTAATTGTAGACATCAATGAATTGAGTTTAGCATCTTGTTGTTGTTCAATTTGTTTTAATGATTCCTGAATCTCTTCCATAAAATCATTCAGATCAGTATCTTGACGCCGCCTTTTTAAACGGTTTGTAATGTTTGCCGCCGATTTCTCGTCAGTCTCGCGTACAGACGTAATGTCTGGCGCTAAGTCATAAGCGGAATGCTGAGGCGATCTTCTATTAAGCGGCATTGTACTAGAAGATATGGGGTGGCGATGATTCACGTGGTACTCACCGGTGACGCAGAGAACAAGCGGTGCACGTGCAGTGTATTGGTCGGGCGATGCTACGCCTCTCGGGGCGGGCAGTAAGCGGCGATGGGCGGTGACGGTGCGGCAGATATCTCAACGCGCCGAGTACCAGGAGCTAACGGTCGGTTTAAGTTCTTCACTGTTAATGCACTCCAAATTTTTTGGATTTAATTAATTTTGGCAAAATTCACTTTAAATAATTTAATTGAAAACAACGGTGGATTCGGTTTAAAACGCGTCTTTACTCCTCATAGGTCCGGGGGAAGGGGATTATGGCTACAATCTTTTTTGATTACGAAGGAATTTTACTTGTGGATTTTGAAGAACAAATACAACAGTAATAGGTGATTACTATGCTTCCTTGCTACATTAATTTCGAGATGCTATTAAAGAAAAATATCGAGAGAAATTGTCGCGAGAAGGGTTGTTGCTTCATGACAATGTTCCGGTCCACACATCAGGTGTTTCCAAGTCATAAGGGAATGCGGTTTCACTGAGTTCGACCATATAGCATCGACTTGGATATCGACTTATTATATTATTGATTCTTAAAATTGAAATACGACATATAGAGAAAAAAATTAAAACTGATGATAAGTGATGTCAGCAGTTTTGTCACAATTTGAGGGCAATCAGGCTATTTTTTTAAGGGTATAGAAAAGTTAGTAAACACTGTGAAAAGTGTATCGGAATAAAGGGCAATTATATCTTAAAAAATAATTATAGTGGTTTGAGGTTTAACCTTCATTTTATAGGTCAGACCAGAAACTTTTGGGCCTTACTATAGGCTGTAACTTTAAATTTAAGCGAGGTGTTGACCGCGCGGTTCAAGCGCGTGATTTACAACGGGAAACAATGGGTTTGCTCTAAAATTAAACTTTTATCTTATATTTTACGCTCCACTTGAATTTGAAAATTATAATTATCTTATTATATTAAATAAAATATTTTCCGTAGAATATTTTTATTTATTTCAATTCATCTGAAGCGTTCACTTCTGCCGCGTGTGATCAGCACACATGTTTTTGAATTTAGTTCTATTCCCCTTACAAATGTATGTATGTTAAACGTTTCATTTTGGAATATCGATTCAATTCCATTTTTCATTATCAGGCTGTAATGATCGTGTTATTTACCTGTTGTAGATTATCATATGGATAGTATATTTAACCCCAAAGTTACGTATTATCTACTAAAGTATTTTATTTAAATGAGAACTTGAAGATCATGTTTAATACAGCTTTTTCCAAAACCATGCTGTAATTTCTTTAAGAAAGTTACCCACACTATGGTTTTCTCTAATTGCACAAGGACATACATCTCTGGATTTATGTCCTTGTGCTTGTGTCTCAGGAACAATAATTTGTAGGCCTTACAAATAAGCCATTAATAACTCGTTCTGTGCGAGATTCGCTCTTTTATAAAAGAATGAAACTTGTTAAGTTACAATAAGTTATTTAAAGTTGTAAGATAAAATTGAACTTTGTTTAAAAATTCAATAGCAAGTGAGCGAGGTTTTACCTTTGTATGTAAATATTTAATAGGCTACGTCCGTACTAAAAGCTTTTGTTGAATTGTTCTTATTACTAAATAGGTCTAGTAATATTCACAATTAAGTACAATTTTACTAAATTTCTAAACCATTAAGTTTAATACAAAATCTATAAATATGTTTAACTATCAATTACCACGCGTTAGTCTCGCAAACACAAAATGGCTCGAACTATTTTGATGAAATTTTTTGTATTGTCCATTCAAGCACACTGTATGTTGCTCTGATATCGAGATCCAGAAATCATTCGTGCGAAGCCGGGGCGAATTGCTAGGTGTGTAACCTTACATGTTACGCTTACTAGTTAAGAAGCATAATCCAACGCATGTTGGTGAACCTCACATGTTTTCATAAAGTAAAGGTGACAAACTAGCACTAAACTGCTACTTTACTGTGGCATTTTGTGAGAGCGTGGTCCTTTCCCAGTTGAGACGACCCATTCGTTCTACAACCATAATCTGTAGTATGCCTCTAACATATATAATTTACATGGCCTTAAACCATTTTTAATTTATGAAACATATAGATTTAGTAGAATCAATTTTTTACTAGGATTAGGACTAAGATGGTATGCCTTATTAGCAGTAAAAAGGATCGGTATTAAGTTGCTATTTTATGCTGAAATTCTGTGGGAGCGGGGTCCTTCCTCGGACGAGCCGATCCATTCGTGTTGTAACCACAGTATAGCTGCAGCGTGGCTCTACCACATTTTAGGCATGCAGCTACAATTTTATAATTAAGTTAATTTTCCACCGTGACAAGTTTTGAAATTTTTATTTATTTATAAATATGTAACACTGTAAAATGTAAATTACAAATTGAAAGTATTATTAGCTTGGGCCTTAACCAAAAGAAATTGTACTTTAAACAATTATCATAATTTTCAATTTGTTTACCAACTTGTTTATTATGTTTAAATTTTCAGCAATTTCAAATTTTCTTCAATTTTGTTGAAAACTGCTGTTTTATTTACTTAGGTCCGACGAACTCTTCCGAGATTCCAAATAAAGTTGTAACATTGTTTTAATATTCATTCAACTTTGACTTTTTGCAGTCAGTTGTAATTATTTTTTACATACTTTTTTATAGAATAAGGGTGACAAACGAGCACACAATCCATCTGACTATATACACCTGACTATATATGATATACATCTATCTTCGTCTAAAAATTAAAATGCAGATGCGTTGTCAACCGTGAGGGCTAAGATGGAATGCATCTTTTCCAGTAAAAGGGTATCCGGATCTCTGCACTCACCATACGAAACACAGCGGCATTAAGCTGCTATTTTACGCTGGTATTCTGTGAGAACGTGGTCCTTCCGTCGAGCGGACCCATTCGTACTACAGCTGTACTATTAATATAGCTGCAGCATGGCTCTACCACAAGCAGATGTACAAAACAGATGTCTTTATTAGTATTCGTATTACATTGTAATTCATACTCGTACATTAGCAAGTATAGATTGTTATAGATTTTACCGCGTAGCTTTGATATAAGAATATCCACTACCCGATATCATCCCGTGGGTGTCGTAAAAGGCAACATAAGGAAATGAAACCAGGGACTGACAGCAGCATCTTTCTGAAAACAACTCGAGACAATAAAAAAAACTGTAATTTCCAACTCTCCTATCAAGCGTGACAACTGTGGTAATATTGCAAATATGGGGGATATCACTGTGACACAATCGATGGGGGAAGCTGTGTTCAGCGGTAGAATTATGATAGGCTGAAATAAGGATGGTGATATTGATGATGAAGTATAGAATATAAGAAGCTGTTATAATATATAATTTATTCTCCAAAGTATATCTATAACTTGTTTGCAGAACCAGCGAGATTTGGAAACCTGATAAATTTTCTTTTCCATTAATCAAAAGGCACATAAAAGACATTCATTATATTTGAGAGCAAGACTTCAAAGGTAAAGTGCTTCAAGAGCCAGATGTCTAACCGACGCAGACGATATACCTTAATTATGCATTGGAGAGTAAAACTTTCGAAAGGGTTGTCGTTCTATTTACAATCCAGATATAATCGGCTTTACTCATAAACATTTACTTCAAAGAAATGCTTAAATAACAATAGAAAAAGGCAATTATAGAGATAAATAATACTTAAGTAAGCGGTAATTAATGATAATAAATAAGATCAAATGTCGTATATAGACTACTATATAGTACAAGTTAATAGAATACTAGATTTTGACAATATTATAGAAAAACAGATAACATCTCGAAATATGTATCATATGTACAGAAGGTCATTGAAGAAAGTAGATAATAAAAAACGCGGTAGCGTAAGAATAACCACTATATCAATGAAGATAAGATTCAACAGTGGAGGGCAGGAGATAGAAAGTAGTTTCCTAATAACATTTGAAAATAATAAAAACATTGCAGTTGCCAACCTACCACTTAATTTTTTTTGTATAATGTTACCCTACTCTAGACGCTTCTCCTTTACTGTGGAGGCAGGTTACAAACATAAATTGCATAAGGACAAACATGCAGACGCGGAACAATTATAATAAACGTTCGAATCTTAATTTTTAGGCCCTAGTAGAACATACAGACACGCTTAGCGCTTACGGCATGCAAAAGTACGCACGAAGTCTTTACATAAACAGTAACTTATTAGTTGACTTATGAAAAGGAGGAGGTTTTAAATTCTACTGTATTTTTTGTATTCATATTACACGATAATTTCGCCAATTTTGAACCGACTTAATGATTATTTTCTATTAAATGGGCTACAACTTACGAATGTTCCCATTTAAATTTAAAGAAGTAAATTTGGGGGGTGCAATTTTTAATGTAACTATTAAAACAGCATTCTACCTTATACCGTAAGGTTGGGATATTGCTCAGTCCATTAGAAAGAGTCAATATAATTATATATATAACTAGCTGTTCCCCGCGACTTCACCCGCGTGTTATTTGGAGTTTTAATTTTTTGCGCGAAACCCTTCTTCTTCTTGATTCTTTTTCTAAAATAAAAGTAGCCTAAGTTACTTCTGACAAGTGACATCAGCTATCTGACAGTGAAAATCCGATCAAAATCGGTCCAGCCGTTTCGGAGATTAGTCGGAATAAACAGACAGACAGACGGGCTGACAGACAGACGGGCAGACAGACAAAACTTTAAAAATTGTATTTTTGTTATTATTAGTACCGTATATACTTTCATATGCATTTAGTAAAAAGCTGTAAGTTTGATATTACAAACAGACACTTTAATTTTATTTATTTGTATAGATTTAAAATAGTAAAAACTGAGTCCAAAAACATAACAAAATTATATGAAAATAAAGAAGTAATTGTGTGGAAATAAAAAAAATAATCTCTCTTACAAAGCAATAAGGACCGTGGCCGAGCTCACTTGACTACTCTAGTGCCATCTATTATCTATCTACGGAAGCGGTTGCGATGTATACCGATATGAAAATTTGACGCGCTAAATACATCGTTCTTTATTTAATACATTTCCATAGATGTCCCTACATGGTACCGCTAAGTAAGATTGACGAAGTCATTGGGCTCTAGTTTCCGTACAATTTAATAGACATGAGACTTAAGAAGGAAAACGCTCATGCCTTTTACCTAGAGGAGTAGATAAAGAATACGGACTTCCATTTGGCACGATCCTGACACACCTCTCTCGCCTCCTTTACATCCTTAAGAGTACTCTTAATCTGGCTCGTCGTTAATATATCGCCAATTTGGTCGATAAATCGTCTAGACTCTAGAGCGTCCTTTTTCTACTCTGCCATTCACTTCTGTCACATAAATATGCTTTGTTACTCTTTCCTTGTTCATTCCTTCTACATGACCGAAGCATTTCTTTCTTAATCCTGGTCACAACATCATCTTGCAAACACACATACTTTTCTTTTATCTTACAATTTCTCATCCTGTCATTCAGATTCAGCTCCAACATACCCCATAGTGACTATTTAACAGCTTTTACATTATTTAATGTGACATGTGATATAAATATGGAATTAAAACGTTTAGTTTTAATAGTTGTAGCACGAATGGGTCGGCTCGACTAGGCAAGGACCACGCTCTCACAGAATACCAGCATAAAATAGCAACTTAAAGCTGCTGTGTTTTGTATGGTGAGTTTAGACAACCGGAGACCCTTTTTACTGGAAATGAGGCATTCCATTTTAGTCCTCACGGGTGACAACGCATCTGCATTTTGATTTGTAATAGAGGATAGATGTAGATGTCTATGGGCCGCAGCAACCACTTACCATCAGGTGGACTGTGTGCTTGTTTGTAACCCTTATACTATAAAAAAAGTTTTAAATTAAAATATTAATCTTTGTAATCGCTACAATGTGTTTTTGCTCTCAGTTAGTTGTTCATATATTATTAAACTGCTTCAGCTATATAAATATGTAATTTTCTTTCACTCATTTCTTTATAAACTCGCATACACCGCCACTTTTCTTTTATTTTTATTACAAAGATAATAGCTTATATCAGTTATATCCAATTTCTGTATTATTCTTCTGCATCAGACTGTAAAAGATTTTTACCTGGTAGAGCCATGCTGCAGCAATATTATGGTTGTAGCACGAATGGAGTTGCTAAACCGGGGAAGTACCACGCTCTCACAGAATAACAAGCGTGAAAACCAGCTTTATGCTGCTATATTTTGTATGGTGGGGATAGAGAACCGGAAAACTCTTTTTACTGGTAACGGGGCATTCTATCTTAGTCCTCAAGGGTGATTACGCGTCTGAATTTTGATTCTTATATTCTGTAAGTTTAATAAATAAAAAAAAACTCATTTTATTATAATGTTCGAAGCTTGTAAGAATAATTAAAAACGTATAAGATATAATGTGAATGAACAACGGCATACGAAGCGTGAAGCTTTTCACTCTTATAACGTCTTTGAAAATACCTCTAAAAATGGAACACGAAACAGTAACATTATACACGAAAGTTACCTTAAAATTTGTCGTGGGAATGATAACGCGTCTGCTTACTTTCCCTTACAATTTAATTTATTTCTTTATTCTTTATATCAAAAATACTAGCAATGATATTAACATTACTAATATTCCCTTTAACCATTCCTGGTAAGCTTAAAATGCCTTTGCCGGGAATGGCACACAATGATTCAGTCACATGGCGGATTATAACCCACGACCTTTAAGTTCGCGATCCGCAAACTGCCAAACGCTACTGTCGCTTTTATATTCTGGCTTATTTATTTTTTTACTAGCTGCTCCCCGCGACTTCGCCCGCGTGTACTTTAGGGTTATAATTTTGTTGCGCGGAACCCTGATTATTTTTCTAAAATATAAGTAGCCTAAGTTACTTCTTATACCATCAGATATCTATCAGTGAAAGTCCCGTCAGAATAGGTCCAGCTGTTTCGGAGATTACCCGGAACAAACAGACACACAGACGGACAGACAGACCAAAAATTTTAATTTTATTTTATAGGATAAGGGTGACAAACGAGCACGCAGTACACCTGATGGAAAGTGGTTGCTGCGGCCCATAGACATCTCCATCTATCCTCTATTCTGTCTGTTCGGTACAAATTTTAAAATTGATTTTAAACTTTCTTTCCTTTGTGCTGGTGACTTTAAACTTCTTTTTGCTTTTTTTGTCTATTACGTCTGTCCTTTTCTGGGGGCACGGTAGTGCCATCGGCCGTACCATCGTACCATCCTTTTCTCGAAGCAATTCAGGCCATTTTCGAAAACCTATAACTTCGTTGTGGATAAAACTAGAAGCCCGAATTTTCAGTAGACATTGTATAAACTCGGTATATTTCAAATTTCATTAAATTTGAACCAGTAGTTTAAGACATATAACTAGTCAAAGTTTCTTAATTTTGTCACTCACTGACTGACCGATCAACAAAACTCTAAGGCACTTCTAGTAGACGTAGAAACTTCAAATTTGGAATACTATTATTGTTTAGTATATAAATCAAGGGAAAATTAAAATATTTTGTAATTTCGGTCCAGTTTTCGAGATACACCAAATGCATAAACAACTTTGTAATTCCATATAAATATATAGGATTACAAAGTTACATTTGCAGTGAATTAATCAGTGTACCTATCCGGTGACGTGATGACCACAAATGTGAGCAGAAGTACGAATTTTCTAACTACTAAGCAATATCCCAACCTTACGATATAAGGTAGAATGCTGGTTTAATAGTTACATTAAAAATTGCACCCCCCAAATTTACTTCTTTAAATTTAAATGGGAACATTCGTAAGGTGTAGCCCATTTAATAGAAAATAATCATTAAGTCGGTTCAAAATTGGCGAAGTTATCGTTTAATATGAATACAAAAAATACAGTAGAATTTAAAATCTCCTCCTTTTTATAAGTCAACTAATAAGTAACTGTTTATGTAAAGACTTCGTGCGTACTTTTGCATGCCGTAAGCGCTAAGCGTGTCTGTATGTTCTACTAGGGCCTAAAAATTAAGATTCCAACGTTTATTATAATTGTTACGCGTCTGCATGTTTGTCCTTATGCAATTTATGTTTGTAACCTGCCTCCACAGTACAGGAGAAGCGTCTAGAGTAGGGTAACATTATACAAAAAAAAAAATTAAGTGGTAGGTTGGCAACTGCAATGTTTTTATTATTTTCAAATGTTATTAGGAAAATGCTTTCTATCTCCTGCCCTCCACTGTTGAATCTTATCGTCATTGATATAGTGGTTATTCTTACTCTATCGCGTTTTGTATTATCTACTTTCTTCAATGACTTTCTGTACATATGATACATATTTCGTGATGTTATCTGTTTTTCTATAATATTGTCAAAATCTAGTATTCTATATACTTGTACTATATAGTAGTCTATATACGACGTTTGATCTTATTTATTATCATTAATTACCGCTTACTTAAGTATTATTTATCTCTATAATTGCCTTTTTCTATTGTTATTTAAGCATTTCTTTGAAGTAAATTTTTATGAGTAAGGCCGATTATATCTTGATTGTATTTACAATCAATCTTTCGAAAGGGTTGTCTTTCTATTTAGAAAGACAACCCTTTCGAAAGTTTTACTCTCCAATGCATAATTAAGGTATATCGTCTGTGTCGGTTAGACATCTGGCTCTTGAAGTACTTTACCTTTGAAGTCTTGCTCTCAAATATAATGAATGTCTTTTATGTGCCTTTTAATTAATGGGAAAGAAAATTTATCAGGTTTCCAACCCTCGCTGGTTCTGCAAACAAGTTATAGATATACTTTGGAGAATAAATTATATATTACAACAGCTTCTTATATTCTATACTTCATCATCAATATCACCATCCTTATTTCCAGCTTCTAGAGACATAAAATTTATTATTTAAATTGGGTGTCATCAAGTAAAAAGCATCTTATCTACAAACAGTTTGAATATATACTTTTTCAGAGGAGTAGTGTAATGTTATTTATACTGGTCTCATTATCCCGTCATAAGGATTCATCATATTACTGTTTTGTTCTCATTATCTGTTATCATTTACGACCCTAAACATAACAATTGACTTGAACAGTAACTCTCATAGTTGTTCTCTTTCGACATTCAATAACAATAGAAAGAGACTTCTACAGAAATAATAATTCATACGTTTTGTAACTGTGTACTGACAGTGTAAGTTTCGCGGGTGTCGTAAGAGGCGACAGCGGGAAATAAACCACGAGATGAGTTACAGCGTCTTCCTAATAAGGACTAGAAAATAAAAATTTATAGTTGCCACCACACCTGCCGAGTGTGGCAAATATTCTCCTTCTTGCAATCTTTTGGGAGTCCTATTTTTAGCAGTGGACTTCGATAAGCTGTGATGAATGATAATGACGTTTAGAAAAATCGATAATGTTTAGTAAATACATCAATTTTTTTTTGTTGACTTACCCTACTCATATTATAAACGTGAGTTTGTGAGGATGTATGGATGTTTGTTACTCTTTCAAGCAAAAACTACTAAATGGGTTTTAATGAAACTACAATTATATATTTCATACGTCAGAATAACACATAAGCTATAGTTAATAAAGCTTTTGTGTAAATTTGGCAAAATATGACGATAAATGCTAAGTAAGTCGGAAAAAAACACGACATCTTTCTGAACACGCATCACGCAAAAACCTGTGAACGGATTTGGATGGGACTTTGATTGGCAGATAGTTGATGTTATAAGGAGTAATTTGGGCTACTTTTAAAATAATTACACGCGGGTGAAGTCGTCGGGAACAGCTATTTCAACCCCTAAGGTACCGTTGACATGAATTCATGTCGACGTTTTGTGACCGTTGAGTACCGCGGACATGAATTCATGCCCGCATTACGTGCTGCTATTTTCGTGTTGATTGATATAAAAATACAGTATGTTTTCAATTTAACACTATTTCATTCGATTCTGAACGAACTAAAGAGTATTCTCAAGTGTTAAACTCACTTGGTTACATAGACGAAATAAAAAATAATAGGCATTCACTTTCGCGTTGTTGGTGCTGTTAGTTGCGTAATTATTTTCTTTTTGTGTTTGTGATTTTTGTTGGATTTTCTTTTAAAAACTGGTAAGAAATGTTAATGATCTTTACTAGATAATGTTTTGGAATGACTTAAGTTACAACAGCAGTAAATTTTTGTGTTTCAATTGATAAAAAAGGAAAAACAAAACACCTTTACGCGAACAATTTATAACGGGTAAGATTTCAAATAAGATCTACCTTCTCAGATATTTAGCCTTTTTATAGATAGTTTATTGCACGTATGTAAATTCATAAAGACATATTATTTCTTAATATTATATCTATATGATTGTGTAAGAAAAATTAAGGAAGACGCTATAATATTTTCACAAAAAGGTTTTGAAAATGAGGTTACAAAGCGCGCGCAAACTGTCTATTGTCGAATTTTTAGCAAATGTTTGCGAGTGAAAAAGTAGATTTATTATAATGGTGACATGCATAATTTCGGTTTATACAAGGAAGACTATTTTGTATTGATTGTGAAGACATAAAAATAAAATAAAAACTTACGCTTTTTCATTGATAAAACCAAATTTATTGGCAGTAAATACACTTTTTCAAGATCCCTTAGAAACAAAAAGCTGTAAAAAACTAATTAAACATCCAAATGTTATTGTTATTATTTCTACTTATCGACAATCTTATCAGATTTAAAGAACTGTAACTCAAGCTTCTTATAACATAAACGAACAGTCGTGAAAAACATAAATGTTGAAACAAGTGCCGCGCGCCGAGATGACGTCGGAAGCCCCCGGTACAAAGCCGTTTTTTGTTATAGTGGGCGCGGTACTGGAAGGGTTAATGCTCTTTATATTATGGCATTTTCACAATGTTTCATCATGCCCTCGGGTTACTGGGAGACCTTTCCAAAAGGCATTAAATCCAAGTCAATAAATAAATTTCAAATGTAAGTAATGCCGTGCAAATCCGGCGTAAGAGGATTTATCATAAGCCTATTTTGTCCCGTAGGTGTAAGAGACGAGTATGGGAAATTTTTATGGCTTCCGATATTAGGTGGCATAAGCATCTCGATTATCATTACAGTTAATCACTAGCCCACCGTTGAACACAGGCGCCTTCCAAGGAATGCCACAAAGTACAACTTGTGTACGTGGTAGAGCCATGCTGCAGCTAACTTTGTTGTACAGTTGTAGCACGAATGCGTCGGCTCGACCGGGAAAGGATCACGGTCTCACAGAACACCAGCCTAAAATAGCAGCTTAATGCTGCTGTGTTGAGTGTAGAGAACCTGAGACCCTTTTTACTGGAAACTAGGCATTCCATCATAGTTCTCACGGCTAACAACGCATCTGCATCTTGATTTGTAATCGAGGATAGATGTAGATGTCTATGGGCCACAGCAACCACTTACCGTTAGGTGGACTGTGTGCTCGCTTGTCACCCTTATTCTATAAAAAAAAGTACTGTTCTGAGCCACATGCATCCATCGACTTCCTGTATGTCTTACTAGGTCACCACCCCATCTAGTGATCTCTATACTTTGCTTACCGGAACGAGGTTTCGATCGGGAGGTTTTATCTCCATTACGTTAGAAGCAAACACTCAGAGTAGCAACGTCAATTATGCCACACGTCTGATAATACTATCGTTAATTCGACTGCCAGAGTTATGGCCTAATACTCAAACGCTGCTCAATTTTAAGATATCTTTAAGTCTCGTGATGTCGCAGTCACATTGACTTAAAGTGATAGAGAGAGCAGTATTTGAGCATATATGATTGAAGAAAATCCTCCTTACATCGGAAGAAGTCCATGTCCAGCAATGGACTTTTAAGTACTGATAAACAACAAGAAGAGAAAATAAATAATAGATAATATAATAATATAATATAATAAAGGAAATAACAAAAAAGAAATATTTATCCGCTTCACAAAAATAAACAGGACTCTTACAAAATCATCTCCTAATGTCTAATTTTCACCTTGACGATTACCTTGTACATTTCGCAAGCTTGTGAATTTAGTTTATTAACAAAGTTATGGGCAAGCCAACTTTCCGTACAAGTCTTTATTTGCATCAATATTATTCTCAAACTTTGTAGAGGCTAACGACTGAAATTTCATAAAAGACTCGAATTATAACTATGCGGCTTGAATGACATTTAAAACATATTCATTGTTTGTACCTTTGGAAAATGGTTATTAATATAATTTTAGAGACGTAATAATAGTAAAAAACCGGCCAAGTGCGAGTCGGACTCGCGCACTGAGGTTTCCGAATAAATCTGTAGGTATATAAGTTTCAAATTATTAAAAATATTTTTATTATAAATTATGTAACTAAAAATTTATGCCTTTCGGAATTTTTCCTTTATCTGTGCTCTAAAACTTTGCTTCGTACCAAATTTCAAGATTCTGAGTTCACGGGAAGTACTCTGTAGGTTTTGATTCCCTTGCGAATGTCGAAAATTTGCGCCATAAACGGCTGTATCTTTTGATTGCGTTGGATTAGAAGTTTGATTTTTTCACAGTTCCAAGGGGCAGTAGGCTTGAGTATTTGGTATGAATTTCAGCTTCATACCTCCACGCGTTCTTGAGACAAAGGGTCTTGACACACAGACAGACAGACAGACGGACAAGAAAGTGATCCTATAAGAATTCCGTTTTTTCCTTTTGAGGTACGGAACCCTAAAAATAACTTATTTACACGTTTCCGATATTATTTGTACATGCCGTGTAGCGACGGTGTAAGAAAATCCAATAATCCATATGCGCGCACAAAACCCATGAGCGTTGTAAGAGGCGACAGTGGGAAATAAAACAGGAGATGGGCAGCAGCATCTTCCTGATAATCACTCAACTCAAAATATAAATAACAAAAGACTGCGATTGTTGCGAACTCGCCTGCCAAGCACGGCACTGTTACGAATTTCCCTCCTGAAACAATATACAAGCAAGGCCCTTAAGCTTATCGAATGTCAAATACTGAACATATTCAGCAGTTGACATTCGATGAGCTGTAACGAATGAATGAACGAATGTGTTTCCTACCTTTCTTTCAAACAGAATCTTAACACTTTAATAGGCAGAAACGATTGGCCCTGAATAAAGTTTTTTAACAAATTGTATTTTTTTTATAAAATAGGGGGCAAACGAGCATGCGGCTCACCTGATGGTATGTGACTACCGCCGCCCATGAACAACTGCAGCACTAGGGGAATTCCAGATGCGTTGCCGGCCTTTTAAAAAGGAGTACGCTCTTTCTTGAAGGTCCCTAAGTCGTATCGGTCCAGAAAAATCTCTGGTGGTAGTCGGTTCCACAAGAAAGTTGTGCGAGGAAGAAAATTTATTTTAAATCACACAATGGTAAACTGCCAGTCATTCAGATGGTATGGATGGAATCGTGAGTTTTGTCGCGAAATGCGATGGTGAAATTGTGCGGTTGGAATTAGTCCGAACAATTCCTCAGAGCACTCCTCGATTTAGTCAGCTCCAGTCCGAGACTTAGTTCAACAAAGTCTCGACTACAGACACACGTTTGTTCCGGTACACGGCGACGTTTTCCCGACAAATATTGGCACGGCCGGTGCAATATTTCATTCATAGCTTTGAGGAAAGTATCACCAGTGCTGTCATCCGCATAGCAATGAATGTTACCGGTTTGCAACATGTCATTGACATGCAGAAGAAACAACGTTGGCGATAGCACGCAGCCTTGTGGAACATTAGCGTTAATGGGCTTGTAATCAAAGCATGCATCTTCTACTACGATCTTGAAGCTCCGATCTGTAAGAAAACTGGTGATCTAATTGCACAATTTCAGCACCATACCGTGAAACGTGCCGGTCACAATCACACATGTAGTATAACGTCATGAACATAAATTCCTAAAGTCTATTTTAGTGTTATCCTATATTTACATTAAACGGCTTTCTGGATTTCATAAATTTTTTACGTAATGATACCTACTGAGAAATAAGGGCAGCGTGAAATTAGGGCTATCACTTAATGAGCAACCACGGCTCTAAATTTCTTCAAATATTCTTTTCAGAAACAAGTGATTAACTATGCCCAGCAGTGGGTATAGTTAATCACTTGTTTCTGGCTAACTTTACTTTTACTCGTAATATAAAACAAACTACGCGCTAAATAATAGAAAATGTTCTTATTTCGTGACGAGGGTCGGATGATGTGCGATTGTTTTCTGAACGTCTATTGTCTATTATGTTACATGTACAATTTAAAACACGTTAAGAAAATTTTCAGATAAGAAAATAAATTTACTTAAAATAAGTATAGAAAGAAAGCATATAAAAAGTATTTCAATTGAAGTGTCAATAATCTTATTGTTAATATCTTTATCATATTATCATAAATAGTTGACGATTGTTAAAATTCTTGTTGGCTTTCTATTCAGAAGTTGTTGTAATGAGTTGTATATTTATAACTCTAAACTTGAAAATATCTCCACAATGTGAGTATCATCGGTAGCGAAGTTACTGTTTTAAAATTAACCATTAAATAAAAAGTAAAACTTGACTCAACAAAACTAAAATAACAAATCATTTAAGCTAAGACAAACCTAAAAAGAATAATAAATTGTTACGTGTGTCGAAAAGCCCTCGCCTACAAAAACTATTATGTGGATTCTTACATTCTTTTCAGTAGTTGAAGACGGTTTCTACTATTAAATTAAAAGTTTAATTTAATATTTTACCCTTTTGAGGGGACGAAGCAATGTCAAAGCTATAAACTGGAATGTTGTCTAAACAGTTCAATAAACCATCGACATGCCCACATTTTTTACGCTTATGGGTTGAAATTTAAATTTTAATGGAACCACCTTAAGGTATTGCCTATTTAATTTAAAAAAAAGAATCATTTTAATTGGGTCGGCTGATGCCGATACGCATTGAAGATAATAACTCCTCCCTAATGAATACTACACATTGCTACACTACACATTGAATAAATAGTATGGTCTCCAGTATGTGAACATATTCAAGATTGTCCCAACCATTACAATAATTAAAAATTTAAAATTTTGTATAACCGACTGCAAATATACTACAAATTATTAGGAATAACTCAAAAACTATTGGTCAGACCTTGATCAAATTTATATGGGACCACATGTGAAGCACCATCTTTCACTTAAAAAAAGATTCATCAAAATCGGTTGACTCAGTAAAGTTTATGAGGTAACACACATAAAAAAACATACAGTCGAATTGAGTACGGTCTTCTTTTGTAAGTCGGTAGAAAAAACATCAAATTTAATAGACCGTAAATCCTCACAAAAGGACGCCAATTCTTATCAAGGAAGATTCGCGAAGCTATTTAAGTTAAAACATTCTTATTTCACGGCACCGTGGCGCAGTGCAGTGGTATATATATATATTGTTTTCGTTATCCCCTGTGTCACGCCGTGGACGTTGTAAGAAGGTGCCCGAAGGAAACAAACTAAGAAATGGGAAGCTACGTCTTTCTAATAACAATTAGAAAATAAAAAAAACTGCGATTGCCAACCATCTGCCAAGCGTGACAACTGTGACAAATATTCCGTTCATGAAACAATTTATGGGGAGGTAGTCCAGCAGTGGACTTTGTTAGGTAGTAATGTATTCAATTATCAACCTGCAAGCGCGAAATTCATCTGTCGTTTTATCAGCCGATTCTAAGTTCATAAGGCATATGGGATAATAGATATTCTCATCCCAAATTCAACACACGGCGAATTTACAAAACCGATTAGATGTTGTCAATATGCTATAGTGTCGCAACAAGCGAAGAGGAACTCTCTCCATCGACTGACTCATTTCCGATGTAATATCTACGTAATGAAACCGAAGCGTAGGGTATTAACAAGTAAAAAAATAAATAAAAGCAAGACTATTAATGTCCCAGTTGTATGCTTTCAGGGTTCTGAAACCTTCTCTTTGCCAAAGATTCGATGACAAAAACAACATATCAAGGCACAATAACAAACAATTTGTGGTGCTGGGTCAATATTTGTCCGTTAAAGAATCACTAATTATGGATTTTATTGTATGTAGTTTTAACTTATTTAAAATTCCTGACGTTTCAAATTGTCCAAAAAATTTTAAGTCTGAAGTATTGGAAGTGGAGTTAACCCAATCTACCCTCAATTTTACATAATAATTAATGTAATGATTACTTATATTTACGTGAACCCTACACATTGAATAAATTTACCTTTAGGGATTTTATCGCATTTAATTGTTCTTATTTTTAATTTAACGGGGTACACATGGGTGCTGAAAAGCACCCGAAATGTCGGGAATAAAAAATAAGAAAAATTAAATGCGATGAAATCCGTGAAAGCAGTTTTATTCGATAATAATTAATATCTACATCTACGCGGGAAAAGCTTACAGAATCATTGTATTACCGTGGTAAGGTTGGCTGAACTTAATTATAACAAATACTGGAATGATTACACGCTTATGGTAGCACTCTGCTGTCTTATTATTGTGAATTAGACTGTTTTTTTAAATTCCAATAAATATACGAATCGACCTTACCAGAGATCGTTGTTTATGCGATGATTTGTGGTCTATTAAAGTAATGTGAACGTCGGGAATTTAAATTGACTAAGGTTAAATGAGATAAATGAAATGAATCCCGGCTCAATATATATATTCGTGAAGTGACGAGATACATTTATTAAAGCTATCTCTTATCCTAGATAACATGCTAAACACGCATTATTCAAGTAACCAAGGCAATATTGCTTTTCGAATAGAATATTAAAACATGGATTCACAGACGCATTATGGTGTGTAATTATGAATAATGCGTAATAAAGAGGGACTTTAGAATAAAATTGCCGTAGGGAAAAAACGAAAAGCCGTGGTAACTCAGATGGTTAGCGCTCTGTTATACGGGGCTTCACGAAATGTCTTTTAAAAAAACTATTTAGAAATTACAACTGGATTTATTATAGGATGACACAATTTTAGAATTGAAATTGAGAGGCGAGTATTTCGGATGAGAGTGTATGACGGACTGCGCGGTATTCCTAGTGTTGAAATAAGAAAGTACCGAAGCTACTAAGAGAGTGCTGACTGTGTGCTTTGTGTCAGCGGATCCCTAGGAAAAGGGAATCTATAACAACCCCCCCCCCCGTTGAGAGGAAACTCACCCTTGAGTGAGTTTACGGCTACTCTATGCGTAGCTGTGGTTGATCGCCGTGATGATGATCTTCTGTATTTTCCTTGTTAGTATTAAAATACTCTCTGAAATACTTTCCTCTCTTACAAATTATATAGGTTATAATAGATATGCAAAATGTTACAGATATAAGACTTATTATAGAGAAACTAACATTATACAAATTTGGACTTTCTAGGGTGTCTAGTCGTTTGATAATCTGATCGGAATCAGTGTTGTAAGATTTTAAATTTTCTAAATTCAAAGTTTTTACATTTATAGAAGACGTAAGGTTAACTGAAAATTTGTTTAGGTTACTTAACTTACAACAACTATCATTAATTATATTAAAATCCGAATATATTCCGGGAACATTTATACTAGGGTAGAGCTTAGTTTCTAATTTCAGATTCTTATGGAAAGCTACGCAATCAGGTGGAATTGTGAGTATGCCTGTCCCGGATAGAGTGTATTCGGTTAAATTGTTACTACACTCCACCGATAACTTAGTGGGGTTGGTTTGAACAAAAATCCATTTATTGTTGTATAGTTTATGCCATATATCCAGATCACCGGAAATTAGTCTAAATGGACAGTTATCTGGGATTGATATCAAGGCTTTAGTCATAATTTCTATTTCACAGGGTACATTATTGGATACCGTAGCTACATCTACAACATCACAAAGGTAGGTATTTGTAGGGATATTTTTACAATTACTAATATACGCTACAAACTTTTCAGAAGGGATGATCATGGCAAAAGAATTTGCTCTATCTTGAGCATGTGGAGTTGGCAAAGGTAAGTTCTTATATATATTATATTCTAACAAACTAACTAAAGGTAATTTTATGATAAAAATAAACTTATTGTCTAAATAATAACATACTAAATCGAAAATGTTAATTAAAGTATGAATGTTGCTTAATTCTAGAGATATTGGAAAATCTTTGTATTTTGGCATAATTCTTAGGTTACTAATTATATCATTATACATTTGAGTTGGACTTAGTATAGATGGATGTAGGGTGTTAGTTTTTACAAATAAAATTGAGTTTAACAAATCTTCGACTTTGAAGGACATTGTAAGTAAATTAGATAGCAAGGTATTTAAAACATTGGATAGTTTCGTTTGAAAACTAAGTATATTTAGCATTTCAGATGCATTTTAACAGTAGAAGATAAGAGTTCAATGACGCTATTTAACTTTATTTGGTTGTCATTTAATTCCTTCAGGGATTTATTAACATTATAAATAGCGGATTTGGAAACTAAGATATGCCTTTTGATAGACTCTGCTAGTTTATTTTCGTTATTAAATAGAGCATGAATAGCTTTGTTGTAGTTTTCAGCGTCATCTTCATCCAGTGTATCGAAAATGTGTTTAAATACCGTGCCAATACCTGAGAACCAGGCAGATCTCTTGGACATACCGTTTAGAATAATGTGGGAAATCGCATTAAAATCTCTTAAGATGTCGTTGTAAAGTGCTTCTAGGGGTTTTAACATATTTTCACATTGAGTATAATCTATCTCGGCACTCTCACGACACTGAAATTGGATTATTTTAAATACTTCATGAATGTTTTCCAAATGGTGTCGGATTGGATGTACGCTTACCGGAATAACGATGTGAAATTGATCACTAATTATCCTCAATGTACCAACTGGGTCGAAGAATATACCAGGGCTCTTGTCGATGCGTTCAATATATTGACCATTGCCGGTTGCAAGAATAATAGCACAAAATATGGTGGTGGTTCTGTAAATAATAATTAAGAGCTTCATAAGTCTAGATTGTATAATAACGTGTATATAATGTAAAAGAAAAGTGTATAAATAAATTGTAAGTGTTAAAATATATGTCTTAAAACGAATGTAATTTTGATATTTAAGAACTTATGTAATGAGCGTGTTTCACTTCATCGAAGTGGTGTTTAACATGGCGTCTGTTAATGAGGAGAGTAAGGGTATTATTACTGTGGACCTTGACAACTTTGTAAGGCCCCTTTCAAATGGGGGAGAGGCCTTTGCGAAGACGAAGATGATTTTTGATGTAAACGTAATCTCCTATTTTATATTTGACCGTGCGAGAGTTTCTGTCGTAGTATGTTTTAGACCTTTCTTTTGAAATTTGTATATTTTGTTGGGCTTTCTCTCGAGAAATCTTTAATCGATGCTGAAGCATTTTAATGTAATCAGGATAGGTAACGTTACTTTTTGATTCGAAAATAGCATCGGGAATATACGGCTTATGACCAAAAATAAGTTCGTAAGGAGTGAACTGAGTTATTGTATGGACGTTACTGTTGTAGGCTAACATCGCTGTATAGACGTATTTGTGCCAATCGGTTTGGTTTTCGTTCACGAAGGATTTAAGATACTCTTTCAAGGTGGCATGGCTCCTTTCGAGAGCACCTTGAGTCTGGGGATGATACGGAGAGGACCATATCTGTCTTATTTTTAAAAATTCACATGTACGTTTGAAAAGGTCAGCCGTGAAATTTGTTCCTTGATCGGTAATTATGGATTTAGGGATCCCAAATTGCGAAATGAAATGAACTAGAGCTTCGCATGTTTCTTCTGCGGTGACGTTGGAAATTGGATAGGCTGTAGAAAATTTGGTTAGATCATCTTGGAGAGTGAGTATAAATCGGAGTTTGTGAAAACTCTGTGGGTAAGGGGCCTACTATGTCTAGGCTTATTTTCTCAAATGGGCGAGTAGATGTGGTTGTGATTTGCATAGGAGACCGGTTAATCTTGCGTAACGGCTTATTTGTTTGGCAAAGTTTGCAATTTTGTATATACCTCTCTATATCTGCGCGCATGTTTTTCCAATAATAACGTTCTTTAATTCTATTATACATTTTATTTGATCCGGATTTAAGTGACCGGCTATTGGTATATCGTGATTTTCTTTTAGAATTTTTTGATATCTCTGTTGGCACAGGGTATATTATGGAGTTATGATGTATATTTATTGTTATATTTGTATTGTTATATAAATACATAAGCATGCCGTATATTTTGACAAACAAATGTTGTTCGAAAAGGTTCTTAAAATCAGAAATTGCGATTTCACTAATATCACCTGAAAGTGTAATGTCGTCCCTGGCGGCTTTTAAGGTTTTAAAGATTTCGGGATAGGAGCAGTCATCAAAATAATATACTTTTGTGAAGAGAAGATAAAAAATTTTGCCCTTTGACTCTATTTTTTTAATGAGTAAAGTTTTCGTTCTTCGTTTAAGACCTTTGTGTCACTTAAACCGGAAAGAATATCCTCAAGGTAGGGATTTGATTCGTCAAAATCGATAGATACGGGAACTAGGATTGTTTTGCAGTTGCTTTTTAAAAGGCTCTCATTATATTCTTTTATGTAAGTATTAAATGTCTCATCCTTTTTAGAAAATGTTTTAAGGAATGTAGAGTAATCTTCGTTGCAATGTGCCGGGTTGTTTTCAGAGTCTTTATTTGATTCGTTACACGAATTTCGTGGGGAATTTGCGTCTAATGGAATTGAATCAGCGTGTTCGGGATTCAACAGTTCTGATGGACTGAGATTCAAGTCACCCAGTTCAATGAGTTCTTCGAGAATGTCTGAAGGAAGTTCAGGATCTTGAGTAGTTTGAGGTTCTTCGTGGGAGGTGGAAGGTTGCGGATCTGAGATAGTATCATTTTGTACAACCGGATTAACAGGGTAACGGGATAATGCGTCTGCGTTACTGTTAATTTTGCCCTTTTTGTATTCGACCTCATAGTCGAACTCTTCTAATTTTAGCCTCCACCTTACTAGTTTTGACCCCGGGTCTTTGCAGTAAAATAGCCACTTAAGTGGGCGGTGGTCGGTAATAATTTTAAAACGACGGCCATATAGGTATGGCCTAAATACTTTAGTACCGAAAAGAATTGCTAAGCATTCCTTTTCTGTTATACTGTAGTTACAGTCGGCTTTATTTAAAGTTCTTGAAGCGTAAGCGACAGGTCTATCATTCCCTATGGGACCTTGTGATAAAATGGCCGAAATAGCAAAATTTGATGCATCACAAGTCAACACGAAAGGCTTTGTGAAGTCTGGGTAGGCTAATATTGGAGCAGTAGTCAAACAATTTTTTAGTGTTTCGAAGGCTAGTTGTTGCTCATTTTGCCAATCGAAAGGAACATTTTTCTTCAGAAGGTTTGTAAGACGTTTTGCAATTTTGGATAGATTTGGTATAAATCTTCGATAGTATGACACTAATCCCATGAAAGATTTGATATCTTTTGGACATCGAGGTTGGGGAAATTGTTGAACAGCTTTGGTTTTCTCTGGATTTGGCTTTACCCCCTCGTTGGTAATGATATGACCAAGATATGATACTTCCTTTCGGAGAAATTCGCATTTATCTGGTTGGAGCTTAAGATTGAAGTGTCGGAGTCTGTCAAATACATTGGAAAGATTATTTATGTGCGTTTGAAGGTCATATGAGTAAATAACGATATCATCTAGGTAGAAGAAGCACTGGAGTCCTTGTAGGCCAGATAGGGCAGTGTTCATCAACCTTTGGAATGTTTAAGGGGCGTTCTTTAGGCCAAAAGGCATCCTTGTGAATTCAAAGTGTCCTTGCGGGACAGAGAAGGCAGTTTTAGGAGCGTCCTTTTCGGACATTTTTATCTGGTGGAAACCGGAAGCAAGATCCAAAGTGCTAAAGTATTTACATTTCTCTAATTGATCAACGCCGTTTAGTGGCGGTCAAGAATATCCACTACCCCATATCCTCCCGTGGGTGTCGTAAAAGGCGACAAAGGGAAACAGGCGGGAGATGGGCAGCAGCATCTTCCTGATAATTGCCAATATTATAATAAAAAAACTGCGGTTGCCAACCCGCTCGCCAAGCGTAGCAACTATGGCAAATACCCCCCGATGACGAGAGTAACAATGATACGGCCCCCAGTCCCCGGCGGCCCCGCTATTCCTGGCTACGGTGGCGACCATGGTAACGGCGGGGCAGGGGGTGCTAAGAATCTCCGGTGGAGGTTCGGTTGCCACCTTAAACGACTCGACCTGGCAACGTACAACGCACGCACCCTGAGGACTGACGAGAAGATCGTGGAGCTGGAAGAAGAGATAGACAAGTTGCGCTGGCATATTATAGGATTATCCGAAGTCCGAAGAGAGGGGGAGGACACGGTAATCCTCGAAACCGGCAACTTGCTCTATCACCGGGAGGGCGACCATCTGTCCCAAGGAGGTGTCGGTTTTATCGTCCACAAGTCTCTCGTTAACAGCGTTGTAAAGATCGGGAGTGTGTCGACCAGGGTTGCGTACCTTATACTCAGAATCACCAAACGGTATTCGCTGAAGGTCATACAGGTTTACGCACCAACCTTGGCACATCCCGATGAGGAGGTGGAGGAAATGTATGAGGATATCTCTAGAGCCATGCATTCCTCCAAAACTCAATATACGGTGTTAATGGGAGACTTCAATGCAAAACTAGGCACAAGAGAGAACGGTGAGCTGAAAGTAGGGAAATTTGGAATAGGGCAACGGAACCCAAGGGGCCAGCAGCTGGCCGACTTCATGGAGAAGGAGGGAATCTTTATGATGAACTCTTTCTTCAAGAAGCGGCCCCACAGGAAGTGGACCTGGTCAAGCCCCGACGGTTCGACAAAAAATGAGATTGACTTCATTATGACGACCAGACGACAACTGTTCAGTGATGTCTCAGTGATCGCGAGGGTGAAAACCGGCAGCGATCACCGAATGGTTAGAGGCACACTGAACCTAAATGTTAAGTTGGAGAGGTCTCGTCTGATGAAGTCAACGCTCCGTCCCCCTCGTGCTCTAATCCAAAGTCCCGAAACCTTTCAGCTCGAGTTACAAAACCGTTTTCAGTGCCTAGAAGACTGCAATGAAGTGGACGATATGAATGACAAGCTCGTGGAAACTGTCCATGCGGTCGGAGCTAAGTTCTGCAAGACCCACCGCAGAAGAACACAAAAACTCTCCGATCACACTCTTAATCTCATGGCTGTTAGACGGGAGATGAGGCTACATTCTTCAACAGATTTGACAGCATACAGGCAACTGAACAGACAGATCTCCAAATGCATGCGGCGGGACTTACGCAACTTCAATACAGCTCGTATTGAAGAAGCGATCGAGCGGAACCAAGGCTCCAAAGTCTTTGCCAGAGACCTGTCTGCCAGAAAGAGCCAACTGTCAAAGCTGAAGACCGAATGTGGCAGCGTCGTTTCCGGGGCACCTGAGATTTTGAGTGAGATTGAGAGGTTCTATGGGCAGCTGTACACGTCATCGTTGGAGCCACACGCAAGTGTGAGTAACGATCCAAGTGCGAGTCTCATCCGACACTATTCCGAAGATATCCCGGACGTCAGTCTGAGCGAGATTAGAATGGCTCTCCAGCACCTTAAAAACGGCAAGGCCCAGGCGAGGATGGAATTACAGCGGAGCTTCTGAAAGCGGGTGGAAAACCGGTACTTGAAGTCCTTCAGAAGCTCTTTAATTCCGTCCTCCATGGTGGCATTACACCGGAGGCGTGGAGCAGAAGTGCGGTGGTCTTGTTCTTCAAGAAAGGTGACAACGCTCTCTTGAAGAACTACAGACCGATTTCCCTTCTGAGCCGCGCCTACATGCTGTTTTCGAGAGTCATTACGAATCGTCTCGCGCGCAGACTTGACGACTTCCAGCCTCCCGAACAAGCCGGTTTCCGAAAGGGCTTTAGCACCATAGACCACATACATACCCTAAGGCAAATTGTACAGAAGTCCGAAGAGTACAATTTGCCACTATGTCTGGCGTATGTGGACTATGAGAAAGCCTTTGATTCCGTCGAAATTTGGGCGGTGCTGCAGTCCCTTCAGCGGTGCCAAGTTGACTGTCGGTATATCGAAGTGCTGAAGTGTTTGTACAGTAGGGCTACGATGGCTATCCGAGTACAGAACCAGAGTACGAAACCCATCCAATTGCAGAGAGGTGTAAGACAGGGTGATGTTATATCCCCGAAACTCTTCACCGCTGCATTGGAAGACGTTTTCAAGCTTCTGGACTGGAAAGGATGCGGTATTAACATCAATGGCGAGTACATCACTCACCTTCGATTTGCCGACGATATAGTCCTTATGGCAGAATCGCTGGAGGACCTAAGCACTATGCTCAATGACCTCAATAGTGTCTCCCAACGGATAGGTCTTAGGATGAACATGGACAAAACAAAGATCATGTTTAATGTCCATGTCATACCTATGCCGGTAGTTGTTGGGAGCACTAAGCTCGAAGTTGTTGACGAGTATGTTTACCTGGGACAAATAGTCCGACTAGGTAAGTCCAACTTCGACCGAGAGGTCAATCGACGGATTCAACTCGGCTGGGCAGCGTTCGGGAAGCTACGACACATCTTCTCGTCAGACATACCTCAAAACCTTAAAACGAAATTGTACAACCAGTGCGTGTTGCCAGTGATGACTTACGGAACTGAGACGTGGTCCTTCACTGCTGGCCGTATGAGGAAGCTCAAGGTCGCTCAGCGAGCTATGGAGAGGGCTATGCTCGGAGTTTCTCTGCGTGATAAACTTAGGAATAAGGATATCCGCAGTAGAACCAGAGTAACCGACATAGCCCAACGGATTAGTAAGCTGAAGTGGCAGTGGGCCGGCCATATAGCTCGAAGAACCGACAACCGATGGGGAAGAAAGGTTCTCGAGTGGCAACCTCGTACCGGTAGGCGAAGTGTAGGGCGTCCCCCCACGAGATGGAGTGACGACCTGGTAAGACATGCAGGAAGTCGATGGATGCAGGTGGCTCAGGACCGTGCTTTGTGGCATTCTTTGGGGGAGGCCTATGTTCAGCAGTGGACTTGTGAAGGGCTGTAATGATGATGATCAATGATAAATTGATCAAGAATTTCTGTTATGTTGGGTATCGGATAGGAATCTCCTATAGTGATGTCGTTTAGACGACGGTAATCTATGACTACGCGCCATTTACGTTGCCCGGACGCATCGATTTTCTTTGGAACTACCCAAATTGGTGATGACCAGGGTGATGTCGAGGGTTTGATGTTGCCATCGTCAAGCATTTTATTTATTTGGCGTTCTACTTCTGGTTTATGAATGTCAGGGAAGCGGTAAGACTTAGTGTTGATTGGTATGGAAGACGAAGTAGGAATTTAGTGTTGCAAGACGTTTGTGTTAGTTAATTTGTCGCCGGACAGGTGAAAGATATCGGAGTAAGTACAGCAAAGATCGCATAGTGCTTCTTTCTCTTCTTTGTTTAGGTGTGACAATCTTAAGAGATTTAAAGTTTTATCGGTGCGAGTAAGGACGTTATTTCGTGAACCGTCTGAAGAAGTATAAAAGATTTGATGATTATATTTATTTTCCAAAGGTTGTAGCGTTAGTTTTAGATCGGAATCGACGATTAATTCGCTTTCGGAAGTATTTACAACGGAGATATTAATTCTTGAATTTGATTTCACTTTTACGATGCAGTTAGCTATTAGGAGCGATTCTACGGGGTTCTGATCGAGAACAATTCCTTCTTTAATGTCCGGATTTCTTACAGAACACTCTATGATAGTTTCACATCGAGGTGCAATAGTATAGACTGGCTTAGTGAAACAAAGCTCTATTTCATCTTTATTTACTTTTAAGGTGTTGTTATCATAATTAATTTTGCAATTTAATTTCATAAGGAAGTCGCTACCGATGATTCCATCATACGGCAAATCAAACGCTGGAAGTACGTAGAAGTTATGTTGGTAGGAACAAAATTCAATTGGGATGTGACCAAGGGATGTAACAGAGTCATTTCCTATACCAGTAATTTCTATAGTATTGTTGTTTATTTCAGGCATGTTTTCTACAGCAGAATCTTTAATAATACTGATAGCTGCACCGGTATCGACGAGGAAGGATAAAGATTTCGACGAGACAGAAGTTTGAACTTTTATAAAAGGTAAGTATTTTTTTGATGGATTTGTAGAGATGTTATATATTTTAATATTGTTTTCTTTCTTTTCAGATGCAGGAGATAGGAGGACGCCGTTGATAGGCTGTTTGGTAATTGAAGTAGAATTATTAACTTTCAATCTGTCGGTTTGTGGCTGGATACCCTGTCGGTTAGATTGAGTTGGAACAGGAATAGATGCAGGAGACGAAATACTCTTCGATATGACGCCGTTGATAGGCTGTTTGATAATTGAAGTAGCATTATTAACTTTCAATCTGTCAGTTTGGGGCTGGATACCCTGGCGGTTAGATTGAGTTAGAATGGGAATAGATGCAGGAGACGAAATACTCTTCGATATGACGCCGTTGATAGGCTGTTTGATAATTGAAGTAGCATTATTGGCTTTCAATCTGTCGGTTTGGGGCTGGATATCCTGTCGGTTAGATTGAGTTAGAACGGGAATAGAAAATGAGTGAAATGCTGTGTTATGATTGGCAATGGGGTGATTATCGGCTTCGCTATTTAGTATTCCCGTGCGATACTGGAAGGGAAATCCTCCGCGTTTAAATGATGGTTGGTGTTATCGATATTTTGATCGTCTGCAATAGCAGCATTGATATTGTAGTTATTGCGATTAACATTATTATTATTATAACGTTTTGAACGTTACCAAATCGTCGTCGATTATTAGCCTCGCGTTTGCGGCATGTTTCTAATGTATGACCAGGTATTTTACAGTATCGGCACACTGGGTAATCGGTTCTGAACATAGAGGAAGACCCAGCTGAATTATTAAAAGACCTCTCTCGCGTGGTTGTTTGGTTTTGTTGAAAATTACGACTAGTAAAGCGTCTTTGGTTTGAATCCTGGGTATTTGTTTGACTAAGGTGGCGTCGAGTCACCTGGAATATTTTTTCTTCAGACACGGCAAAATTAATAGCATCATTGAGCGTATCGGGGTCTCGGCATCAGACCACTGTTGATAGACGAGGATTTAAGCCAACTACGAAAGTGTGTAAAGCTAAGTCCTGCATTGCCGCGAGACGGCCTGCCAGTTCACTCTTTTTTCTTGCAGGTATTGATATATTTATTTCCGTTAACAATTTAGACAAACACGTCTCTATTCGCAGGGCGTACTGGTTGACCGTTTCGTTATTGGATTGACGACATTCTTGTAGGTCTGAGAGCAGTGCAGCGTAATGTTTTCTGTCACCGAATTGGGATTTAAGAAAGTCTTCTAACTGTGACCAAGATTCAAATATTTTAATCGAGCAAGCACTTTCAGCGCGTCCTTCTAATTGACTAAGTATGTATTTTAAAAGGATATCTCGTTGTTGATCTGACGCGAGGTTCATAGCATTACTACAGTTATTAATAAATGGCATTAATTTTTCTCGGTTGCCGTCAAACTTACTTATAAATTTACAAAGAATATTGAGATCGATGCTTGGTGTCAAAATAACCGGTGTAAGTTCGTCTTTAGGCATTGTGACGGACGAGGATTAGTCAAAACAAAGATAAGGTACTCGGCGTTTCTCGTGGGGTCGTGGGCGTAGTAGCAATAAGGCGTTTGCACTGGTCTCGATTACAAGCAATAGCACACAATTAAAATGTAATGTTTAAAAGACACTTGACATACAATTGATTATGTTAAAATTAATGAATGAGAGTATAACTGAAATATGAATTAATTTTGTATTTTTTTTATAGTTTATATAAATTAGGTTATATATTTTGTAAAGTTTATAAAACTTTCAGTATTATTCACAACATTTAAGACTGTATCAGTATAATATTCCTATAAAATTGGAGCGGACTTACGGGAACATGTCGGGTTTATGTATTTGTATTTTTGATCAGGATTCAGGAACACGGCGACAGCGTAGAAAACAGCGGAAGTGCGCAGCACTATTGACTTCGTAGACTCGGTTTGCGGATGATGAGCAGATGCTGGGTGGTATTCTTCTTCTACTCTCTTTTCTTCTTTTTTCTTTCAGTTGTATGGCTTCTAGCATAAATTTTTCGTGTGGCCAGGGGGGTATCGTTTTCGGAAGTTCAGCGAAGAAACGAGTTTTAAGCGGTAAGTATTTATAGAGATCACAACACAGAACGTTCTAGTAATTGCACAATTGAGTCCTCAGAGGCACCAAGGATCTTTTATAGATCCCTTCACCGTTGCCACCAATGTTATACGGGGCTTCACGAAATGTCTTTTAAAAAAAACTATTTAGAAATTACAACTGGATTTATTATAGGATGACACAATTTTGGAATTGAAATTGAGAGGCGAGTATTTCGGATGAGAGTGTATGACGGACTGCGCGGTATTCCTAGTGTTGAAATAAGAAAGTACCGAAGCTACTAAGAGAGTGCTGACTGTGTGCTTTGTGTCAGCGGATCCCTAGTAAAAGGGAATCTATAACAGCTCGCTATAAGCTTCACAGTACTCGAGCAACCCGGGTTCGATCCCCGTCGGCGCCAATAAAACTGTTAATTGCAATTTTAAGTGCTGATTTACCACGTGTTCGGCGGTGAAGGAAAACATCGTGAGGAAACCTGCATGTCTGAGAAATAAGAAAAAAACATTTCGAGGACACGTGAAGTTTGCCAACACGCATTGGGGCAGCGCGGCGGATAGTTCCTAGCCCTAAAACCCGCTCAGAAATGAGAGGAGGCCTGTGCCCAGCAGTGGGACATAAATAGGCTGCAACTTTACTTTTTCTATTTTAGGGAAAAATAGAAAATGTTTTTGGAGAAAGGCATATTAGTTAAATGTTAGTAGAAATTTCTGCGAAGTCCTTTTTGTTAAATATTTTTACTAAATACTAGATGCCCGCATAGAACATACCGTAGAGTTATCTTATGATCGGCTTATTTACTCTGATAAACTCCCTTTCGTTCACGAAGACATAGATAATTCGGAGTAACGAGTGAATACTGACACACTCTAGAACTGAACTAAAGTAGTAGGAAAGATCGAGTATTAAATTAAGCATATGGCTGTATGGAGTGCACATTTTTTTTTATATTCTACTAAGCCAGTGCTTATCTACGATCCCACCTGATGGTAAGTGGTGATGTAGCCTAAGATGGTGAAGCGCACTGACTTAACAAAAGCCTATTCACTCTTGCCTTGAAGACACCCACACTGTAATCGGATGGAAAGACAGATGCTGGCAACTTATTCCACTCCTTTGCTGTACGCATGATGAACGACATGGTAAACCGTTTGGTTCGAATGTGTGGTAAGTCAACAACGAAAGGGTGGAGACTGGCCGAACGTCTGGTTGTCCGATGGTGGAAGGGAGAGGGTGGAATTAAATCATGTAATTCCTGCGCACACTCTCCGAAATGCATCCTGTAGAAAACCGAAAGGCTGGCTACTTTACGTCTGTGTTCGAGGCTGGTAAGATTGGTTTTAACCAAATCCGGGTCACCAATAAGCCTCTTAGCACGCCTTTCCATTGAGTCCAAAGCTCCTAGGTGGCATTTTGCAGCACCAGCCCATATATGGCAGCAATATACCATGCACGACCGGACTTGCGCTTTATATAAAGTAAGCAGCTGTCCCGGCGTGAAGTATCGCCGCACCTTTGCAAGGACTCCCAACTTCCTTGCAGCTGCTTTGGCCTTGGACTCAATGAACCGCCCGAAGTTCAAATTTGAGGATATTTCAAACCCTAACAACTGAAGGCGGTCGGTATACATAAATCTCTGACTCAACAGAAGAAATAATTTTACATCATGAATTCAGTGCTAACACATAGTGTATAGAGGAATTAAGGGACCGACGTCAGATTGTGAAACTATTTTATTGCTTTTGGTGATTTTTTTTGCCATTTTGAGTGGACGAAGGAATAACATAATTTCCATGTCATCATAATAGTTACTTTAAAAACTTCATCCTCTATTATATATACTATATACAGTTGCAAACTCCTAAGGTGGATTTTTTTTCCAAGTTTACATGGTAACTACTCCCTAAAACTTAATTATTAAATAAAAGAATCATCCAAATAGGTTCACAATTACTAAGATATAGTTTAAACAAACAAGCTTACGATCCAGTAAGTAGCTACTGCAGCCAATAGACCTGCAACCGACTTAAGAAAGGTCACAGATGCAATGCTAAACATAAGAAATAAAATATCAAATTAAACTGGCTCATTTACGCTTTAAACCAAAACAGAGGAGTGTTCATTTTATAAGCTTACAGAAAACTATAAAAATGAATGTAATCAACGTTAAGTCGTGAAGGTGGCTGTTACGCGTAACTTCACGATGAGATATGTCTTTTCCATTCGTCAGATGTACAGCAGGATATTCCTACGCCCCTGCTAAGACTAGCAACTATAGCAAATATATATGGGTGAGTCCTATGAACAGCAGTGGCGGGAGTCCTATGGTGGCAGCAACGTATTTACCGAAGTAAATCTCTCTCGTACAAGAAAATTATAAATCTTCTAAGACGTAACTTTGTTAATAAACAAGATTACTAAAGGTCCATAATACAGTACAATCTAGACGTGTGGAGTGCAAGTTTTCGATTTCAATCAAAAGTTGTTTAGAAGAGCTTTGAGATCTTCGTATCATATTTATTAATCTCGAAATTAAA
Source organism: Parnassius glacialis (assembly GCA_033319125.1). Taxonomy (NCBI): domain Eukaryota; kingdom Metazoa; phylum Arthropoda; class Insecta; order Lepidoptera; family Papilionidae; genus Parnassius; species Parnassius glacialis. The sequence continues at coordinate 11,876,081 of JAVANC010000014.1, forward strand.
GAAAACTTACAAGTTTGAAAATAAGTTACTAGCATTTTCACGTTGCAGTTCCAAGACATTGCAAAAATTACTACATAAAGCAACGTCATAATACATAGGTCATTGGCTGGGAATAGGCCTCCCCGCCACCTTCCCCACTTCTTAGTGTAGTAGCAGTTTATGGGTTTTACAAGTTCATATATTTTAATTTCCCAAACCAGGTTTCCTTGCGACATTTTCCTACAACATTAACTGAAATCAACACTTAAAATTAAGACTCTCAGTAAGCATAAAGAATTTATGAGACATAAAGGATATCATCAAATAAAGTAAATAAAGTTGATGGTGGTTTCAAACATTAAACTTTTATTCTTAAAAGTTTAATAGAATCGTCAAAAGAAGTAACGACGGTTACAGTTTAATTCCGAGATGAAATTTCTGTGTATTAGTTATCACTTCCTTTCCAATTATGAAAATATTGCTAACAGAAAGTTCTCTTTGAAAGTGATGTATTTCTAAAATTTCAATATTTAATATAAAAATAAAAATTAAAAATAAAAAGTTATCATAGTGGCCCAATCCTCATGATATTGTGCCCAGAACACAAACTATTTAAACTTTAGACGTGAAAATCGACATCGTTTCATGTCTAATTACAGAAAGTATTTAGAATAATAAGACTGTAATGTGGTTCACAATCGTGCGTAGACAGTGTCGTTTTTAACAGTGGTATTGCCAGGCGGCAGCTTTTGCTGTCGCATGGATGGGCCGGCTCGAACCGGGGTGGTACCACGACCTCACAGAATACCAGCGTGAAGTAGAGGTTTACCTCTGCGTTTCGCTTGGTGGGTGCAGGTGGCCGGAGACCCTTTTTACTGGAAATGAGGCATTCCATCCTAGTCCTCACGGGTGAAAACGCATCTGCATTTTGATCTGTAACAGAGGATAGATGTAGATGTCTATGGGCCGCAGCAACCACTTACCATCATGTGGACTGTGTGCTCGTTTTTCACCCTTATCCTATAAAAGAAAAGACTAACCATATACTTGGCCATTATAAATTGATGTTGCTAAGTCAATGTACAAGTGATAAAAAGTACCAAAAAGCTAGAAACGTTTCGTAGTAGATCCACGCTACAGCTATACTATGATTCGATTGACCGCGTAACATCACAGAATAGATAATGCTACAAGTAGTAACGCTAGACCTGGATGAACGAATGGGTCTGTTCAACAGTAAAAGGACCACGCTCTCACATGATACCAGCGTATAATAGTCTCTTGTTTGAAACTGGAGACTTTTTTTACTGGAAACGAGGCTTTTGATCCTAACTCTCAGGGGTAAGAACTCATATGTATTTTCATTCTTAATCGAGTGTAGATGTAAATGTCTATGGGCCAGAGCATACACTTATTCAGGTGGACCGTGTGCTCGTTTATCACCCGTATTCACGGGTGATAACGAGTTTATATAATTAAAACAGTAACATTTTCTAACCTTAACAAGTAAATATAAAGAAAGCACAACGTTAGCAGGAGACTTATTTTGTAGGAGTAGTTTCCAAGCAGCCGCGACGTCAACAAAATATATAAGAAAAGCTTTTAACAGTAATACTTACTTGCTTTAGCTGTATTAAAAGGCACGACCCAGCCTACGGCGAAGGTCTATTTATCATGACATTTCATTCATGTGGGCGGCTATTTCTATAATAACAGCCTTAATGCTTGTCATGTTAAAAGCGACATATTGCGGAAAATAAAACAAGATTTTGCTTTAGTTAAAATTGTTTAGTATTTGTATTGAACACGTGAAAGACGCTTTTATGATACAATATTTTTAACAAATCAAAACTCAATCAGAAATCAAAACTCCTTAAAATTATTAAGTTCTTAAGTTCAGTTCTACTTTATAAATTCTTTCTAACATTACAGGTAACTGTGTGTTGGAACTGCAGCCTATTGGCATCTACTCCTAGTGGCGAGATTTACAGATGTGTTGACACCAGTTGTGTATCGCCAGCAACGCAAAATCAGGAATTTGTATTTAGAAAAACCCAAAATTAGGGGCTTTTTTGGCAATTAAGTTATTAGATATACTATAAATATTAATACCAAGAAATTAAGTGCTAATTAGGTGCTGCAAGTATAGGCAATAATAAGGCGCCCTTAATAAAAAATAAAGTAGTTTTTCAGAATATAGCAGATGCAAAATTCAGGTTTTCTGAAAATCAAAATAGAATCAAAATTGCTTTCAAAAAAACCCAAAATTAGGGGCTTTTTAGATGCTAATTAGATGTCAAGTTTAAAAATTAGGTGCTCTAAAATTTTCACCGCAACGAACTGTTGAAATTCGCTTTGCTAGCAAAACGTCTCGCTAGTAATGCAATTAAGTTATTAGATATACGATAAATATTAATACCAAGGAATTAAGTGCTAATTAGGTGCTGCAAGTATAGGCAATAACAAGGCGCCCGTAATAAAAATAAAGTAGTTATTCAAAACATAGCAGATGCAAAATTAAGGTTTTCTGAAAAAGCCCAAATTAGGGTCTTTCTAAGTGCTAATTAGGTACCAAGTTTAAAAATTAGTTGCTCTAAACTTTTCATCGCAACGAACTGTTGAAATTTGCGTTGCAGTAATATTGATATAGTTACTTCTGCAACGGCTTCGGAGCTGCGGGGAGTGCAGACCCTTCGTCCTTGTGTAGCAAATCACAAGCAAAACACAGGCACGCATTGTTTTGCCACAGCGGGCGGGGGCTGCTCTCCCTCCGCGTCTACGGCTTTACAAAAACACTTTCGGGGTAGGGCAGACACGACTACGTGGAGTTGGGGAGTTCTGATTTGGTTTTAGTACAAAATCGACCTATCTTATCTATAATATATAACTAATAAAGCACAAAAAATGCCATTCATACCTTATAGTAAGGTAATGGTGATCCTGGAATCCTGGCCCCGATAATTCCAAGAATATGACCGTCATCTACATCCGACCCCAACAATCTTTCAACACTTAATTAGAACTTAATTCCTCGCTATTAATATTTATCGTATATCCATTATCGTGACTGCGTTGCTAGCGATACTTCTGTTACATAAATTTGCTTTATCACTCTTTCCTCGCTCATTCTTTCTATATGAGTAAACCATCGAAGCATTTCTTTCTTAATCCTGGTCACAACATCATCTTGCAAACCACACTTTTCTTTTATCTTACAATTTCTCATCCTGTCATTCAGATTCAGCTCCAACATACCCCATAGTGACAATTTAACAGCTTTTACATTATTTAATGCGACATGTGATATAAATAAGGAATTAAAACGTTTAGTTTTAATAGTTGTAGCACGAATAGGTCGGCTCGACCAGGGAAGGACCACGCTCTCACAAAATACCAGCATAAATTAGCAACTTAAAGATGCTGTGTTTTGTATGGTGAGTGTAGAGAACCGGAGACCTTTTTTACTGGAAATGAGGCATTCCATTTTAGTCCTCACGAGTGACAACGCATCTGCATTTTGATTCGCAAACATAGATAGATGTAGATGTCCATGGGCCACAGCAACCAGTTACCCTCAGGTGGACTGTGTGCTCGTTTGTCACCCTTATACTATTAAAAAGTTTTAAATTAAAATATTAATCTTTGTAATCGCTACAATGTGTTTTTGCTCTCAGTTAGTTGTTCATATATTATTAAACTGCTTCTGCTTATCTAAATATGTAATTTTCTTCCACTCATTTCCTTAAATCGACTTTAATGACTCCCATGAGACGAGTTATAAACTCTCATATGCAGCCACTTTATTTTTATTTTTATTACAAAGGTAATAGCTTATATCAGTTATATTCAATTTCTGTATTATTCTTCTGCATCTGACTGTAAAAGATTTTTACCTGGTAGAGCCATGCTGCGGCAATATTATGGTTGTAGCACGAATGGAGTTGCTCGACCGGGGAAGTACCACGCTCTCACAGAATAACAAGCGTGAAAACCAGCTTTATGCTGCTATATTTTGTATGGTGGGGATAGAGAACCGGAAAACTCTTTTTACTGGTAACGGGGCATTCTATCTTAGTCCTCAGGGTTGATTACGCGTCTGAATTTTGATTCTTATATTCTGTAAGGTTAATAAATTAAAAAAAAAACTCATTTTATTATAATGTTCGAAGCTTGTAAGAATAATTTAAAACATATAAGATATAATGTGAATGAACAACGGCATACGAAGCGTGAAGATTTTCACTCTCATAACGTCTTTGAAAATACCTCCAAAAATGGAACACGAGACAATAACATTATACACGAAAGTTACCTTAAAATTTGTCGTGGGAATGATAACGCGTCTGCTTACTTTCCCTTACAATTTAATTTAGTTCTTTATTATTTATATCAAAAATACTATTAGTATTATTAACATTACTAATATTCCCTTTAAGCATTCCTGGTAATCTTAAAATGCTTTGCCGGGAATGGCACACAATGATTCAGTCGCATGGCGGATTATAACCCACGACCTTTAAGTTCGCGATCCGCAAACTGCCAAACGCTACTATCGCTTTTATATTCTGGCTTATTTATTTTTTTACTAGCTGTTCCCCGTGACTTCGCCCGCGTGTACTTTAGGGTTTTAATTTTGTTGCACGGAACCCTAATTATTTTTCTAAAATATAAGTAGCCTAAGTTACTTCTTATAACATCAGATATCTGTCAGTGAAAGTCCCGTCAGAATTGGTCCAGCCGTTTCGGAGATTACCCGGAACAAACAGACAGACAGACCAAAAATTTTATAATATTTTTTTTTAATAGGATAAGGGTAACAAACGAGCACGCAGTCCACCTGATGGTAAGTGGTTACTTCGGCCTCTATCCTCTATTACAAATCAAAATGCAGATAAGTTGTAACCCGTGAGAACTAAGATGGAATGCCTCATTTCCAGTAAAAGGGGTCTGCGGTTCGCTACTCTTTCGGTTAAGCTGCTATTTAACGCTGGTATTCTGTGAGAGCGTGGTCCTTCCCCGGTCGAGCCGATCCATTCGTACTACAACTATAGGTACTACAAATATAGCTGCAACATGGCTCTATCACGTAAAAAAATGTGTTATTGTTATAAGTACAGTATAATATGCATTTAGTAAAAAGTTGTTATTTTGACATTACAAACAGACACTTCAATTTTATTTATTTGTATGTATATATATAGACATAGATTCATAGGACATGAGCAGCATACGCATTTATGCATATTACATTACTATGTTTTATTAACCTTTAAGTACCGACGTGGGGTCTGTGAGGCCCCAGCGGGCACTTGACTTGCTAGTTTACCCCTTTCCTCGCGTAATATCGATCCCCGCTTTTAAGTAGCTGCAAGGACAGTGCTCACGTTAACGTCGGAGCAGGAAGTGGTGATGTCGCACGCGCATTTAGTGAGTAATTACGATTTAAAATTCCGACGTGGCCTCTCAGGCCGCACGTCGGTACTTAAGTAACTGTTTTATTTTATTTTTTGTTAAGGTAAACTGTTATTTTCACAGATATAGTGAATGATGAATATACTAGAGACTTCAAGTTGTAAAAGAAATAGTTCTGAGATAGATTTACAGCAATAAAAGAGATCTGAACCCTGTGAACTAAGGATGAGTTTAGCAAAAGTACTTGGTTTTGATAAGCCAGAGACATCTGAAGATGAAACTGAGGAAGTCAAGACACGAAAGACTTGTCTCTCATGTCAACTTAAACTGAATAGAAAATCGATATATAGATGCTATTCGTGCAAAAAATCACGTTTCTTTATAGTGCGTAAAACAAGTGTGCCTTGCCTGAGCTTAGATTTTGAGGTGTAGTTGGACTGTGGTCATTTTTTTTCCAGATTGTTTTTGTTCCTACTTTATATTTTTTTATAAAAGTTATATAAGTCATAAGTAAGAAATACTATTTTTTGTTATTCTGAGAAGATTATTCTTCGTGTTTTGATTTTTTTTATCTTATAGTCGGATTTTTCCCCAAAATTCAAGCCAAATATTATTGTAGCCTTATATTTAAAAATTTAATAAAATTAAATTCCTTTTTAGACTTATTTTTGCTAAAAACTCTTTACTTGTCACCATAATTCAAAGACGGCTATTTAAATCATCACTTTCTTTAAAAAACACTACATAATATACGCGGCCTCTCAGACCTCACGTTACAAAAAATGCACGTCGGTACTTAAAGGTTAACTCGCTTACTTGTCTGTTCGGTACAAATTGAGCAATCGATTTGAACTAACTTACCGATGAGTAAGAGATTCGAAACTTTAAATCTAGCTCAGGACTAGAAACGTGGTAGAAATCGTTGTCATTTACAATTACCATTTATTGTAAGTAAGCTTCTAGAGATATAGAATTTATTATTTAAATTAGGTGTCATCAAGTAAAAAGCATCTTATATATAAACAGTTTGAAGATGTACTTTTTCAGAGGAGTAGTGTAATGTTATTCATACTAATCTTATTATCCCGTCATAAGGATTCATCATATTACTGTTTTGTTCTCATTATCTGTCATCATTTACGAGCCTAAACATAACAATTGACTTGAACAGTAACTCTCATAGTTGTTCTCTTTCGACATTCAATGACAATAGAAAGAGACAGCTACAGAAATAGAATAGTTCCGCAGTAGAACTAGAGTAACCGATATAGCCCAACGGATTAGTAAGCTGAAGGGGCAGTGGGCCGGCCATATAGCTCGAAGAACCGACAACCGATGGGGAAGAAGGTTCTCGAGTGGCAGCCTCGTACCGGCAGGCGAAGTGTAGGGCGTCCCCCCAATAGACGGAGTGACGACCTTGTAAGATATGCAGGAAGTCGATGGATGCAGGTGGCTCAGGACCGTGCTTTGTGGCATTCTTTGGGGGAGGCCTATGTTCAGCAGTGGACTTGTGAAGGGCTGTAATGATGATGATGAAATAATAATTCATACGTTTTGTAACTGTGTACTGACGGTGTAAGTTTCGCGGGTGTCGTAAGAGGCGACAGCGGGAAATAAACCGAGAGATGAGCTACAACGTCTTCCTAATAAGGACTAGAAAATAAAAAAACTATGGTTGCCACCACACCTCCCGAGTGTGGCAAATATTCTCCTTCTTGCAATCTTTGGGAAGCCCTATGTTTAGCAGTGGACTTCGATAAGCGGTAATGAATGATAATGACGTTTAGAAAAATCGATAATGTTTAGTAAATAAATCTATTTTTGTGTTGCTGACTTATCCTACTCATATTATAAACGTGAGTTTGTGAGGATGTATGGATGTTTGTTACTCTTTCAAGCAAAAACTACTAAATGGGTTTTAATGAAACTACAGTTATATAGTTCATATACCAGAATAACACATAAGCTTATAGTTAATAAAGCTATTGTGTAAATTTGCCAAAATATGACGATAAATGCTAGTAAATGAAAATGCGACTAAGATCCAAATCTTAGTCCTCACGGGTGACAAAGCATCTGCATTTTGATTCTTTATTGAGGATAGATGTAGATGTCTATAGGCTATGGTATCCACTTACTATCAGGTGGACTATCTGTTCGTTTATCACACTCTTTATACAAAAATTTAAATGCATTTGTCAGATTATTAAAAACCTTATTTAAAAAAATTATAAGAGTGTGAGACCGGATGTTCAATTTGCTCTCTTGCTTATGTAATTAATATTACCCAACCATTTTTTATAGGAGGAGGGGGGGGGGGAGGCAAACGAGCATACGGTTCACCTGATGGTAAGTGATTGTGCGGCTCAAATTAGTCAAAGTCAAGTCGAACAATTCCTCAGAGCACTCCCTGTGGTAAATGCAATAAAATACGCAAAGAGATGCAACATCTTTTCGCAGTGCCAGTGAGTCAAGTCGATCGGAAAGAGTTCGGTCGCCGACGATTCGAACAGCTCTGCACTGCATGCGATCAAATAGAAAGAGCTGGCACTGGGGGCCCTGGCAGACTGGCGGAGATGGGAACAGTATTCCATGTGTGGCCAAACCTGCGCCTTGTAAAGTTGCAGGTGGTATGCCGGCATGAAATACTGTCCCGCTCTGCTGAGCACGCCAATCTTTTTAGCGGCCAATTTGGCCTTTTCTTCTACGTGACCACGAAACTGCACGTTACTCGATATGTCGACGCCGAGGATTCCGATACTGGCTGAGGCAACAAGCGGATTGCCTTGAAACTGAGGAGTTACGGCGAAGGGGTTCTTTTTAGCGCAAACTTGTATCTTCTGAGGATTGAATTGGACTTGATTTAGTCACCCCCAGTCCGAGACTTTGTTCAACAAAGTCTCGACTTCAGACATAAGTTTGTTCCGGTACTCGGCGACGTTTTCCCGAGAAATATTTTTGCCACGACCTGTGCAATATTTCATTCATTGCTATGCGGTAAGCATCACCTGTGCTGTCATCCGCGTAGCAATGAATTTTACCGGTTCGCAACATGTCATTGATATGCAGAAGAACCAGCGTTGGCAATTGCACGCAGCCTTGTTGAACATCAGCGTTAATGGGCTTGTAATCATAGCATGCACCGTCTACTACGAACTTGATGCTCCGATCTGCAAGAAAACTTGTAATCAAATTGCACAATTTCAGCACCATACCGTGAAACGTGCCGGTCACAATCACACATGTATTATAACGTCATGAACATAATGTCCTAAAATCTATTTTAGTGTTATCTTGTATTTACATCTAACGGCTATCTGGATTTCATAAATTTTTTATGTAATGATACCTACTGAGAAATAAGGGCAGCGTGAAATTAGGGCTGTCACTTAATGAGCAACCACGGCTCTAAATTTCTTCAAATATTCTTTTCAGAAACAAGTGATTAACTATGCCCAGCAGTGGGCATAGCTGGGCATAGTTACTCACTTGTTTCTGACTAACTGTACTTTTATTCGTAATATAAAACAAACTACGCGCTAAATAATAGAAAATGTTCTTAATTCGTGACGAGGGTCGGATGATGTGCGATTGTTTTCTGAACGTCTATTGTCTATTATTTTACATGTACAATTTAATATACGTTAAGAAAATTTTAAGATAAGAAAATAAATTTACTTAAAATACGTATAGAAAGAAAACATATAAAAAGTATTTCGATTGAAGTGTACACAATCTTATTGTTAATGTATTTATCATATTATCATAAGCAGTTAACGATTGTTAAAATTCTTGTTGGCTTTCTATTTAGAAGTTGTTGTAATGAGTTGTATATTTATAAGTCTAAACTTGAATATATCTCCACATTGTGAGGACCATCGGTACCGAAGTTACTGTTTTAAAATATGCCATTAAATAAAAAGTAAAACTTGACAAAACCTAAAATAACAAATCATTTAAGCTAAGACAAACCTAAACAGAATAATAAATAGGTATCTAAGTGTGTCGAGAGAAAGCCCTCGCCTACAAAAACTATTATATGGATTCTTACTTATTAGTGGTATATATATATTGTTTTCGTTATCCCCTGTATCATGCCGTGGACGTTGTAAGAAGGTGCCCGAAGGAAACAAACTAAGAAATGGGAAGCTACGTCTTTTCAATAACAACTAGAAAATAAAAAAAACTGAGGTTGCCAACCGTCTGCTAAGCGTGACAACTGTGACAAATATTCCGTTTATGAAACAATCTATGGGGAGGTATACCAGCAGTGGACTTTGTTAGGTAGGAATGTATTTAATTATCAATCTGCAAGCGCGAAATTCATCTGTCGTTTTATCAGCCGATTCTAAGTTCCTAAGGCATATGGGATAATAGATATTCTCATCCCAAATTCAACACACGGCGAATTTCCAAAACCGATTAGATGTTGTCAATATGCTATAGTGTCGCAACAAGTGAAGAGGAACTCGCTCCATCGACTTACTCATTTCCGATGTAATATCTACGTAATGAAACCGAAGCGTAGGGTATTAACAAGTAAAATAAATAAAAGCAAGACTATTAATGTCCCAGTTGTAAGCTTTCAGGGTTCTGAAACCTTCTCTTTGCCAAAGATTCGATGACAAAAACAACATATCAAGGCACAATAACAAACAATTTGTGGTGCTGGGTCAATATTTGTCCGTTAAAGAATCACTAATTATGGATTTTATTGTATGTAGTTTTAACTTATTTAAAATTCCTGACGTTCCAAATTTGTCCAAAAAATTTTAAGTCTGAAGCATTAGACGTGGAGTTAACCCAAGCTTCCCCTAAATTTTAAATAATAATTAATGTAATGATTACTAATATTTACATGAACCCTACACATTGAATAAATTTACCTTTATGGATTTTATCGCATTTAATTCTTCTTATTTTTAATTTAACGGGGTACACATGGGTGCTGAAAAGCAACCGAAACGTCGGGAATAAAAAATAAGAACAATTAAATGCGATGAAATCCGTGAAAAGTAGTTTTATTCGATAATAATTAATGTCTAGATTTACGCAAGAAAAGCTTTTTTTTTTATAGGATAAGGGTGACAAACGAGCACACAGTCCACCTGATGGTAAGTGGCTGCTGTGGCCCATAGACATCTACATCTATCCTCTATTACAAATCAAAATGCAGATGCGTTGTCACCCGTGAGGACTAGGATAGAATACCTCATTTCCATCATTCAGTGAGGTCGTGGTACCACCCCGGTTCGAGCCGGCCCATCCGTGCGACAGCAAAAGCTGCCGCGTGGCTCTACCACTGTTAAAACTTACTGTTAAGCTTACAGAATCTTTGTATTACGGTGGTAAAGTTGGCTGAACTTAATTATATTAAAGACTGGAATGATTACACGCTTATGGTAGCACTCAGCTGTCTTACTATTTTCAATTAGGCTGTTCTTTTTAAATTTCAATAGATATACGAATCGATCTTACCAGAGATCGTTGTTTGTGCGACAATTTGTGGTCTATCAAAGTAATGTGAACGTTGGGAATTTAAATTGACTAAAGTTAAATGAGATAAATGAAATGAAACCGGGCTCAATATTTATATTCATGAAGCGACGAGATACATTTATTAAAGCTATATCTAATCCCAGATAACATGCTAAACACGCATTATTCAAGTAACCGAGGCAATATTGCTTTTCGAATAGAATATTAAAACATGGATTCACAGACGCATTATGGTGTTGAAATAAGAATAATGCGTAATAAAGGGGGACCTTAGAATAAAATTGCCGTAGGGAAAAATTTAAAATGTTTTTGGAGAAAGGCATATTAGTTAAATGTTAGTAAAAATTTCAGCGAAGTCCTTTTTGTAAAATATTTTTACAAAATACTAGATGCCCTCATAGAACATACCGTAGAGTTATCTCATAATCGACTTATTTAAACTAATAAACTCCCTTTCGTTCACGAAGACATAGATAATTCGGAGTAACGAGTGAATATTGACACACTCTAGAACTGAACTAAAGTAGTAGGAAAGATCAAGTATTAAATAAAGCATATGGCTTTATGGAGTGCACATCTCTGACTCAAAAGAAGAAATAATTTTACATTATGAATTCAGTGCTAACACATAGTGTATATAGGAATTAAGGCACCGACGTCAGATTGTGAAACTATTTTATTGCTTTTGGTGATTTTCTTTTGCCATTTTGAGTGGACTAAGGAATAACACAATTTCCATGTCATCGCAATAGTTACTTTAAAAACTTCACCTCTATTATATATACAGTTGCAAACTCCTAAGGTGGATTTTTTTTCCAAGTTTATATGGTAACTACTCCCTAAAACTTAATTAATAAATAAAAGAATCATCCAAATAAGTTCACAATTACTAACATATAGTTTAACATACATACCAAAAGGTAATAATAGGTTTTCAATACGCTCTTAAACACAGTTTTTTTTAATCATATAAGAGTGACAAACAAGCTTACGGTCCAGTAAGTAGCTACTGCAGCCCATAGACCTGCAACCGACTTAAGAAAGGTCACAGATGCAATGCTAACCATAAGAAATAAAATATCATATTAAATTGGCTCACTTACGCTTTAAATCAAAACACAGGAGCGTTTATTTTATAAGCTTACAAAAAACTATAAAAATGAATGTAATCAACGTTAAGTCGTGAAGGTGGCGCGTGTTACGCTTAACTTAACGATGAGATATGTCATTTCCATTCGTCAGATGTACAGCAGGATATTCCTATGCCCCTGTCAAGACTAGCAACTATAGCAAATATGTATGGGGGAGTCCTATGGTGGCAGCAATGTATTTACCGAAGTAAATCTCTCCCGTACAAGAAAACTATAAATCTTCTAAGACGTAACTTTGTTGATAAACAAGTTTACTAAAGGTCAGTAAGTACAACACAATCTAGACGTGTGAAGTGCAAGTTTTCGATTTCAATCAAAAGTTGTTTAGAAGAGCTTTGCGACCTTTGTATTATATTTATTAATCTCGAAATTAAAGAAAACTTACAAGTTTGAAAATAAGTTAATAGCATTTTCACGTTGCAGTTCTAAGACATTGTAAAAATTACTACATGTAGTAACGTCATAATACATAGGTCATTGGCTGGGAATAGGCCTCCCCCTCCACCTTCCCCACTTCTTAGTGTCGTAGCAGTTTATGGGTTTTACAAGTTCATGTATTTTAATTTCCCAAACCAGGTTTCCTCGCGACATTTTCCTACAACACTAACTGCAATCAACATTTAAAATTAAGACTATCAACAGTGATCATAAAGAATTTATGAGACGTAAAGTCTAATTAAAAAAAAAATTTAGAATAAAATGTCTGTAATGTGGTTCACAATCGTGCGACGAGTAACCATATAATTGGCCATTATAAATTGATGTTGCTAAGTCCAAGTCCAAGTGATAAAAAGTACCAAAAAGCTAGAAACGTTTCGTAGTAGATCCACGCTACAGCTATACTATGATTCGAATTGACCGCGTAACATCACAGAATAGATAATGCTACAAGTAGTAACGCTAGACCTGGATGAACACGAATGGGTCTGTTCAACAGTAAAAGGACCACGCTCTCACATGATACCAGCGTAAAATAGTCTCTTGTTTGAAACTGGAGACTTTTTTTACTGGAAACGAGGCTTTTGATCCTAACTCTCAGGGGTAAGAACTCATATGTATTTTCATTCTTAATCGAGTGTAGTGTATGTAAATATCTATGGGCCAGAGCATACACTTATTCAGGTGGACCGAGTGCTCGTTTATCACCCGTATTCACGGGTGATAACGAGTTTATATAATTAAAAAAGTAACATTTTCTAACCTTAACAAGTAAATATAAAGAAAGCACAACGTTATCAGGAGACTTATTTTGTAGGAGTAGTTTCCAAGCAGCCGCGACGTCAACAAAATATGTAAGAAAAGCTTTTAACAGTAATACTTACTTGCTTTAGCTGTATTAAAAGGCACGACCCAGCCTACGGAGAAGGTCTATTTATCATGACATTTCATTCATGTGCGCGGCTATTTCTATAATAACAGCCTTAATGCTTGTCATGTTAAAAGCGACATATTGCGGAAAATAAAACAAGATTTTGCTTTAGTGAAAATTGTTCAGTAATTGTATTGAACACGTGAAAGGCGCTTTATGATACAATATTTTTAACAAATCAAAACTCAATCATAAATCAAAACTCCTTAAAGTTATTAAGTTCTTAAGTTCAGTTGTACTTTATGAAATCTTTCTAACATTACAGGTAACTGGGTGTTGGAACTGCAGCCCATTGGCAACTACTCCTAGTGGCGAGATTTACAGATGTGTTGACACCAGTTGTGTATCGCCAGCAACGCAAAATCAGGAATTTGTATTTAGAAAAACCCAAAATTAGGGGCTTTTTTGGCAATTAAGTTATTAGATATACGAATTAAGTGCTAATTAGGTGCTGCAAGTATAGGCAATAACAAGGCGCCCCTAATAAAAATAAAGTAGTTATCCAAAACATAGCAGATGCAAAATTCAGGTTTTCTGAAAAAGCCCAAATTAGGGGCTTTCTAAGTGCTAATTAGGTACCAAGTTTACAAATTAGTTGTTCTAAAATTTTCACCGCAACGAACTGTTGAAATTTGCGTTGCAGGAATATTGACATAATTACTTCTGCAACGGCTTCGGCGCTACGGGGAGTGCAGACCCTTCGCCCTTGCGTAGCAAATCACAAGCACCCATGCGTGCCTGTGTTTTGCCACAGCGGGCGGCGCTGCTCTCCCTCCGCGTCTACGGCTTTACGAAAACACTCTCGGGGTAGGGCAGACACGACTACGTGGAGTCGGGGCGTTCTGATTTGGTTTTAGTACAAAATCGACCTAACTTATCTAAAAAAAAAAACTAATGAAGCACAAAAATGCCATTCATACCTTATAGTAAGGTAATGGTGGTCCTGGAATCCTGGCCCCGATAATTCCTAGAATATTACCGTCATCTACATCCGACCCCAACAATCCTTCAACACTTAATTAGAACTTAATTCCTTGCTATTAATATTTATCGTATATCTATTATCGTGACTGCGTTGCTAGCGATACTTCTGTCACATAAATTTGCTTTATCACTCTTTCTTCGCTCATTCTTTCTATATGACTAAACCATCGAAGCATTTCTCTCTTAATCCTGGTCACAACATCATCTTGCAAACCACAATTTTCTTATATCTTACAATTTTTCATCCTGTCATTCAGATTTAACTCTAACATACCATAGTGACAATTTAACAGCTTTTACATTATTTAATGTGACATGTGATATAAATATGGAATTAAAACGTTTAGTTTTAATAGTTGTAGCACGAATGGGTCGGCTCGACCAGGGAAGGACCACGCTCTCACAGAATACCAGCATAAAATAGCAACTTAAAGATGCTGTGTTTTGTATGGTGAGTGTAGAGAACCGGAGACCTTTTTTACTGGAAATGAGGCATTACATTCTAGTCCTCACGAGTGACAACGCATGTGCATTTTAATTCGCAAACATAGATAGATGTAGATGTCCATGGGCCACAGTAATCACTTACCCTCAGATGGACTGTGTGCTCGTTTGTCACCCGTATACTATAGAAAAGTTTTAAATTAAAATATTAATGTTTGTAATCGCTACAATGTTGTAACTATGTACTGACAGTGTAAGTTTCGCGGGTGTCGTAAGAGGCGTCAGCGGGAAATAAACCGCGAGATGAGCTACAGCGTCTTCCTAATAAGGACTAGAAAATAAAAAACTATGGTTGCCACCACACCTGCCGAGTCTGGCAAATATATTCTCCTTCTTGCAATCTTTGGGGAGCCCTATGTTTAGCAGTGGACTTCGATAAGCTGTAATGAATGATAATGACGTTTAAAAAAATCGATAATGTTTAGTAAATACATCTATTTTTGTGTTGCTGACTTATCCTACTCATATTATAAACGTGAGTTTGTGACGATGTATGGATGTTTGTTACTCTTTCAAGCATAAACTACTAAATGGTTTTTAATGAAACTACATTTATATAGTTCATACGCCAGAATATCAAATAAGCTATAGTTAATAAAGCTATTGTTAATATTGCCAAAATATGACGATAAATGCTAAGTAAGTCGGAAAAAAAAACACGACATCTGTCTGAACACGCATCACGCAAAAACCTGTGAATTGATTTGGATAGGACTTTCATTGGCAGATAGTTGATGTTATAAGGAGTAATTTGGGCTACTTTTAAAATAATTACACGCGGGTGAAGTCGTCGGGTTAGCCGTGTAGTGGCGGTCAAGAATATCCACTACCCCATATCCTCCCGTGGGTGTCGTAAAAGGCGACAAAGGGAAACAGGTGGGAGATGGGCAGCAGCATCTTCCTGATAATAGCCAATATTATAATAAAAAAAAAACTGCGGTTGCCAACCCGCTCGCCAAGCGTGGCAACTATGGCAAATACCCCCCTTATGAATGGATGTAATAAAGAAACGGCCCCCAGTCCCCGGCGGCCCCGCTATTCCTGGCTACGGTGGCGACCATGGTAATGGCGGGGCAGGGGGTGCTAAGAATCTCCGGTGGAGGTTTGGTTGCCACCTACGACGACTCGACCTGGCAACATACAACGCACGCACCCTGAGGACTGACGAGAAGATCGTGGAGCTGGAAGAAGAGATAGACAAGTTGCGCTGGCATATTATAGGATTATCCGAAGTCCGAAGAGAGGGGGAGGACACGGTAATCCTCGAATCCGGCAACTTGCTCTATCACCGGGAGGGCGAACATCTGTCCCAAGGAGGTGTCGGATTTATCGTCCACAAGTCTCTCGTTAACAACGTTGTAAAGATCGGGAGTGTGTCGACGAGGGTTGCGTACCTTATACTCAGAATCACCAAACGGTATTCGCTGAAGGTCATACAGGTTTACGCACCAACCTCGGCACACCCCGATGAGGAGGTGGAGGAAATGTATGAGGATATCTCTAGAGCCATGCATTCCTCCAAAACCCAATATACGGTGTTAATGGGAGACTTCAATGCAAAACTAGGCACAAGAGAGAACGGTGAGCTGAAAGTAGGGAAATTTGGAATAGGGCAACGGAACCCAAGGGGCCAGCAGCTGGCCGACTTCATGGAGAAAGAGGGACTCTTTATGATGAACTCTTTCTTCAAGAAGCGGCCCCACAGGAAGTGGACCTGGTTGAGCCCCGACGGTTCGACAAAAAATGAGATTGACTTCATTATGACGACCAGACGACAACTGTTCAGTGATGTCTCAGTGATCGCGAGGGTGAAAACCGGCAGCGATCACCGAATGGTTAGAGGCACACTGAACCTAAATGTTAAGTTGGAGAGGTCTCGTCTGATGAAGTCAACGCTCCGTCCCCCTCGTGCTCTAATCCAAAGTCCCGAAACCTTTCAGCTCGAGTTACGTAACCGTTTTCAGTGCCTAGAAGACTGCAATGAAGTGGACGATATGAATGACAAGCTCGTGGAAACTGTCCATGCGGTCGGAGCTAAGTTCTGCAAGACCCGCTGCAGAAGAACACAAAAACTCTCCGATCACACTCTTAATCTCATGGCTGTTAGACGGGAGATGAGGCTACATTCTTCAACAGATTTGACAGCATACAGGCAACTGAACAGACAGATCTCCAAATGCATGCGGCGGGACTTACGCAACTTCAATACAGCTCGTATTGAAGAAGCGATCGAGCGGAACCAAGGCTCCAAAGTCTTTGCCAGAGATCTGTCTGCCAGAAAGAGCCAACTGTCAAAGCTGAAGACCGAATGTGGCAGCATCGTTTCCGGGGCACCTGAGATTTTGAGTGAGATTGAGAGGTTCTATGGGCAGCTGTACACGTCATCGTTGGAGCCACACGCAAGTGTGAGTAACGATCCAAGAGCGAGTCTTATCCGACACTATTCCGAAGATATCCCGGACGTCAGTCTGAGCGAGATTAGAATGGCTCTCCAGCACCTTAAAAACGGCAAGGCCCCAGGCGAGGATGGAATTACAGCGGAGCTTCTGAAAGCGGGTGGAAGACCGGTACTTGAAGTCCTTCAGAAGCTCTTTAATTCCGTCCTCCATGGTGGCATAACACCGGAGGCGTGGAGCAGAAGTGCGGTGGTCTTGTTCTTCAAGAAAGGTGACAACGCTCTCTTGAAGAACTACAGACCGATTTCCCTTCTGAGCCGCGTCTACATGCTGTTTTCGAGAGTCATTACGAATCGTCTTGCGCGCAGACTTGACGACTTCCAGCCTCCCGAACAAGCCGGTTTCCGAAAGGGCTTTAGCACCATAGACCACATACATACCCTACGGCAAATTGTACAGAAGTCCGAAGAGTACAATTTGCCACTATGTCTGGCGTATGTGGACTATGAGAAAGCCTTTGATTCCGTCGAAATTTGGGCGGTGCTGCAGTCCCTTCAGCGGTGCCAAGTTGACTGTCGGTATATCGAAGTGCTGAAGTGTTTGTACAGTAGGGCTACGATGGCTATCCGAGTACAGAACCAGAGTACGAAACCCATCCAATTGCAGAGAGGTGTAAGACAGGGTGATGTTATATCCCCGAAACTCTTCACCGCTGCATTGGAAGACGTTTTCAAGCTTCTGGACTGGAAAGGATGCGGTATTAACATCAATGGCGAATACATCACTCACCTTCGATTTGCCGACGATATAGTCCTTATGGCAGAATCGCTGGAGGACCTAAGCACTATGCTCAATGACCTCAATAGTGTCTCCCAACGGATAGGTCTTAAGATGAACATGGACAAAACAAAGATCATGTTTAATGTCCATGTCACACCTATGCCGGTAGTTGTTGGGAGCACTAAGCTCGAAGTTGTTGACGAGTATGTTTACCTGGGACAAATAGTCCGACTAGGTAAGTCCAACTTCGACCGAGAGGTCAATCGACGGATTCAACTCGGCTGGGCAGCGTTCGGGAAGCTACGACACATCTTCTCGTCAGACATACCTCAAAACCTTAAAACGAAATTGTACAACCAGTGCGTGTTGCCAGTGACGACTTACGGAACTGAGACGTGGTCCTTCACTGCTGGCCGTATGAGGAAGCTCAAGGTCGCTCAGCGAGCTATGGAGAGGGCTATGCTCGGAGTTTCTCTGCGTGATAAACTTAGGAATAAGGATATCCGCAGTAGAACCAGAGTAACCGACATAGCCCAACGGATTAGTAAGCTGAAGTGGCAGTGGGCCGGCCATATAGCTCGAAGAACCGACAACCGATGGGGAAGAAAGGTTCTCGAGTGGCAGCCTCGTACCGGTAGGCGAAGTGTAGGGCGTCCCCCCACGAGATGGAGTGACGACCTGGTAAGACATGCAGGAAGTCGATGGATGCAGGTGGCTCAGGACCGTGCTTTGTGGCATTCTTTGGGGGAGGCCTATGTTCAGCAGTGGACTTGTGAAGGGCTGTAATGATGATGATGATGATGATGAAGTCGTGGGGAACACCTATTTTAATGTTCTTTTTATTATGGCATTTTAACAATGTTTCATCACGCCCTCGGGTTACTGGGAGACCTTGCCAAAAGGCATTAAATCCAAGTCAATAAATAAATTTCATATGTAAGTAATGCCGTGCAAATCTGGCGTAAGAGGATTTATCATAAGTCAATTTTGTCCCGTAGGTGTAAGAGACGAGTGTGGGAAATTTTTATGGCTATGGTATCCACTTACTATCAGGTGGACTATCTGTTCGTTTATTACACTCTTTATACAAAAAGTTAAATGCATTTGTCAGATTATTCAAAAGGTTATTTAAAAAAATTATAAAAGTGTGAGAGCGGATGTTCAATTTTCTCTCTTGCTTATTCAATTAATATTACCCAATCATTTTTTTATAGGAGGGGGGGGGGGGGCAAACGAGCATACGGCTCACCTGATGGTCAGTGATTACCGCAGCTCATGAACAACTGCATCACCAAGGGAATTGCAGATGCGCTGCCGGTGATTTAAAAAGGAGTCCGCTCTTCTCTTAAGTCGTATCCGTCCGGAAAAATCTCTGGTGGTAGTCGGTTCCACAAGGAAGTTGTGCGAGGAAGAAACACAATGGTGTACCGCCAATCATTCAGATGGTATGAAGGGTATCGTGAGTTTTGTCGCTATATGCGATGGTGAAATTGTGCGGCTCAAATTAGTCCGAAAAATTTCTCAGAGCACTCCCCGTGGTAAATGCAATAAAATACGTAAAGAGATGCAACATCTCTTCGCAGTGCCAGTGAGTCAAGCTGATCGGAATGAGTTCGGTCGCCGATGATTCGAACAGCTCTGCACTGCATGCGATCAAATAGAAAGAGCTAGCACTGGGGGCCCTGGCAGACTGGCGGAGATGGGAACAGTATTCCATGTGTAGCCAAACCTGCGCCTTGTAAAGTTTTTTCAATTTGGCCTTTTCTTCTAAGTGACCACGAAACTGCACGTCACTCGATATGTCGACGCCAAGGATTCCGATCTGGCTGAGGCAAAAAGGGGATTGCCTTGAAACTGAGGAGATACGGCGAAGGGGTTCCTTATAGCGCAAACTTGTGTCTTCTGGGGATTGAAGTGGACTAGATTTAGTCACCCCAGTCCGAGACTTTGTTCAACAAAGCCTTGACTTCAGACAAAAGTTTGTCCCGGTACTCGGCGACGTTTTCCCGAGAAATATTTTTGCCACGACCTGTGCAATATTTCATTCATTGCTATGCGGTAAGCATCACCAGTACTGTTATCCGCATAGCAATGAATTTTACCGGTCCGCAACATGTCATTGATATGCAGAAGAACCAGCGTTGGCAATTGCACGCAGCCTTGTTGAACACCAGCGTTAATGGGCTTGTAATGGTAGCATGCACCGTCTACTACGAACTTGATGCTCCGATCGGCAAGAAAACTGGTAATCAAATTGCACAATTTCAGCACCATACCGTGAAACGTGCCGGTCACAATCACACATATTTATAACGTCATGAACATAATGTCCTAAAATCTATCATAGTGTTATCTTGTATTTACATCTAACGGCTTTCTGGATTTCATAAATTTTTTACGTAATGGTAGATACCTACTGAGAAATAAGCGCAGCCTGAAATTAGGGTGTCGCTTAATGAGCAACCATGGCTCTAAATTTCTTTAAATATTCTTTTCAGTAACAAGTGGATAACTATGCCCAGCTGTGGGCATAAAAAGGCGAATTTTACTTTTACTCGTAATATATAACAAACTACGCGCTAAATAATAAAAAAATGTTCTTATTTCGTGATGAGGGTCGGATGATGTGCGATTGTTTTCTGAACGTCTATTATCTATTATGTTACATGTACAATTTAATAAACGTTAAGAAAATTTTCAGATAAGAAAATAAATTTACTTTAAATACGTATAGAAAGAAAGTATATAAAAAGTATTTCAATTGAAGTGTCAACAATCTTATTAATAATATCTTTATCATAATATCATAAACAGTTAACAATTGTTAAAATTCAGAAGTTGTTGTAATGAGTTGTATATTTATAACTCTAAACTTGAATACATCTCCACAATGTGAGTATCATCGGTAGCGAAGTTACTGTTTTAAAATTTACCATTAAATAAAAAGTAAAACTTGACTCAACAAAACTAAAATAACAAATCATTTAAGCTAAGACAAACCTAAAAATAATAATAAATAGGTACGTCTGTTGAGAGTAAGCCCTCGCCTACAAAAACTATTACATATGTGGATTCTTACATTCTTTTCAGTAGTTGAAGACGGTTTCTACTATTAAATTAAAAGTTTAATTTAATATTTTACCCTTTTGAGGGGACGAAGCAATATCATAGCTATAAACTGGAATGTTGTATAAACAGTTCAATAAACCATCGCCATGCCCACATTTTTTACGCTTATGGGTTGAAATGTTTAAATTTTAATGGAACCACATTAAGGTATTGCCTATTTAATTTAAAAAAAGAATCATTTTAATTGGGTCGGCCGTTTCCGATACGCATTGAATATAATAACTCCTCCCTAATGAATACTACACATTGCTACACTACACATTGAATAAAAAGTAGGGTCCAGTATGTGTTCACATTATCGTCCCAACCATTATTAAAAATTAATAGTTTTGTACACCGACTTCAATATAAATTATTAATAATAACTCAAAAACTATTAGTCAGACCTTAATCAAATTTATATGGAAAGCACCATCTTTCAAAGAAAAAGGAATCATCAAAATCGGTTCACTCAGTAAAATTTATGAGGTAACACACGTAAAAAAACATACAGTGGAATTGAATACGGTCTTCTTTTGTAAGTCGGTAGAAAAAACATCAAATTTAATAGACCGTAAATCCTCACAAAAGGACGCCAATTCTTATCAAGGAAGATTCGCGAAGCTATTTAAGTTAAAAATCATTCTTATTTCACGGCACCGTGGCGCAGTGCATATATATATACTTCATCCTCTATTATATATACTATATACAGTTGCAAACTCCTAGGGTGGATTTTTTTTCCAAGTTTATATGGTAACTACTCCCTAAAACTTAATTAATAAATAAAAGAATCATTCAAATAAGTTCACAATTACTAACATATAGTTTAACATACATACCAAAAGATAATAATAGGTTTTCAATACGCTCTTAAACACAGTTTTTTTTAATCATATAAGAGTGACAAACAAGCTTACGATCCAGTAAGTAGCTACTGCAGCCCATAGACCTGCAACCGACTTAAGAAAGGTCACAGATGCAATGCTAACCATAAGAACTAAAATACGAGTATCATATTAAATTGGCTCACTTACGCTTTAAACCAAAACACAGGAGCGTTTATTTTATAAGCTTACAAAAAACTATAAAAATGAATGTAATCAACGTTAAGTCGTGAAGGTGGCGCTTGTTACGCTTAACTTAACGATGAGATATGTCATTTCCATTCGTCAGATGTACAGCAGGATATTCCTATGCCCCTGCCAAGACTAGCAACTATAGCAAATATATATGGGAGAGTCCTATGAACAGCAGTGGCGGGAGTCCTATGGTGGCAGCAACGTATTTACCGAAGTAAATCTCTCTCGTACAAGAAAATTATAAATTTTCTAAGACGTAACTTTGTTAATAAACAAGATTACTAAAGGTCCATAATACAGTACAATCTAGACGTGTGGAGTGCAAGTTTTCGATTTCAATCAAAAGTTGTTTAGAAGAGCTTTTCGATCTTCGTATCATATTTATTAATCTCGAAATTAAAGAAAACTTACAAGATTGGAAATAAGTTAATAGCATTTTCACGTTGAAGTTCTAACACGTTGCAAAAGTTACTAAATAAAGTTTTGTTTTGTTTTGTTTTTGTTTTTCACATATAAAACCCCAATTTCGTATGTAAAGATTTTTATAGGATAAGGGTGACAAACGAGCACACAGTCCACCTGAAGGTAATAAGTGGTTGCTGTGGCCCATAGATATCTACATTTATTCTCGATTACGAATCAAAATGCAGATGCGTTGTCACCCGTGAGGACTAAGATGGAATGCACCGTTTCCAGTAAAAAGGGTCTCCGGTTCTCTACACTCATCATACCAAACACAGCAGCATTAAGCTGCTATTTTACGCTGGTATTCTGTGAGAGTGTGGTCCTTCCCCGGTCGAGCCGACCCATTCGTGTTACAACTATACCCGAAATATAGCTGCAGCATGGCTCTACCACGTACAAAACATCATACATCATACATAGGTTATTGGCTGGGAATAGGCCTCTCCCTACTCCTGTCCTCCTTCTTAGTGTAGTAGCAGTTGTTGGGTGTTACAAGTCCATTATTTATTTTAATTTCCCAAACCAGGTTTCCTCGCGACATGTTCCTACAACACTAACTGAAATGAACACTTAGAATTAAAACTATTAACAGTGAGCATAAAGAATTTATGAGACGTAAAGGATATCATCAAATAAAGTAAATAAAGTTGATGGTGGTTCCAAACATTAAACTTTTATTCTTAAAAGTTTATTAGAATCGTCAAAAGAAGTAACGACGGTTACAGTTTACTTCCGGGACGAAATTTCTGTGTATTAGTTATCACTTCCTTTCCAATTATGAAATTATTGCTAGCAGAAAGTTCTCTTTGAAAGTGATGTATTTCTAAAATGTCAATATTTAATATAAAAATTAAAAATAAAAAGTTATCATAGTGGCCCAATCCTCACGATATTGTGCCCACAACACAAACTATTTAAACTTTAGACGTGAATATCGACATCGTTTCATGTCTAATCACAGAAAGTATTTAGAATAATAAGACTGTAATGTGGTTCACAATCGTGCGAAGACAGTGTCGTTTTTAACAGTGGTAGAGCCAGGCGGCAGCTTTTGTTGTCGCATTGATGGGCCGGCTCGAATCGGGGTGTTATCACGACCTCACAGAATACCAGCGTAAAGTAGAGTTTTACCTCTGCGTTTCGCTTGGTGAGTGCAGGTGGCCGGAGGCCCTTTTTACTGGAAATGAGGCATTCCATCCTTGTCCTCACGGGTGAAAACGCATCTGCATTTTGATCTGTAACAGAGGATAGATGTAGATGTCTATGGGCCGCAGCAACCACTTACCATCAGGTGGACTGTGTGCTCGTTTTTCACCCTTATCCTATAAAAAAAAGACTAACCATATACTTGGCTATTATAAATTGATGTTGCTAAGTCAAAGTCCTAGTGATAAAAAGTACCAAAAAGCTAGAAACGTTTCGTAGTAGATCCACGCTACAGCTATACTATGATTCGAATTGACCGCGTAACGCACAGAATAGATACTGCTACAAGTAGTAACGCTAGACCTGGATGAACACGAATGGGTCTGTTCAACAGTAAAAAGACCACACTCTCACATGATACTAGCGTAAAATTGTCTCTTGTTAGTTAAACACCGGATACTCTTTTTACTGGAAACTAGGCTTTTGATCCTAATCCCCAGGCGTAAGAACTCATATGTATTTTCATTCTTAATCGAGTGTAGATGTAAATATCTATGGGCCAGAGCATACACTTATTCAGGTGGACTGAGTGCTTCATATATGTATCATAATTCTATAATTTCGTATAATAGAAATAGATTTCATATAATAATAGAATTATAAAAAGTAACACTTTCATTTAAAGTTACGTCAACGTGTTAAACCTTAACAGGTAAATATAAAGAAAGCACAACGTTATCAGAAGACTTATTTTGTAGGAGTAGTTTCCAAGCAGCCGCGACGTCAACAAAATATATAAGAAAAGCTTTTAACAGTAATACTAACTTGCTTTAGCTGTATTAAAAGGCACGACCCAGCCTACAGAGAAGGTCTATTTATCATGACATTTCATTCATGTGGGCGGCTATTTCTATAATAACAGCCTTAATGCTTGTCATGTTAAAAGCGACTTATTGCGGAAAATAAAACAAGATTTTCTTTAGTTAAAAGTTGTTCAGTATTTGTATTAAACACGTTAAAGGAACTTA
Organism: Parnassius glacialis; assembly: GCA_033319125.1. Classification (NCBI taxonomy): domain Eukaryota; kingdom Metazoa; phylum Arthropoda; class Insecta; order Lepidoptera; family Papilionidae; genus Parnassius; species Parnassius glacialis. The sequence continues at coordinate 11,900,984 of JAVANC010000014.1, forward strand.
TATAATACAATATTTTTTTAACAAATCAAAACTCAATCAGAAATCTATGCTCGTTCAATAGTGTAGTTCTTCAGACAAAATTTTAATAAATAAAATTAAAAATAAAAGTAATAATTTATGTTAAACGTCTAAGTATAGTAGAAGCTCAGACCAACAAAGAAAGAAGACGGAGCACTGAGTACACACACATGAGTGAGTGACGCAAAATCCAAGCCGAAACAATGCTTAACTTATTGTAAGAACTCGCACTCATGTATATATATCTATCTAAAATCATTTGCAACCAACAACGTGGTTATAGCTACATATTTGTGCATCCAGTAGTGAACATTTACGGGCTAATAAATAAAGAAAGAAGAAAGATGTGTGCGTGAGTGCGTGTCAAACAGATGAGCATGGTTTCGGCATCACTTGAAACATAAGCAGCGCCCCATCAATTTTCTTTATTGATCTGAGGGTTGAAGTATTCCATTTTTTTTAAATAAAGCTGCCTGGTTCAAACTATTCCTAAAATTTTATTTTGAAAAATATATGTAAGCGAATTCTGTATTTGTTCTTTGTAACATACTTTATTGTACATTTTGAAACTATTTCATTCGAGTTACTCGTAAAAATGGTTTACATGTACACGAGATATCCTTCTAGTGTTGTCTAGTGTTAGTTATAGAGTCACAGGTCATAAAAGATATTCTGTTCTATTTGATTTCAAACTAGATGCATTGTTTAATATATATGTATAAATATGCGTATTTTTATTAAACTGAAGTGACAACCAAACTTACGGTCTACCTAATGGTATGTTTCTGGAGAACATGGACAATTGTAACCAACTTTATTCAAGAAGGCTGTCACCCTTGACGACTAAGTAGGAATGCCTCACAGCCTGTTATTTTACTGGCTCTCTATACACTTCAGACCGGAACTCAGTAATGTAAGCACTGATATTTGACAGCAGAAATAGGTAAGAGTGTAGTCCCTACCCAGACCGACTCCTAGGCAGGATTCCTACCGTACGGTAGACATAAGTCATTGAAAGTTTATCAAGATTACATATTACATAATAAGTCTAAGCAAAGTAAACCAAGATTACTACCTATATTACGTCCCACTGTGTCGTGAAGCGACAATTAAAAGAGAAAGAAAACCTAACCTACGATCAGCAAAACAACCAAATAGACCAAGACAAATAATATATTTAGGATTCGAAAATATTTACAATTTTATATATCAAAAATGGAGTATGAATATGAGGATAGATGATGTGATTTACAAATTATATTTAAAAAAAAGGTAATAAAAAAAAGATTTATGTCGTAGCTGAGTCCGAAGATCCTAAGCGTGCTCTCAGCGCCTGGAACGAGCACGCACGGCGTAGGTGGGTAGGAGTGGGCGTCTCTAGGCGACGACCTCAGGTGAATGCGGCGATTGCAGGATCGGCGACTTCAGCCCAGACAGGAGCTTGCAGGATCCTCAGCGACTTCAGACAGCGCAGTGGCCTGCAGGATCCGGTGACTGCAGGCGGGACAGAGGTTTGTAGGTTCCGGTGATTTCGGGCGGAACAGAGGTTTGTAGGTTCCGGCGACTCCAGGTAGAGTAGAGACTTGTGGGATCTCGGCGACTTCAGGCAGAGCAACGTTTTGTAGGATCCGGCGACTTCAGGCAGAGCAACGGATCGTAGAGTCCAGTGGCTTCAGGCAGGATAGAGGCTTGCAGGATCCCGGGGCTGAGCGGCCCCGGGATAAGGCCTTTAGAAGATGCTTCCGATACGAGAACTGAAGTAAGACTGAATTTCTTCACCGATTGTTCGGCTTTTATATCTTTCTAGAGAGAACGGAAAAATTATTTAAATTAAACGCAAATTTTTTGTAAATGGTCAAGAGGAAAAAGTATTTATGTGGAATTATCGAAATAGAAACTACAGACCGGTAACAAATTTGAATATAATTTCCATGGAGACCAAATAAACATCAGTAACAGAACATGTCAAATTTTAGTTTTAGGCTTGTTATAAGAAAATGGAAAGATTTAAGTGGAAAAGGAGATATTATTGAAATAGGAAAAAAGGTAGCGCAACTACCCACACAAAGCCCGAAATTGTAGAGTTACGGAAAACTAACTAAAAGATCGAAAAAAGGTAGACTTCATTGACACCAATTTAAAAGTGCTGATAATGTGGAAATACGAAGTAGAAATGATTTGTGATTGTGTTCTTATGGTTTGAAATCGTTACAGGATCCTATGGAAATAAAGGTGATGTAAAATATCCCGATTTGAAGTGAATGCAGAGAATTGAAACAGAATGGAAAAATGGATTTAAATTAATGTAAAATGATAAGTAAGTAGCATAACACTACATTTTCCCCCCGACCCTGGAAAATTTTTGACTCAGCAAAAATTTTGATATATACATTCTAAAATAAACCATAAAAACACAGCTTTGCAGAAACAGACATCACCAGTCAAAATCAGATATACTATCTCTTACATTCATCATCTGCATTCAGGTAAGGGTGGAGTTCACATTCAATGACTACCACTCTAAAAGTGTGTTTTCAAAATGACATTAAGGCTTATTTAAGGAGTAGTCATCCGCTCCTGCGTGGGAAAAAAAAAATAAATTAGTCGAAGAGACACCACTCTAAATGTGTGTTTTTCGAAAGGACATTCAGGCTTATTTAGGGAGTTGTCATCCGCTCCTAAGTGAAGATAAAAAATTAAGGGAGTAGTCAGCTGCTCCCAGGTGAAGATAAAGGTAAAGAAAATTAAGGGAGTAGTGAGCCGCTCCCAAGTGAAGATAAAGATAAAGAAATACCTCAAGTAAGCTTTAGTCGCTATGACTTAAGTAAAGATTAAGAACGGCCAGAGCGGTAGGGCTCAAAGCCAGAGATCAGCAACATCACCAACGAGATGTGTCTGAAATAAAAATAAAAAGTGACGATTAACCAACGAAAGTTCGAGGTCCTAAAGCAAGATGTGTTGAAGAACACTGGATCATCAAACAAACAAACAAATTAAAAGAAATAAAATAATAAGGTGAGAATGGTGATATTTATACATATATACAAATTAACAGTTATATTTACACATATATACAAATTAACAGTTAATAAATGTTTAGAAAAGTATTTAACAGTTAATAAATGTTTAGAAAAGTTATGGTTTGTTTTGCTTCAGCTTTCAAAAACAATTTTATATAAAGTGCAAAGTGTAAAGTTAAGTTTAAGAAATAAAAATATTATTAAAAATCGTACCTCTAAGTTATCTAGAATAAAAAATATTAGAGTGATGAATGTAACTTAGAGTGATGAATGTAAATGAAGTGTTATATGTAGGCCTAAATACAATCCAGATAAGTTGAAAACGTAGAAGAAGTTTTGTTTTAGAATTTTGAAGGTATGAAAAGGATGTGTAAATGAATGATGAATAGTAAGTTAAGAACAAAAGGGAAAGCAATTAAATCAAAAGGAACTAGACAAGGCGCAGTAAAGGTGAAGAATTAAGAGAGAAAGAGGACTTTTACGTTAGGCGCCAAACTGTCGTGAAGCGACAATTAAAAGAGAAAGAAAACCTAACCTACGATCAGCAAAACAACCAAATAGACCAAGACAAATAATATATTTAGGATTCGAAAATATTTACAATTTTATATATCAAAAATGGAGTATGAATATGAGGATGGATGATGTGATTTACAAATTATATTTAAAAAAAAGGTAATAAAAAAAAGATTTATGTCGTAGCTGAGTCCGAAGATCCCAAGCGTGCTCTCAGCGCCTGGAACGAGCACGCACGGCGTAGGTGGGTAGGCGTGGGCGTCTCTAGGCGACGACCTCAGGTGAATGCGGCGATTGCAGGATCGGCGACTTCAGCCCAGACAGGAGCTTGCAGGATCCTCAGCGACTTCAGACAGCGCAGTAGCCTGCAGGATCCGGTGACTGCAGGCGGGACAGAGGTTTGTAGGTTCCGGTGATTTCGGGCGGAACAGAGGTTTGTAGGTTCCGGCGACTCCAGGTAGAGTAGAGACTTGTGGGATCTCGGCGACTTCAGGCAGAGCAACGTTTTGTAGGATCCGGCGACTTCAGGCAGAGCAACGGATCGTAGAGTCCAGTGGCTTCAGGCAGGATAGAGGCTTGCAGGATCCCGGGGCTGAGCGGCCCCGGGATAAGGCCTTTAGAAGATGCTTCCGATACGAGAACTGAAGCAAGACTGAATTTCTTCACCGATTGTTCGGCTTTTATATCTTTCTAGAGAGAACGGAAAAATTATTTAAATTAAACGCAAATTTTTTGTAAATGGTCAAGAGGAAAAAGTATTTATGTGGAATTATCGAAATAGAAACTACAGACCGGTAACAAATTTGAATATAATTTCCATGGAGACCAAATAAACATCAGTAACAGAACATGTCAAATTTTAATTTTAGGCTTGTTATAAGAAAATGGAAAGATTTAAGTGGAAAAGGAGATATTATTGAAATAGGAAAAAAGGTAGCGCAACTACCCACACAAAGCCCGAAATTGTAGAGTTACGGAAAACTAACTAAAAGATCGAAAAAAGGTAGACTTCATTGACACCAATTTAAAAGTGCTGATAATGTGGAAATACGAAGTAGAAATGATTTGTGATTGTGTTCTTATGGTTTGAAATCGTTACAGGATCCTATGGAAATAAAGGTGATGTAAAATATCCCGATTTGAAGTGAATGCAGAGAATTGAAACAGAATGGAAAAATGGATTTAAATTAATGTAAAATGATAAGTAAGTAGCATAACACTACAACTGCTGGGCACAGGCCTCCTCCCATTTCCGAGCGTGTAATGGAGTAATTAGTTCACCGCGCTGCTCCAGTGCGATTTCGGACTTAACATGATTTAACATGACTTAAATATGTTTTCATTCCTCAGAGATGCAACTTTCCTATGTTTTCCTTCACGCCAAGCACGTGTAAAATCAGCACATATAATGCAATATGCAATTTTATTAGTACCGTTGAGAATTTACACTGGGTTACTTTTGTACTGTGACATATTTTTAATAGGATAGGAGGCACACGACCATCTTGTTCATGCTCGACTTTCGCTTCCTATTAACAACTGCAGCACCAGAGAAATCACATTTACAGATATATATATATATATATATATAGACTAAACTCCTGAGTCCTGAGCTATCATCATCATCATCATTACAGCCTTTCATAAGTCCACTGCTGAACATTGGCATCCCCCAAGGAATGCCACAAAGCACGGTCCTGAGCCACCTACATCCATCGACTTCCTGCATGTCTTACCAGGTCGTCACTCCATCTCGTAGGGGGTCGCCCTACACTTCGCCTACCGGTACGAGGCTGCCACTCAAGAATCTTTCTTCCCCATCGGTTGTCGGTTCTTCGAGCTATATGGCCGGCCTACTGCCACTTCAGCTTACTAATCCGTTGGGCTATGTCGGTTACTCTAGTTCTACTGCGGATATCCTCATTTCTAAGTTTATCACGCAGAGAAACTCCGAGCATAGCCCTCTCCATAGCTTGCTGAGCGACCTAGAGCTTCCTTATACGGCCAGCAGTGAAGGACCACGTCTCAGATCCGTAAGTCATCACTGGCAACGCGCACTGATTGTACAATTTCGTTTTAAGGTTTTGAGGTATGTCTGACGAAAAGATGTGTCGTAGTTTCCCGAACGCTGCCCAGCCGAGTTGAATCCGTCGATTGACCTCTCGTTCGAAGTTGGACTTACCTAGTCGGACTATTTGTCCCAGGTAAACATACTCGTCAACAACTTCAAGCTTAGTGCTCCCAACAACTACCGGCATAGGTGTGACATGGACATTAAACATAATCTTTGTTTTGTCCATGTTCATCTTAAGACCTATCCGTTGGGAGACACTATTGAAGTCATTGAGCATAGTGCTTAGGTCCTCCAGCGATTCTGCCATAAGGAATATATCGTCGGCAAATCGAAGGTGAGTGATGTACTCGCCATTGATGTTAATACCGTATCCTTTCCAGTCCAGAAGCTTGAAAACGTCTTCCAATGCAGTGGTGAAGAGTTTCGGGGATATAACGTCACCCTGTCTTACACCTCTCTGCAATTGGATAGGTTTCGTACTCTGGTTCTGTACTCGGATAGCCATCGTAGCCCTACTGTACAAGCACTTTAGCACTTCGATATACCTATCATATATACTTACCTGAGCTATCATGACTGTATTAAATTAAAAGTTTAAGGTATAATGTCCTTGGAGTAAGACTTTGGAACTCCTTACAACAGTCAATTAAAAGTGCTTCATCCTTATATGTGTTCCAGAAACAGGTTAGGGAATACTAATTGTCTTTCTAACCGCTCTCCCTGACTCCGCTTAATTATGGTCATTGATCTACCTGAAGAATGTTGTTTTTTTAATGCAAAAGTTTGTATCTTTATTTTTATATTTTTTTAAATTGTAATGCACCCTACCCATTGTTCTTTTTCTTATTTTTATTTATTTCTTCTTCTAGGTTGTCTGGAAGAGATTGCTATGTAGCAATAAGACCGCCATTTGTATATCTCGATTTTTTTTTGTGTTTGATTATGCCGATGTGTGTTACTTAGATGCAGACAAATACTTGGTCAATAAATTGGATCGACTTCTCAACAACTGTATCCGTTTCATTTACGGTCTTTGAAAGTATGACCACGTCTCTTTCTATCGCTCTCAACTTAAATGGTTAAATATCCCATAACGCAGGAACCTTAGAATTCTTAGCACTCTTTTCACTATTCTTAACGATCCATTGGCCCCAGAGTAATTGAAATGTAAGTTTCAATACCTGGGTTCTTCCCATGATTGCAATCTTTGCTCTCGTAACAATTTCGTACTCCGAATTCCCTCTCACCGTACTGGTTTCCTCTCAAACTCTTTCGCTGTTATAGCTGTACGACTCTGGAATGCGCTTCCCTTAGCAATAAGAAAATCACCTAACAAGTGGATTTTTAAAACAAAGGTGAAGGAACATTACTTGGGTTCATCTGACACACAAATAAATAATCTATAACATATAATCTATATATTATTTCCTTATATATATTTAATTAAGTTTGATCAACGCGTGTGTGTGTGTGTGTGTATGTGGGTTTGTGTGTGAGAGAGAGAGTGTGCGTGTGTGTGTATGTGTATGTGTTTGTGTAAAATTTATATCAATTTTAGGTTTTCATCCTAGCCCACTGCAGTGCACACATCTCCCACTAACTTTCCGTTGACTGGTAGAAAATGACATATGGCATTAAGTCCGCCGTTTGTACCTTTAGTACAATAAAGTGTATAAATAAATAAATAAATATATCCCTCAATAGTTGTTTATGTTTTCTTTTTAATATTTTTAACTTTTCTTGGTGTACAATAAAGAGTATTGTATTGTATTGTAGTGTATTAATATTTATGTTTTAGTTTAATTTTATATAAAAATATTTTTGTCAAACCTCAAGTTTGTTTTTAAATTAACCGCTAAACTTCTAGCATTGTATCAGAATTATCTAGATATGTATCGAGGTAATGTGTCTAAATATATGCGGATAAATCAGTAAATGTAAACTTCGCTTCACGTGGAACTAGGTGGTGACAAAACACATGTAGGCTTCTTAGTTTGAAGTTGGCCGCAGGTGTTCATGGGCTGCAGTAGCCACTTGCAATCGATTGGACTGTATGTTCGTTTATTACTCCAGTTTTATAAATAATTAAATATTTAAAAATTTTGTATAACCGACTTCAATATAAATTATTAAGAATAACTCAAAAACTATACTGCTCAAACCTTAATCAAATTTATATGGGACAACGTGTGAAGTACCAGCTTTCAAATAAAAAACAGAATCATCGTAATCGGTTTACCCAGTAAAAAGTTATGAGGTAACACACATAAAAGAAAACACAGTCGAATTGAATACCGTCTCCTTTTTGAAGTCGGTAGAAAAAACTGTCACAGATTAATCCAACATAAAAGTTAAACAAAGGGAGAAAACAAAGTCTGCATACTGACTGCGGATATATAATTAACTCTTCAGCTAGTTGTGTTTCACAAGTCACGGATATTATTATATTTGTTCTATTGTCTCATTTTTTATGTTTTTTCATGCATTTTAATATTATAATTACTTTAATGTATGACTTTTTCTATTTAATTAACAACCGATTTTTTGATGCTAAGATTAGTTAGTTTACAGAAGTCATTCTTAGGATATAAATAAAATTGAAGTAGATGGTTCTCTATAAGCTTTGCCTAGTTTTTATCATTTGTTTCGGGAATATAAGCTGATTAATTTCCACAAATTAACGCCTTATTCTATTAAATAGATTCTCTATTTCTAAAATATTTGAAATACACGAAAAACAACAAATTGCATTTGCTTTTTTCACAGCCTTTTTTAGTCATACGCTATACTATACTGATAAAAAAAATTGACAATTACTCCGTTATTTTTCCCTAAAACTAAGACTATAAACCGTGGACATAGAACTATTTTACGCAAATAAGCGTAATAAGCGATCATACAGTTCACCCGATTATGAGTAGACGCTGTGACCCAAAGAGACCTGATTTCTTATATAATTAGCGTGATAAACGGGTACACAAACCACCTGACGGTAAATGGATATTGTAGCCCATAGACATTTACACATCTATTTTCAATTAAGATTCAAAATGTAGATGTTTAAAATGTGAATGAGAATGTGCGGTGACGACAATTTGTGTTTACCTTTCGAGATGTTTTCTAGTGAATTATGGATGTCGCCGCCGGAGGGCCCTAAAAAACCAAAATTACATTTATTAAATTTAATTTAAAAGATATTGTTACGGCCTTCGGCTGCCGCTACAAAGGTCGAATACCCCGGGGCCCATTGAGCGGGAATCCAACGAGCAGACGCAGGTCGGGCCTCAATATGGTCACGTGGAATGTCCTAATTACAATAAATGGGGAGGCTAATCCAATAGATATAACTTACCTGTATATGAGGCGACTGCTGTCTCTGCTCTGCTCGGTCAGGCCGTAGGTGTGTATGTGTTGAGTATAGTGGTGTTTTGTGGTGTTGGTGGTGATAGACCTGACGGGACCTTCGAAGTCGGCAGCAGACCGGACTTCAGCGCCGCTCCAAATTGTGGTAATCTCCAGCGGCGTCTCCCACCGTCACTTTCTTCCTTTTTCCCTATGACAGTCTATTAGCTATACTTCCAGACGCCACTAACACTAAACTAAAGCGTAACACACCTCTAATACCGAAAACGTATCCGAACTATATCAAAGGCCGCACGAGCAATTAATATTGTCAAATACACTTATATACGCTATCAAATTAGAATAACCGAATTCGCGGTAAATTAGGCGCGCATAACACAAAATTCAGACGTTGATCGCAATCAATGTTAACTTCCTAACAATTTGTTAGCCCGTATTCTAATTTTAGATTTAACACATAAAACCCTCGTCGTAGCAACAATTTGCTAACAAAACCGACTCCAAAATGGAGGTTTCCCGGGCGACTTTAAGACGTGCTCTTGATAGCACTGTATTCTAGCAACTCTGTTGCACTCACGTTCTGACCTCGCGTCCTCTACGCTACGACGCACGGAAGTGGGGCCAAGGTGACCTTTACAAGACGGTGGGCGGAAGCGAGTGTGAATGCAAATTTCAAAGTTAATTGTTTGGCCTAAACAGATATTACAACAAAAAGAACTAATACTAATTAAATCTAATTAAACCTATCCGTCCGATGTTAGAAACGAAGTGTGGTGGCATCGTGGAGTTTCGTATATACTCGTATAATGGTGTCGAATGACGCCACGGGCGTCACTGTGAATCCACGGCAGCTACATTTCCCATCAGGTTAGCAGAATTGCCTCGCTGCATTAGGTTTCTGGTAAAGGTGCTATGTCGGTGGACATCGCGTGCGTCATTGTGAGTCCACGGCGACCGAGTTTCCCATCAAGTCAGCAAAACTGCCTCGTGGAAGCAATGTTGAAATGTTGTGCGTGAATATGAGGTTGCCGCGTAGTTCGCAGTTTTGTAAGGGGACATCCATATAACAAGTGATATAACATCTAAATGTGTAATGTAAAAAAATATAATTCTTTAAGAATCAAAATTAAATATTAAACATTGATTAAATAGTATGCGGGATAATATAAACACGGAGGGATGATATAAAAATGGAAAAAATTCTATTATAAAAAACCGTGTTTATCAGACTGTTCATAAGGCAGAATCGACGAGTGAGAAGGATGCCTCAATATCAATAAAAAGTGTCTTTTATTCGCTACACTCACTATAAAAAACAAAGTAGTATGCTGCTGTTATACTACGAAAGCTTCATCATCGGCCCAGTCGAGCCGACGGATCCGTGCTGCAACCATAACATAGTTGCTAATCTGTTTAATTTACCATGTTAAGTTTACCATGTTAAGTAATCTAGTAATCTATCTTCCAAAATGCAAATAAGTGTTCACCTCTAAAGACTAAGATAGCATGCCTCGGTACCAGTGTAATGAATCTCTCACCATACAAAATACAGCGGTATCCTACTACTTAACGCTACTATCCTGATATATGACGATAACGAGCCGATCAGTTCATGCTGCAGCCATAACAGAGTTCCGGCGTGATACCACCACGTAATAATACCACCTAAGTTACTTTTTTTTAGACCCGTATTAAGCCTTTCGCTGTCCCGTGCACTACATATAGGGCACTGCTATTGTCTTACTATTGTGTCTGGAAACCGAACAGGGAACGTGTCAATAAACGATACTCAGCTCAAGTACGCACGCGCACTTGAGTACAATCTTGGGGTTATGATCTTATTAATAAACATATCTCAAGATGCGGTTTAGGTTTACGATATCAGCTGAGTGTCACACTGATTAATAAATGAAACTCGACTCTCAAGTATGTGTACTTGAGTGCAAGTCACAGAACAGTATTCCTAAGTACAGCGTTTTGATATACTGTTTATGTGTTTATTAATTAGCAACGATCTTGAGATGCTGATACCGTAATGAGGGCGTATTAAATGATTAAGCACTTGAGTTCGTCATGGAGGAATGTTTATTAATACGGGCCTTAATCATCAATACGAAGGAACTGCTGAACATAGGTCTCTTCCCTGGTAGGGAGTATTTACCTTAATCATCACGCTTGGCGGGTGGATTAACGATCGCTGTTCCAGGTTCCAGGCGTCTCGCAATTTTGACGCTGCTGCTAGGCACCTGGCTTGAATTCAACACTAATCTTCAACTGTAGAGACGTCCCCCCCCTTTTAAAATCTGTGAATTGGATATATACGGGTTGGCGATAAAGTTATCACATTAAATGAAAAGACTTATCCTATATAACGTTATTTGTACATACACAACTAAAAGAATATATAACAATTAACATTATAGTTGCAATACCGATTTTTTTACGTTTTTGGCCTAATTACTTATGAACGGGAAAGTGTAGGTAAACAACTACTTATGTCGATGCCGCGTGAGCACTGCGTACCTGCCGCACCGTTGCCGCTCTTACACGTCACCTCTGGTCAGTAAACTAATATTATCAAGGTGATTTATTTTTTACGCTACTCGTATGTATTTTGTTTGAAAGATGCATTTTTTATTTTTGGTAGAATTGTTTATTTTATTACTTTAATCGACATATGTGAACTTGTATATATAATATGGAGCGGCCAAACTGTTAATGACTGAGTGACTAATAGTACCTCATCTCCTTGATACATGGTGAATCAATATAATAGAATAGAATACAATTATTTTTATTAAATAAAATTACAACCATACTTATTGAAAGTCATTTAAGTAAGAAACCCAGTCAGACTTTTTTTTGAAACATTAATTTACATTATAATGTCTTGTACAATTAAGTATGAAAACGTTTAGAAACAGCATGGTAGCGATCACGTCATTCCCAGGGGTTATTATCAGTCATGTACTCTTTAGTAGTATAAACACTTATTAAACAATTTCTTGATGAAATTTTTAAACTTTTTAAAGATAGGTTTTGCGTATTTTTATATTTAATTCAATAAAACCACGATCACCTAACATAAGCTACATATATACGTAATAAGTAACTTTATTTGATCATAAACTCCCACATCTAGAATGGTTATCGTTATAGTGGAGCTTTTAAAAGTTTCATTTTTATTATACACTATTATTGCTAAAAATATAATAAAGTTGGTATTACAGATATTTTACTATAACCACACAAACTACCAGTTTCAAGGAAATTATAGAATATTGGTTTATATGGGTAGCCGTGTGACGCCTTAAGATAATCCATCGCGCAATTTCGCCGCGTGGGTGTGGCGACTGTGGTATACACCAAACATCTTGCAAAATATAATAGATGACGTTTAACCATTGTTCGCGCAAAAGCGCTAATGTCAATAATAGACGTCAGAGGGCGCGCGCGCCTCGGCGATACCGGTTTGACGTCCCGCCGTCTCGAGGACGCGCGAGGAAAAATGGGAGTCCAATTCATCGCGTCGAGAGATAAGGACGCGTTATTTGGTCGGGAGCTCGTTATGGTAGGCGCGTATAGTAAATATACTGACTGGGAATTGTAGCGCGTACATTCTTTGCTGAGAGCGTCACCCGGGACTTTTAGGTTTAACGCTGAGTCCGTATAAGTGGATTCGACTGTATTAGTTACTAGTGCGGTATTTGATATTCTAGAAATAACGGTGACCTTTGATCCGTACGTTCTGTGTCCATTTCGCGAGTCAAGCGTTATAACAAACGAGAGTTAGTGGCTTCTGTAAGGTAGTTAATCGTACGACAGAGTTAAAGAACTGTCATCGTAGAAAACGAAGAAAGTGACTGCGGAAGGAGACCGTAGTTTGAAGAGGTGCTGAGGGCCGAACTGCTGCAGAGGATCACGGTCTAATAAGGTCAATAACACTACCAGCCACACCCAAATACACATCACTGACCCTTACTTTTCTAGCACTATACATCCACACGCGACCTGACCGAATCCTGAGGGGCCAGTCGCCTTGGATAGAGGTAAGTAAGGTCCCGGATAGAAAACAACGCTCCCCCTGATTGTTTATTGTAATTAGAAACTTAAACCTTGGCCTGTAGCAGGCCCGACCAGCATCTGCTTGTAGGTTCTCCGTCTATGGGCCCGCGGGGGACCCTACTCCTGGGATAAGCAGCTGTGTGGCCGTAACAACCATTGTAGGCAGCGTCATTAGTGAGAAAAGTCACGTATTGGTATCGAAAATCCGCCTAGCGAACTGCAGGTCGCCGCGCCGTATAGCGATCGACCTTTTTTACCACGTTTTTATTAACATGCTTTCTATTATTTCAGCTCCGGTTCAACTTAATAATTGATTTTAAACTAAATTCCCGATGTTAACGAGCTAGAAAATTTAAATCGGATGACAATGTAAGAATATAAAGGAAAAAACAAAAAGAATATTATACTTTTTAGTCCGCTTCAAAAACGTTTTTAAAAGAAATATTTTATAAAATAATGTTGACAAACGAGCTCACAGTCCACAGACATCTATTCTCGATAAGCAATCAAATACAAATGCAGATACGCCTTGTTTGCAGTAAAAGGTTTTCCGGTTAAAAAACCAGAGAAACTTACCGTACGAAACACAGTCGCGTTAAACTGCTATTTCATGCATATATTCTGTGAGAGAATAGATATTTTCCGATCGAGCCGACTTATTTATCTTCCAACTATATTACAGTTGATGCGTGGCTTTACAGCGTATGCTTTTACAAACTCATAAAGAATAAATAGCAGGAGCTAATCGAAGCGTCGTTCTTCAAGTCAGCATGGTGCACTACGGGTCGTTAGATTGATATTAACTAACATGTCCGCACATAACCTTCTTGGATTGTTAATTTTTCATAATGAGGAATTTGGATTTTATTTATTCGTAGTTTTCTTTTTAACACGCTTTATTAGCTTCACATGTATCTATCTATCCACGTAATGGTGAATTTTCACCAACTTGTAGACGGCCGATTGAATTGAAAATTTGCACTCGATTTAATCACTTTGTCCTACTTTCCTGATCAGGAACACAAGGATTCTCTCTAGAATCATCACAGATCACGATCGATGCGTTATTTTAGGTTTTCTTAAAATTTTATATTATTTTATTCCGAACTATTTTTAATATTCTTTATCCTTCATACCTTTCTAGATTTACTCGTGTATTTTTATGTACTTTCTGATAAGTGTTTTCAAACATTTCTATCCCCTATAGAACACGGTGAGTGGTAAAAGCCATATCTCCATAATATATCATATTTTCAGCAAGTAGTGTGAAATGATACCTTGGTTGTTTTCGTATTCAGTGAGACAGACTTATAACTTCGGTTATGGGCACTCAATATTACCTTTATTTATATATAAAATATAAACCATACTTCAGAAAGCCATTGGGTAAATATATTGTATCAAAATATTTTCAAGGGCTAAGCCCTTAAATATTATTACACCTTTAAAACTAAAAAATCAAGCATTGATCAGGAGTGGTGTGTTACCCTAGTGAGAATAGTAGGTAACAGTCATGAAATTATTGTTTTGTCAGTCTTCAATTCCGTTTATAAAATTTCGGAATATTCAGTCGTCTGTTAGTCGGAGAAAGCTGAATTGAAAAATCCCATTACATTTATACTCGCATAAACAGTACAGTATAAATGATACTCGCATAAATACATATAGGCCATGCTAATAAAAGCGCGTTAAAATAGCAAAAACTAGATAACTAGGAACTTTCTTTTTCCAATGCTTTGCAAACGTCTAATTTTGACGTTTTAATTTTCTTTTCATTTTGAAGTTTAATCGTTGTGGTAGGTTGTGGTGAAAGGTGAAATAACATATTAACATTTAATAAATAAACTTTCAACTTCTGACATTTTAAAATTAAAATTTACGTTTCACCACAATTTAAATATTTGAATACTTTTAAAGTATGAATAATATCAGTTTACAATAGTTTTTTTCATACGAATAGTCCATAAGGTTTCAACGTCACTTGAAATGTACGTAATGTTTTGTCTATTTAACTATATTGGACTGAGTATTCAAGGGACAAATGAACCTTCAGTCTACCTGATGGTATGTGGATACTGTAGTCCATTAGCACCTACAAGCAACTTTGAGTAAAGAACGCTATAGATTCGTTGACACCTCCGTGGATCAAAATGAAAAACCTCAGAGCCTGTATGTATATAATTATATAATTATAGCATGTATGTATATAACTATATAGTACTAGCTGTTCCCCGCGACTTCGCCCGCGTGTAATTTAGAGTTTTAATTATATTGCTCAGAACTCTAATTCTTTTTCTCAAATATAAGTAGCCTAAGTTACTCCTTAGAACGTCAGCTATCTGCCAGTGCCAGTAAGTCCCGTCGAAATCGGTCCAGCCGTTTCAGAGATTAGCCGGACCAAACAGACAGACAGACCGACAGACAAAAATTTTAAATATTGTGTTTTTGTTATAAGTACCGTATATACATTCATATGCGTTTAGTAAAAAGCTGTTATTTTAACATTACAAACAGACACTTCAATTTTATTTATTTGTATAGATGTATAGATATAATTATACGGACTCTCTATAACTTTCAGAACACAGAATGCACACAATGCTGCTTGGTAGTAGACTATGTAAAATGGTGGGCTCCACTCCTTTCACTTCCTTTCGCGCATTTCCATTAACTGCTCTCACGATACCCATGAGAAGATATAGGTACTTATAATTTTACTGAACTTTCAAGAAAGAGGAGGCTCTTTCTTGACAGTTCCCAAGGCAAACGTGAATGACATAATATTATAGTTAGTCTTTTTACTTTTCTATCTTTCTCTTTTTTGAAGTTTACTCCTTAAGAATCTATTTCATATATAAGCTAGTGATATGAAAATTTATGGGGATTAAAATCAAATCAATTCGGTCATGCGTTACGTTATGTATTGCATGCGTATTTATGTAATTACTCTAAGTTATGTATTCATGTTTCCATGACTACGTAATATCGTGGGCAACTTATCTTGCGCATCTCCCAGCACAGAGTACTCTCGATTGTACTACTTTATATAAACAAATAACCGTTCTTAAAGACTAAACTCCTGTCGTGCGTCGGAGCTGAGATACACTTTTCTTAGAAGAGACGAGAATATATAGTTAGTAAAAGGCGTGGGCCATTGAGTCGTCTTCCCTGTTCAGAGATGGTAGTGATGGCTTACAGAAATTCCCTTGGACAGCATTGGCGAGAGACCAGAATGCACGGGTTCCCGAAGGAAGACGAACTAGTTTCTCGCCAATTCTGCCTATGTGCTCTAACTTTGCCTTGGAAATAACTCTTTTGAAGGACCTGGAGGCGAAGTTATACTTCTTTTTAAGCATGCTGGTGTTTACATCCCGACCCGCTGAAGCCTGAGCCCAGGCCTGATAACACTCCTGCTTACTGCGTAATGTAGTCTTACAGGAGCGACCAAACCATGGCTGAGACCTGCCCCCGATTGGTAACGCAGATGATGGAATAAATAGTTCCATTCCCTGTAGCACCACATCAGTGACAAAGTCAGCAACAGCGCTGGGTTCACCCAGAGAGAAGAAAACCCGCCCCCATGGGTAGGATGCAAAGAAAGACCGCATTCCGTCCCAATCCGCCAACCTGTAATGGCAAACATGGCGGCAACCTGCATGCGTGAGCGTGATATAAAATGATATTTATCTTATGTGTAAGCCAAAATATTTTATAATGGAGAAAGTATGCGAAGCTAAATCCTCTCACAAACAAAAAGAAAATATAATATTTATGTAACCGAATAAGCGACGATATTTTGATGATTTTCAATTTTTATTTAATTTACGACGACGGTATATTTTATTGTAAAAAGAAAAGAAAACAGCATTTATCAAATCGGACAGAATTTGTTTTCGTTTTAAAACCCTTCATTTTTGTTTCTTAAGAGACCTTACCTTCATCACCGGCTGTAAAGTAGCCCGTCTAGCAGCGCAGAACAGGACAATGCTAATGATGATGATATAATGTTGGCACGTTTCCAATGTGTCAAGGCACCAATTTTTTACAAGGAATAAGGAGATTCTATAGGTGTATACTAGAAAGCGTAAAATATTATATGTCATAATTATTGTACATTGCTTTTGTGTTAACTATCCTATCTATATCCTACCTACTCAGTAGGTTATACACAAACGAATTTAATTTGTATGATTTTCATTAATTTATCAAAATTATTATAGCAGTGTATGCAGTACTTTAACAGTGGTAGAGCCACACGGCGGCTTTTGCTGTCGCACGAATGGGCCGGCTCGAACCGGGGTGGTACCACGACCTCACAGAATACCAGCGTGAAGTACAGGTTTACCTCTGCGTTTCGCCTGGTGAGTGCAGGTGGCCGGAGGCCCTTTTTACTGGAAATGAGGCATTCCATCTTAGTCCTCACGGGTGACAACGCATCTGCATTTTGATTCGCAAACGAGGATAGATGTAGATGTTTATGGGCCGCAGCAACCACTTACCATCAGGTGGACTGTGTGCTCGTTTGAAACCCTTATCCTATAAAAAAAGTGTGCAGCAGTCAGTGAGAGGGTACTTAAAATTCTCATGTCATGATGATGATTATTGTTACGATAGACCCGAATATTATGCCCGCTGCTCTAAAATAGTTCATTATAACTTTACACCACGATTACGCCTTCTCAAAGGTGAAGAATAAAAATCTATGGGAATGTGGGATCTGCCCATACCCACTAAAGCAAAACTACACAATTATGCATTTTTAAGATACCACTTAAAATCTCTATAGTTCCCAATCTGTCACCGTGCATTATACCAATATTCTGCCACGCAAGACCACACTGTGGAATTAACAGTACTCAGCGGTTTTCTGGATCGATATAACTTAGAGATGCAAGAAAATTGTGTGTAATTTGTGTGTGCTAATTTACTTTTTTATTCGGGTTAAAAACATTTATTTATCTTAAAGAACACTTCACTTATGCATAAAATTAATATTATATTAACAGTATGTATATTATATAATACTCTTTGTTTTATTCTTACATATTCTTAATTAAAATTATTATTTTTATTCATTTAAACATGTGTATATATCTTCAATTATAAAATTTTATCTATAACATATGATTTTATTTTATTCTTAAAATGCTCAATATTATAACAATATTTTACAGTATCCGGTAGGTTATTACTTATTACATAGTAGTACACCTTCACACATTATATTTTTATTGCCATAAGATCTCGTCTGACGCGGCCAAGAAGTTGATGTCTTATATACTTTGGTGTGAAAGTTATTGTTGAATGTATGTGTTTTGCGTTAATAATTAACTTTTAAATTGGTTTAGTAAGTAGCTTCTATGTGTTGTAATAATTAATGATTTCCTTAAACCAATTAGTATACTTCTTTTTATATAGTATATTACTTTTTAAATAGTCTTATATATATTAAATATAGGTATAATCTTAGCCTCCGAAGAGATGAAAGAAGCGTTTCGAAGATTTGATAGATTTAGATATTTTATAGCGGTCCACGGAGTGGACCTGTGATGACGGAGTGGATCTTTTTTCTTGAGAGGGTGAGGGATTATATTTTAACAGAGCATGTTAGTAGTAGAGGCACAGGTACAGGCCTCCTCTTATTGCAGAGAGGATTTTAGAGCAAACAAGTGACAGCAGCTGTTCTGTTGGAGCTGTGTTGGCGGGCTTCACGTCTCCTCGAAATCATTTAGTTTTACTAAAATTTCATTTAACAGTTTGCCTTATTACGTTATTAAATTAAATTATCAAGAATCCGTTACATTTTACACAATTGTTATTATTCATAAATAATTATTATACATAAATGAGATTCCTTAACTTTACGGTTAGCAACAGATGAATAAAACTCCTTTGAAATTTGAATATGAACTTGAATTTGACATTAATATTAAACCACTTAGTTACCACCACGCTTTTAACATTTGTTACTCGACTTAAATGAAAACCGATATTGAATTTATTACTTAAACATCTACAGCGCTTTTACAACAAAGTTACAGAAAATATACGAGACTGCCAGAGAGAACTTTTACAGAACCTCTCTTCCCCATTTGGCTGTTGCTTTTCGAGCTAAATGACTGGCCCACTGCCACTTCAACTAAAT
Source organism: Parnassius glacialis (assembly GCA_033319125.1). Lineage (NCBI taxonomy): Eukaryota > Metazoa > Arthropoda > Insecta > Lepidoptera > Papilionidae > Parnassius > Parnassius glacialis. Next base: position 11,920,185 of record JAVANC010000014.1, read on the forward strand.
GATCCGTTGGGCTATGTGACGGTTACTTTGGTTTAGCTGCGGGTACCCTCATTATAAAATATTTCATGCAGAGAAGTTCCTAAGTCTGATTCACTGAGCAACCTTGAGCTTCCTCACACAACCAACAGTGAAAGACTAAATCTTAGATCCATGTTAAGTCATCACTGGTAACATGCACTGTTTGTCCACTCTTTTTTCATGTTTTAAGGTCATGAAACTTAATTTTATTACTAAATTTTATCGCATATTGTCGGCGTTGTTTTGTTTTAAATGAAAACAAATGTGCTTTCAAACTTTTGGACGGTAGTGTACGTAAAGAAAAGATGTGTCGGAAACATCCCAAACGCTGCCATATTGAGATGGATCTATCAACGTGTTTCTACATCGATCCACGCAACAAGAGCTTTTTTAGCCTACAAATAATTGTTTCAGATCTGGATGTTTGTTGGTTTGCGATTTATGATTTTTGTGAGGCATTCAGAACTGAAGAGTAGGCTTAGAGAGCCATTATGATTACAAGATTAAGGCATAATAGCTTAGTCTTCAGAAATGATAACACATCTGTAGCTAGTAGTAATTTTATGCATAGTACATATATGAACTTTCACACCTGTCACCGAGAGGAGAAATCAGAGATCCATTTAGACGATTCTCGATTGTCTCGTCTCTTACACATCCATATATCTATGTATATATGCTCGTCAGTTAATATTACTCTTTGTTTGGCCCATTTTCAATATATCGCCAGTTTGGTTGATTAACTTTCTTCTAGGCGTCAGTTTGTTTGTCGTTGTGCAATTTAAATGTTAAATACAGCTGATTCCTTTCTATGTAGGAGATATATCTACACTATGGGTACCCTTTTTAGTTTTATTTTTTTTAAATAATACTAGTATCGCTACAAACATTACTGATATTCCCGTTAACCTCTTTTAGTAAGTTTAAAATGCTTGTGTTAAGTTCTTGTGGTAAGTGTGTGGTTCACTACAGTAATCGAATAGCGGATTCGAACCTACGACTTTCCTAAATTGTTGCCCGAACCCTAAAATTCGGCTACTTTCATTTAAACATTACTTTTACATGATAGAGGAAAAAGGGATAGATACATACTACTTGAATCCAGCAATGCTTGTGTCAATATTAATTCCAGCGAAACTATATTTGAGTGACGTGGTCATTTTCATTACGTACGGATGACTGTAATAATTGGAGAGTTCATTGCTGATAAAATTATTTATAATTGTGTGTAATTTATGACTGAAATTTGATAAAACAGGTTAACATGATATACGGGGATAGTTGTAAATGTTTGTTGGCCACAGCATCCAACTACCATCAGGTGGACTCTGTGCTCGTTTATTACCACACAGCAAAATTAGATAATCAGGACTATTTTGTTTATTACAATATTCATTAATTCATTCATCATCATCATTACAACCCTTCACAAGTCCACTGCTGAACATAGGCCTCCCCCAAGGAATGCCAGAAAGCACGGTCCCGAGCCACCTGCATCCATCGACTTCCTGCATGTCTTACCAGGTCGTCACTCCATCTTGTGGGGGGACGCCCTACACTTCACCTACCGGTACGACGCTGCCACTCGAGAACCTTTCTTCCCCATCGGTTGTCGGTTCTTCGAGCTATATGGCCGGCCCACTGCCACTTCAGCTTACTAATCCGTTGGGCTATGTCGGTTACTCTGGTTTTATTGCGGATATCCTCATTCCTAAGTTTATCACGCAGAGAAACTCCGAGCATAGCCCTCTCCATAGCTCGCTGAGCGACCTTGAGCTTCCTCATACGGCCAGCAGTGAAGGACCACGTCTCAGTTCCGTAAGTCATCACTGGCAACACGCACTGGTTGTACAATTTTGTTTTTTGGTTTTGAGGTATTTCTGACGAGAAGATGTGTCGTAGCTTCCCGAACGCTGCCCAGCCGAGTTGAATCCGTCGATTGACCTCTCGGTCGAAGTTGGACTTACCTAGTCGGACTATTTGTCCATGGCAAACATACTCGTCAACAACTTCGAGCTTAGTGCTCCCAACAACTACCGGCATAGGTGTGACATGGACATTAAACATAATCTTTGTTTTGTCCATGTTCATCTTAAGACCTATCCGTTGGGAGACACTATTGAGGTCATTGAGCATAGTACTTAGTTCCTCCAGCGATTTTGCCATGAGGACTATATCGTCGACAAATCGAAGGTGAGTGATGTACTCGCCATTGATGTTAATTCCGTATCCTTTCCAGTCCAGAAGCTTGAAAACGTCTTCCAATGCAGCGGTGAAGAGTTTCGGGAATATAACGTCACTCTGTCTTACACCTCTCTGCAATTGGATAGGTTTCGTACTCTGGTTCTGTACTCGGATAGCCATCGCAGCTCTACTGTACAAACACTTCAGCACCTCGATATACCGACAGTCAACTTGGCACCGCTGAAGGGACTGCAGCACCGCCCAAATTTCGACGGAATCAAAGGCTTTCTCATAGTCCACATACGCCAGACATAGTGGCAAATTGTACTCTTCGGACTTCTGTACAATTTGCCGTAGGGTATGTATGTGGTCTATGGTGCTAAAGCCCTTTCGGAAACCGGCTTGTTCGGGAGGCTGGAAGTCGTCAAGTCTGCGCGCGAGACGATTCGTAATGACTCTCGAAAACAGCACGTAGACGCGGCTCAGAAAGGAAATTGGTCTGTAGTTCTTCAAGAGAGCGTTGTCACCTTTCTTGAAGAACAAGACCACCGCACCTCTGCTCCACGCCTCCGGTGTAATGCCACCATGGAGGACGGAATTAAACAGCTTCTGAAGGACTTCAAGTACCGGTCTTCCACCCGCTTTCAGAAGCTCCGCTGTAATTCCATCCTCGCCTGGGGCCTTGCCGTTTTTAAGGTGCTGGAGAGCCATTCTAATCTCGCTCAGACTGACGTCCGGGATATCTTCGAAATAGTGTCGAATAAGACTCGCTCTTGGATCGTTACTCACACTTGCGTGCGGCTCCAACGATGACGTGTACAGCTGCCCATAGAACCTCTCAATCTCACTCAAAATCTCAGGTGCCCCGGAAACGATGCTGCCACATTTGGTCGTCAGCTCTGACAGTTGGCTCTTTCTGGCAGACAGATCTCTGGCAAAGACTTTGGAGCCTTGGTTCCGCTCGATTGCTTCTTCAATACGAGCTGTATTGAAGTTGCGTAAGTCTCGCCGCATGCATTTGGAGATCTGTCTGTTCAGTTGCCTGTATGCTGTCAGATCTGTTGAAGAATGTAGCTTCATCTCCCGTCTAACAGCCATGAGATTAAGAGTGTGATCGGAGAGTTTTTGTGTTCTTCTGCGGCGGGTCTTGCAGAACTTAGCTCCGACCGCATGGACAATTTCCACGAGCTTGTCATTCATATCGTCCACTTCATTGCAGTCTTCTAGGCACTGAAAACGGTTTTGTAACTCGAGCTGAAAAGTTTCGGGACTTTGGATTAGAGCACGAGGGGGACGGAGCGTTGACTTCATCAGACGAGACCTCTCCAACTTAACATTTAGGTTCAGTGTGCCTCTAACCATTCGGTGATCGCTGCCGGTTTTCACCCTCGCGATCACTGAGACATCACTGAACAGTTGTCGTCTGGTCGTCATAATGAAGTCAATCTCATTTTTTGTCGAACCGTCGGGGCTCGACCAGGTCCACTTCCTGTGGGGCCGCTTCTTGTATTACTTCTTGTATTACTATTAATTCATTATTTATTAAAAACTACCAAAAGTCCAGTGCTTAATATAGGTTATCTCTATATTTTGCCTTATAGGCGGTATTCTGCTATTGATGACACGTTTCCAGGCGGGTCGGTAACCGCAGTTTTTTACTTACGGTTGTTATCAGGAAGATGGTGCAGCCCATGTCTTATTTTAGTTTAGTGATATGAGTTAGTGGATATTCTCAAGCTGCAATTACATAGCGACAATTATACAATACAGTATTGATTTGTTTATAATGGACAGTATAAATATGTTCTATAACATTCCTTGGAGGCCTGTGTTCGACAATGGACGTGTGAGAGACTGTAAAAATGATGATAATGGCGACTAATAAACTTCTATTTTCAAGATTATACTTGTATTTTCATAGCAAAATGTAAAATCATGCAAATATGCATAAAGATCGTTTCAATAAACAAATAAAGGAAACATAAATGTGGGAACGATACTGGAAACAAGGTTTCCACATCGTCTGTAACACAATTTGTAAAGTACTCAGGAACTCACACAATTTAATTTATGCAGAGATATGTCTTTCATAAACTTGTAAACTTCTAGTCGACGTCCCTTAACATAGTGTTTGACTTTAAGTATCTCTATAAAACCGAACAGAAAACCTATTTTGCTTGATTGATTGCACTGTTATCAACTTAGCAACATTATATATTTATTAGTTTTTAAATCCCATTTAGCATTTACTAATGCTAGCTGCTAATTTTCAGACAGTGGTAGAGCCACGCGGCAGCTTTTGCTGTCGCACGGATGGGCCGGCTCGAACCGGGGTGGTACCACGACCTCACAGAAAACCAGCGTGAAGTAGAGGTTTACCTCTGTGTTTCGCTTGGTGAGTGCAGGTGGCCGGAGGCCCTTTTTACTGGAAATGAGGCAATCCATCTTAGTCCTCACGGGTGACAACGCATCTACATTTTTATTTGTAATAGAGGATAGATGTAGATGTCTATGGGCCGCAGCAACCACTTACCATCAGGTGGACTGTGTGCTCGTTTGTCACCCTTATCCTATAAAAAAATATTACCATGGTACACTGTGACAGAACTTTAAATACACCAGTTGTTTTCCACTACGCACGATCCATTCTATTACTGCTAATAAAAGTTCAATGCTGAGCATAAACCTACCCTACAAATTGCCTCATAGGGGGAATTTTCCCTTAGGTATCACGTTTGAATGGCGAGTTGGCTAGTGCAGGTTTTTATTATTTTCAATTGTTATGAGGAAGATGCTGCTTTCAGTCTTCTGTTTTAATTTCCCTCTCATGTCTTACGACACCCACGGGATGATAATATGTGGTAGTGGATTCTCTTACGCCGCCAGTACACAGTTGACCAACATCACGACTATAATGTGGATTATAATGTAACACACATGATCTTATTGTGGAATTTAATGCTACCATCTGCTTTTCTTACTGAAAGATCAGCAACGCAACGGTGACGGTGGTCACTTACCATCAGATGAGCTGTGTGCTCGTTTGTCTTCTCTTCATTTTAAATAATAATATCATCATCATCATCATCATTACAGCCCTTCACAAGTCCTCATAGGCCTCCCCCAAGGAATGCCACAAAGCACGGTCCCGAGCCACCTGCATCCATCGACTTCCTGCATGTCTTACCAGGTCGTCACTCCATCTTGTGGGGGGACGCCCTACACTTCGCCTACCGGTACGAGGCTGCCACTCGAGAACCTTTCTTCCCCATCGGTTGTCGGTTCTTCGAGCTATATGGCCGGCCCACTGCCACTTCAGCTTACTAATCCGTTGGGCTATGTCGGTTACTCTGGTTCTACTGCGGATATCCACAATAATATAATAATATACTTATGTATATATAATTAACTTTTTCTGGTAACTTACCTCACATTTGATTTTTAATAGACGCTGTTTAAGTCCAAATTTCTTTAAACATGCCTTTAAAAGTATTTTCAGTTCTTACAAACTAACAACAAAAATATAAAAAACTGCGGTAGCCAACTTGCCTTACAAGCGTGGCAGCCATGGCAAATATCGCCTATAGGATTGGACTAATATATATTATGATAGGCTATAGGAGGCTATAGGATATACAGTAAAACTTGCTTAATACGATCACGTTTAAAACGATTTTTCGTTTAATACGCCATTTTATGTCAGTCCCTGCAACTTGAGGCATGTTTTCGTACATTTTTAACGCGCATAATACGATTCGTCATCCCGACTAATACGCCATCTGGGTCGCAAAAGTTACATTATTCCACACAGAGAGTGTATTTTTGCTTGTGCACTATAATCCTGTCCTGCGCAGATGGCTAGAGTCTCCTATGTCCTTGACCTAAAACTCTTACAAGATCTGAGGAAATGACAGGTGAAGAACGATGGGCACAAATTGCCTGTTACTCAACTTTTTTACTTAAGTTTCTCTTTCATCAACTAACGATTGCCTTAATTTTTTTATTGATACATAAATATTGGAATTTGGAGCAGCCACGAAAATGAACAAGTTTAACAAGAAATTGCAAAAGCAATATTGTGAGTGAAATATTAAAGAATAAGAATACAAGATAAAAAGCTGTTAAACAAAATGTATTTATGTTGAGGCAAAAGTAACGATCCTGAAATTAAAGTAATTTTACGCGGCAGCGTAGCACATTGTAGCAGCAGCGTAGAACTAGGCTACAACACGAATGGATCGTTTCGACCGGGAAAGAACCACACTCCCACAGAATACTGGCGGTTTTGCTTTATATTTCATTATGTGTTTAATTTCAAAGTAGTGAAATAATTTGCCGACATCTGTCTTTTCGTCCGGTGACAACCTGGACGTCTTCAAAACAAGCGTAACCTTTTCACTCTTGTCTTGTGGTAGAGCCAATATATGTGGAAGAGCCATTCTGCACCTATATTATGGTTGTAGCAGACTGGGTTGGCTCGACGGGGGTAAGACTACGCTCTCACAGAATACAAGCGTAAAATAGCAGCCTTATGTTTTGTATAGTAAGTGTAGAGAACCGGAGGCACTTTTTACTGGAAACGAGGCCTATCTTAATTCTCACGTGTGACAACGCTTCTTCATTTTGAATGTTAATTGAAGATAGCTGTAGCTGTGCTCCATATTGCCCACTTACCATCTTGTGAATTATGTGCTTTTTCCACCTTTGCATCCGTAATAAAAAAATCTATAAACCTGTCACCTTACACGCCGTTCAACTGCGTTGGGGAACATTAATCTCCATTTTTCTTTTATACGCCTGTCTCTACCAATTTAACACGCGTCAGCTGACTGCTCGACTAATGTAACACGATACGCTCTATTACTTCTACCCATTAAGGAACTTGTCAGTCTTATAAACGTTAAATCTAACATCGGTTACAAAAAACCAACCTCTAAGAAGGTCCGCCGTATATTGACATTACAATTTTTTTGGCTCTAGTGGCTTAGGCGGCTGCAAGCAACGACACTGCATCACGCTATTTCGTTCAGTAAGTGCTGTAAGAGGCGAATTTGGGAAATACCAGAAAAAATCTTATGATTTCCGATAGATAATGGTATAACCATCCTGTTAACACCAGATGTAAAATACTCAGACCGCCGACGGGCAGCGTCAAAGGTGCGAGACGTCGCCTGCCAATCCTGCCGATTATGTCAAACCCCTAATACAGAGCGAGGCTCATTTCCAACAGCGAACTTTTACGAGTTGATTATGAAGAAGAAGAACAAAGAAATTGAACATTTTTACGCCTTTACTGCATCAATGGTTCCGTGGCGTAGTGGATTAGCATTGAGTTGCGGGCCACAGGTACGAATCCCGCATAGATAATGTATTTCTAATGCTTATAAATAATTATTTCAGATCTGGACATCTATCTTTGTGTAATTATTTGAGGTCTGGATGTCTGTGTTTGATGGCTCCGTGGCGCAGTGGCTTAGGAATGAGTTGTTGCGTTGTGGCCGCGGGTTCGAATCCCGCACGGAACAAGATATTTTGTATGGCCTACAAATAATTGTTTCGGGTCTGGATGTTTGTCCTCGTGTAATTTACGTTTGTAAACTGCCTCCACGATACAGGAGAAAATACTAGTGTGGGAAGAACGTTTTACAAAACAAAAAAATATTTATGTATGTAAATGACACAAGATAGGAGGAAAAATCCTAGCATAGGGGAAAAGTCAGTTGCTTTAAAAAATATAAGGTAATATTATGAGGATAAGACAATGAATTGACGTTAAATATTTACTTGACCTTTTGATTTTTTTCCTCTATTATTTTCTTTGCTTACAAAGGAGAACATTGAATCTCTCAAATAACAATAGATGAATAAGATCTGAAATAACAAATGGTCTACTACACAGAAGTAAGTGGATTAAATAAGGATTACGGAAAACAAGTCTTGAGTTTAAACGGCAGATTATATATATTATATTATTATTATTATATTATATTATTTATATACATTATTATATATATTTTTTCACTTGTTACCCAAGTGTATTACATTTAGTACCCAGTGGTGCAGTGGTATAATTATCAAACATTCAGGAACAATCCATCAGAAAGAATTTCACAAAAGTTCAACAGAAACACACGAAAGTTCTCCTACATTCAAAATACTAGACACAGTAGTGTTACGCCTTTTTAAATAGAATAAGGTAATAGGATAACATAGGGTAACAAGCGAGCACACTATCAGGTGCACTGTGTTCTCTGTCCACGGGCGGCAGTACTCGTAGCCACTTAACATCAGGTGGACTATAATTTTCTTCGTCATTTCAGTATTATTTTAATTTTAATTCAGTATTATAAAAAACATATTATTACAGCATGCGCCATGTAACTATCATTATAAAAATATTAATTTGCGATATAAAAATGAGAAATTTAAAATTAAGAAAATGAATATTTTCATTGTTATACATTATAATGAAAATAATAAAATTAAATAAAATTGTTTATTTCTGACAGCTAAAGGGATGTTTTAATTCTTAAACATATAAAACATACAAATAAAAGTTAATAAAACTGCTTATTTCCAATTACTCCAAAGAAATGTTAGCAAATATCAGCATACTGTACATGGGCCTCTGCCAATGTGGTGGAGAATTTGCCTTAACAGTGAAGCTTGGCATTGACGATCACAGTACCAGACGTCTGGCACCCTTGACGCTATTAGCCGTCGCATCATCAGTTGTACAATTTACTAAAAGCAACCATTTTCACGTGTCTACTTACACTCTCCGGCCATTCGATTTTGTGAATTGACCATTAGAGAGGCCTGAGAGAGTTATTATATGGGACGGGACAGCATGTCTATGCATGACGACTCTTGCTCTTGTACTATAGTGACCTGTGTGTCAAACTTTGATTCTGTTTTTGGTCAGGGATTCAATACCGGTACCAGTTTCGGTTCTGGTTCTTCATTTAGGTTCTTATAAAGGTTCCTCTTTTCGGTACGGTTAGAGTTCCGGTTTGGGTTCCGATGTACCGGTTCTAAATACCGGTTTCGAGAACTTTTAATCAAATTTCTCGAAATCCGTAGATAGGTATACAAAATTCCGTAGAATTACGTAGATGCTATTTCAAAATATCCGTTCCGCTGAGGATCGACAATTTTTGTTTTTGTCATAGAATAGATTAATTTTTTGGGAAAAATTCTTTCTGTCATGGAAAATTCTTGTTGTAAGTTTAATTGTAGTATAACATAGAATCAAACTGCACATGTAAGAAAAAAGTACCCTAAAAATTGATTAAAAATTAACTATTTTCTTTTAATTAAATAATAAAAAAATACGTTAAAAACTTGATTATAAGGACTTATTAACATAGATTTTATTTTATGGCGTTTGTTAGTTTATTTGATATATGACGGTGTTTCAGACTCGGGTGATTTACGTAACAACGAAAAACTATACAACTAACAACTTTGAGAAATTCGAAAAAAAAAGACAGGAAAAACAAAGACTTATTCGGCAGATGTTTTTAATAATTCTAAAAACAATTGGGACAGCATGGATTAGAAAAATTTGACACATAAGGGATAATTCAATGATCTATAAAAACTTATAAAAGCTTATATTAACTGCCTATTTTCCAAGAAATGTTTTAAATTAGAAATAAACGTAATTTAATGCAAAATATCTAAGCTATTAAAATTTGAAATCGATTAACCTCACAAAAATTTGATATTAACGAGAAAAAATTGTTTTATTTTAATACAGATAGCATAGAATTAATTATTAAATATTCATTAATACAGACAACATAGAAGAAGAGAGACAGAATGATATTGTCGGCAAGTAAACACTCATGATAAAAAAATCTTGTAAATTTTATAAAAATTCCGTAGATTGCAACTTCAAATTAAGTAGTTCCGTATATGATGACAATATTAGGTAGATCTACGGAAAAAGCCATAGAGTTGGCAACGCTGCGTTGATATGCATCAGAAGTTCAGAAGATCCACCAATACAGATGTGATGTTTTACAAACTCTCCTCTCCTCACACTCCGCCGCGCGCCGCATCGCATCGTCTACCCGACCACATCTCAAACAAGTTTTGACTCGCTTTCGCTTTGCTTAAAAACCGGTAAAATAAAGGTTTTGAAAGGTTCCAATTTAGGTTCTGGTTCCTGTTCAGGTATAGGTAACAAAACCCCTAAATACCTGTTCTATACCGGTATTTTGGAACCGTTTTCAATCCCTGCTTTTGGTATGCATGCTGCATGCCCCGTCTCGCTGCACGCTCGGACAAACGACCACTCAGACCTAACAGTAAGTTGTAGAGCAAAGTGAGTGCGTGACTGCAATCACTAATCCAACCGCCAACTATTGCAATTATCTTCTACGAGAAAGGCCCAGTGAAAACAACTAAGCTAAGTACGAAAAGTTCATAACTTATGTTTTTGTTGACCTTTGTAGACTGCTTAATTGACCACAAATGGATTTGTAGCATTAAACACGATTTGCTACTTAACCGAATTGTTTAGTTGAATGTCAAACCAAAAACACTTTTTATCAAACTAATATAGCTTTTTCTTATTGTACAGTAAACCTAACATTAAAACATTTTGACCGAAAAATGCCCTTAACACCAAATTTTTTACACGTTGGCCAGTCTCAACGGATACCAGCCATCTATACTGGAGAGGATTATAGTGCCCAAATGTACCCGTAAGTACAGGTGCACTCTCTATTCTCTCAGTCTCAGTCCAGATCAAAGTCAGACAGTCCGATGGGACGGTAGTCCGACACGATTGGGAACAGATCAAGTGCAGGGCCTACGGCTTAACTTCCTGTCTTCGGACTGGTACTGAAAATTTCTTGCCAAAAAAACCAATAACAGGTTTTGGCCCTACCTGGAATTCGAACCCGGGACTCCATGATTAGTAACCGCGTTCTTGACCAATTAACCACAAGGCAGACGGAATATGCAGGCAGGAGAGTTTTGATTGGATATAAATCCAGTAACTCTTGTTTGATCCAGTAATACTCTGTTTATGCCTGACGTAAAACACCCAAGATAGGGAGCAGCGTCCAAGTTGAGGGACGTGTAGTACTGTGAATGCTAGTCCATCTGTCAAGTGTGGCAATTATATCAAAATCCTCTCTATCACGGGAGCTCTGAGGCACAAGCGACAAAGAGCTTGTGGCGGCGCTGTCGTCGTGCCACAAGCGAAAACACATCGAAGCCTAAATCGCGCTATCAAAGTTCCGAAGTTAAAGCATTATAATATATAGAATAGCTCTGAGCTCCCAATCGGAGCGTGGGCCGCTCCCCGGGCAGAACACCTCGCCCGGCGGGAGATCTCCCCTTATCCTTTCACCCGCCACAAGCTCCAATCCAAAATTGTGTACATGTAACAAGAGTGACCAACATTTACACAAACTTTTGGCTCAATAAATATCCCCATAGATTGCTTCATAGGCTCATAGGCAACGCACCTGCAATTCCCCTGTTGTTGCGGTTGTTCATGGGCGGCGGTAGTCACTTATCATCAGGTGGGTCGCCTTCTCTTTTGCCCCCTCTTCTATAAAAAAATGCAGTAACTGGCTAGTGGCTAGGTGTTTTTTTTCGGTACATATTTGTAGGTATATAATATATAAATAGAACAGAATAGAATCATTTTTATTCAAGATATAATAAATTCTTATTGAAATTATTTTCTACTTTTATCACTGGTTCGGCAAAAAACCTCTGTCCTGGGAAGAACCAGCAAGAGTCCCAGCGGAACTTTTTTAAATAAAATTAATTTACACTATATTATTTTATACAATGAGTATGAAGACATTAGAAACAGCATGTTAGCGATAACCTCATTCCCAGGGGTTATTATCAATCATAAAATCTTTAGTAGTATAATAAAAACAATTAACATATACATTCCCCATGAAAGAATTACTGACACTTGGAGTCGAGAAACTGGTATAATTGACTTGTGCTTTTTCCTATTATTTATAGAATATCACATCACCATTTTTAATTATACTGTTTTTGTGTACATACATTAAATTTTCGTAAACATACTGAGAGGCCAAAGTTACTATATTTCTTTCTTGAAATTTTTCTCTAAGGGATTCCTTCGGACCTAAGCTATACATTGCTTCTGCATTATAAAGATTGTTTCAATGTCAGTTGCATTACCTTTAAATAGATGGTATGGGGGATTATACCAACTTCTTTAAGGGTAGCTTCACCAACAGCTGCTACTAACTTGCGAAAGAGGTAATGGCACTAAACAAGCGCCGAACCTAAATTTTTCAGACAGAAATATATAGGTAATTAAATATGCTGTCAGCTAGACCGGGAAAGGATCACGTTCTCACAGAATACCGGCGTGAAAAAGTAGTTTAATGCTGGTGCTTCGTATAGTAAGTGAAGAGAACCAGGGACCCTTTTCACTGGAAACGAGGCAGTTGATTACGGATCACACACTAAACGCTTAGAATACAAAATAAAGAATAATTTTGGGCTGGCATATGCTCAGCAGTGGACTTATTATGAGCTAAATATGTTTAGCTTTGTATGTTAGTTTTCAACGTGCATAATATTACACGTATTATTATATTTATAGTTTCAGTGCATTGTTTTCTCTAAAATGTATGCATAATAGCCAGATTCTAAAAAAATTGTCTGCCTGTCGGTCTATCTGTCTGTCTGTCTGTCTGTTAGTTCCGGCTAATCTCCAAAACGGCTGGACCGATTTTGACCGGATTTTTACTAGCAGATAGCTGATGTTAAAATAAGTAATTTAGGCTACTTATATTTTAGAAAAATAATTAGGGTTCCGCGCAACATAACTAAAACCCTAAATTACACGCGGGCGAAGTCGCGGAGAACAGCTAGTATACAATGTATGTTGTTGATTCATTTAGTCCGATATAAGGCTCATAGTTCGAATATTACTGTTACAGCCTATTAAAATCCACTACTGAACAATCCTCCCTTTAGATTGGCAAATATCCCCCCTATGAAGCAATCTATGGGAATATTTATTGAGGCAAAAGATTGCGTACATGTAACAAGTACGACTCCTGCTTATAGCGTGATGCTATTTTACAGGAGCGACCAAACCATGGCTGGGGTCTGCCTCCGATGGGAACTACAGAGGATGGAATAAAAAGTTCCATACACTTCAGGGTATGGAACTGTTATTCTGTTGTCGCTGATGAGGTACTTGAGATATTATTCTGTTGTTGCTGATGAAGTACTACAGTACCTCATTAGCGACAGAATCAGCAACAACGTTGGGATAGTCTGGCGAAAAGCAAACCCACCAAAGGTAGAATGCAAAAAAAGACCGCATCCTGTCCCAATCGGCCGACCTATTGTGCCAAACACGGCGGCAGCCTGCAGAATGCAACCACAACGTAGTGTGAGTGGCACTACAATCTGGACAAGACAATGGTCCGATAAGCCTAGAGCCCGGAAACCTGATATCCGTCCGGATGAGAGATCAGCAGAAAGTATAACAAGGAAGATGTATGTTACTCCAAATCCGGAATCCACGTAGCCAAAGTAACCAGCTGTGTAAAACCATATGCCAAGACAAAGTCATAAACAGATCTCCCCGTATGACCGATTAAACGTGAACCGAGCCATTCGGTATGTGAGCGTTCAAATAGCCAAGGGATCACGATATCTGCGGATGGCATCTGTTATAGCAAGGAATCTGTAGCCGTTTCGACGTGGTCGATGAGTTAGTCTGTTTCGGCATTACCGCTATGGGACCTATAGAGGCACCCGTAGACAGTGGGTCATCGCTGTCTAAGCGCAGCCATAGGATAGACAGAATCGTACCTTCAAGAATACCAAGGCGTCGAAAACAGACGTTCTCTTTGACGTACTCATATGTTTACGCAAACTCTATCCCGGAGCACAAAGGAGTGTTCTAATTTGTACATCGAGTAGGAGAGATTAGAGTAGTAGAGTATCACCTGAGTCTCGATTAAAAGAGCAAGGCCGGCTTCGTCGTCTCCTCGTGGTAGTGGACAGCGTTAAGATAGGAATGAAATCCCCTGATGTTGCAAAAATTCACGGATAGCGCGACAGAGGTCGCCTTGGTCTTTTTGCTCCGCGGACCAGAGCAGTTTTAGTCGCGAGGGTAGAATTCCGCTATTCGAGCCGGTCTATCCGTACAGCAGCAAAAGCTGTCGCGTGGCTCTACCACTATTAAAATTTTGGGAAGTAAAATAAATAATTGATTACTTATTGTATTATTACGATGGTGTTTAAAATATTTCAGCAAAATCCTATTATTCGGTAGCTAGCGGAGACAGCACTCTAAGATAGCAATTACCTGACTACGCGCTATTTACTATCGATCGCTCGCTCATCGTGTTATCGAAGTGTACACTTAAAATGTTTCATACTTTTTAAGTGTACGCGTGAAGTTTTATTGAAAATGAATTACTGGAAAAAAATAGAACAAAATAATGTTTATTTACGTTTAAAATCATTTTTTCTATTATATTCAAATTTTCTTTGTTAGTTGTGTATAAATTCATATGAATTATTAAGTCATGTTTTACTTGAGAACCTTTGAATTGTTGAAAAAAATAATGTCTATCAAATATTATTGTTTATAGAGAGCCTATAAATAATACTGATAGTTATGGTAACTCTGGAGGTAAGTACTCGCCGTAAATTGCACAGTTCGCGAGTAACTCGGGTATAATCCTCACCGGTACCAATGAGACTATTTTTTAATTGCATATTTTAAATACAGATTTTCTACGTATTTGGCGGCGAAGGAAAAGATCGTGAGGAAACCTGCTTGTCTGGGAAATAACATATTTCTCTAAGAAATGTGATATCCGCCAACACACATTGAAACAGGTCAGTAAGGAGAAGAGGATTATCCCAGCAGTGCAACGTATATAGGCTCTATCCCTAATTTAAATTTTAGTTTTTTATTATAGGAGAGGGGGCAAACGAGCATGCGGCTCACCTGATGGTAAGTGACTACCGCCGCCCATGAACAACTGCAACACCAGGGGAACCAGGGGAATTGCAGATGCGTTGCCGGCCTTTTAAAAAGGAGCAGGCTCTTTTCTTGAAGGTCCCTAAGTCGTATCGGTCCGGAAAAATTGCTGATGGTAATCGATTCCACAAGGAAGTCTTGCGAGGAAGAAAACATCTTTTAAATTGCACAGTGGTGGGCCGCCAATCATCCAGATTGTGTGGATGGTATCGGGAGTTCTGCCGCGATATGCGTTCGTGAAATTTGGCGGCTGGGATTAATCCGAACAATTCCTCAGAGCACTCCCCGTGGTAGATGCGAAAGAAAATGCAAAGAGATGCAACATCCCTTCGCAGTGCCAATGAATCGAGCCGATCGGAAAAGACTCGGTCGTCGACGATTCGAGCCGCTCTGCGCTGGAAGCGGTCAAGTGGAAGGAGTTTTTAGTTTCTTCTCCTTTGTTTATCTAGGAATTTATTTTTTCCTTTTTCAACTCATGACAAAGTTCAAAGTCCTTGTCTAATCATCACATTAGCATTACGACTCAATTAATTGGATTCTATAGACAATAATTTACTGTTCAGTCTACTCTTACTCGGAAATAAGTTTACCCAAGACATACGAAAAGTGTTCAAGAGATTAATTCGTTCTCTTTAAAACTTCTTTATTCCTTCTTTTCATGAAACAATGGTAATAATAAAGAAAAAATCAATAAATAATAAATTATTTACAATGTATCTCAATCAAGCCTATTGGCAAACGTAATATATTAATTTTTCATGATGAATTCTTGTTAAGAAAGCGCCAATTAACATGAATAAATTGAAAATAAATCCAAACACCGACACCGAAACGTGGATGCCATGGGAGCAACGAATTCTAAAAACTACATGAGGGGTTGAAAACTCAATACCGATATACTTGTACTGATAATGCTACTATCATCACCTCATTGAAAACAAATTGAGTCCATTTAATAAGAAATTAAAAAAATAAATTAAAAGAAATCTGTTTTTACAATTCGAAAGAATATCCACAATATTAAAATACTCTACAGTAAATCTAATTAGTTATGTATTCTTTATAACGTTATTTAAAAATATTATTTCATTATAATTTTAATTAATTGCTTAATCTAATATAACTAACAATTTTATTTTATGTAATTTATGTTAGGCACATGCCTACAAAATAAAGTAAAGATTGTAATACCTGAAAAGGGGTGGTTAAGTTGTAAATGTATAACACTTAACTTACAAGAAATATTTTGAGTTTCAATTTGAATCACCACAGCCTACAGTCTTTATTAAAAACTTAACTTCTTTGAGAAATTAATAAATACAAATAAATAATATATAACGTAAAAATGATAAGAATGATTTTATTATACAATAAACTTTATTTACATAAAATGATATGAGCACGGTTCGAGGGATCAGATTTATAAGTATAAAGGCCAAAGTTTTGTATAAAACCTCCAGTTACAGAAGGTGTTTCGTAATTCGTTAACTTGATATCGAGTGCTCTCTTATTATCCTTTTTTATTTAATATTTCACTCCGAAAATTAATAGCAACAAAATAATTTAATTTCAGATAAATACAATATAAAGGCTACAAATCGACTACGGGTATGTAGTAATTGACAATTTGTTAAAGATGGTTTTAGTCAAACAATCATCCAATATTAATCTTAGACTCAAACTAGTTAGCTCGGCAGATGTTCTGCCCTTTCCTGTAGATATGTTTCACTCCCAACTCACTCCGGATTGTATAGAGTGTAAAAATAAAGTTTATGATTTAATATCTAATACTCGACCATTTGCCCATCTAGGGGTAGGATTGGTGACTTTTCTATTCAAGAAAAATCTGTTTTGTATACAAATATAATTTATTGATCCATAAATTTATAATGTGTTAATGACTTCACTAGAGCGTTACTTATCGAATGCTAGCATTGCTAAGAACCTTTAAACCGAGAAAACAAATTTATTGAGAGAATATGACCAAAATATGTCATGTTGTTCAGAATTTACACTAGCAGATGACCGAACGATTATATATTGATTATATATCTCGTATGATGAGAGTAACTTGAATTAGTTGTCAAAATGACGAAGTGAAATATGAGTACGGCCGTCAGTGCTTTTTCATTGGACTGTTTAAAATAGAAAGTTTGTGATACATAATTTTAATTTTTTTTTTGACATAGGTATGTAAACTTGATTAATAATTTTTAAAGCAGACCGGCAGGTAAAACAATTAGTGATTAATTAACATTTTATATTTCACAATAGTTAATTTTTTTTAAAATATTTATTTATATAAATATAATATAGTATATAGTATATATAAAGTTTATTATAAATATAGGTATATATATTATATAACATTATTTATTATTACCTATTTTTATTTATTATTATTATTAATAACAGTTTATATGTCATCAGAAGAAGACTCATTTTATTCTGCATGTTCTTCTCTTAACATCACTTCAGCCACTGATGATTCTTTCGTTGATGTGGGTAATTATTTGCACACGAAATTCGCATCTACTAATTGCTTAAATATATGCCATATAAATGCGCAAAGTATCCCTGCACATTATTCAGATTTGCTTAACACATTTTCCTCGCCGTACATCCATGCTCTACTTATTTCCGAATCCTGGCTAAAACCCTCCCTTTCCTCCACATTGTACAGTCTTCCTGGATTTGTAATTATACGCTGTGATCGCACCGGCAAGGGTGGTGGTGGCGTAGCCATTTATTTGCGATCGGAATATGCATATAACGTCATCGCGATATTACCATCGGAGTACAGAGGATCTGCTGAGTACCTATTTCTAGAAGTAGATATTAAGGGTTTGAGAGTCGTGCTCGGAGTTGTTTACTGCCCTCCTTCAACTGATTATTTTTCCCATATTGAATCTGTGATCGACTCCATCAGCACAATTAACAAACATATTATAATAATGGGTGACTTCAACACTAATTTACTAAAGGATTCCCCTCAGAGTCACAAACTCAAAGAGATCATGGACTCAGCAGATCTCTATATTCTTCCATCTGGCCCAACTCACCACAACGTGGACACCGAAGATTCATGGCTAGACATCATTTGTACTAGTTCAGCGGGACATGTTATGTATCATGATCAACTAGCTGTTCCAGCATTTTCTCGACACGATCTTCTGGTCATGTCGTATAAATTAGAGATCCCCAAGCCAAGGCCAGTAATTGCGTATTTACGTAATTTTAATAAAATTGACACCATTCAACTAGACCGCGATGCTAAGAATATAGAATGGGGCCCATTGCTGGAGGCAAATAATATTGACGACAAAATTGTTCATTTGAACACCCAAATTCTCGACTTATTCGATAGGCACGCACCAGTTCGTGCAGTCAGGTTACGTCGACCCCCTGCACCTTGGATAACCAATGAAGTGCGTAGAGCAATGATAGGAAGAGATCGAGCTTTTCACATTTTTAAAAAGAATCGTAATAGTCTCACCTTTCAACACTATAAGCGAGCACGAAACCGCTGTAATCAGTTGGTAAGAACTGCCAAACGCCGCTACATCCACAATAGTATTTTAAACTCCTCTTCTGCAACTATATGGAAGTTCCTTAATTCCCTGGGATTTGGAAAATCACATTCCAATTCTCTGATTCCAAATATTTCACTCAATGACTTAAACATACACTTCTCTTCTGCTTCGCGTCTGCATTATTCCACTAAAATTACGACTCTCCAGGATTGTCAACAATATTGTGGATGTCAATTCTTTCCGAAAAAGGTCGATTTTTAAATCGATTCAAATCGTAAGCTGATGTTTCGGTTCACAAAAAATCGATTTCTAAAATATCTATTTTTTTTTAATGTTTGCATTTATAATGTAAATATAAACCCATTTTATGAAAAACAAGTAAAATACCATGATAAATGATCTCTTATTGAAAGTTGTTTTATTTTAATAGTATCCATTAGGGCAGATATCAAATAAAATAGATTAGGTTCAACTTATGTCAAAGAACCGAATTGATTGACCCCAACTCCACCTGGTACGAGTCTGTTCTACTCCTAGAGTGGTTTTATAGAGCCGGAGGCGCGTAAGGGGAGCAGCCTCCGCCTGCTGTAACAAATTGTAGGCATTGGACGAGGAGGGATGCCTGCGATTTGTTACGCTAAGGCGTAGAGGCTGCTCTTCCCGCAGCGCCGGAGACCAAGCAGTCTCAAAATATATACAGAAATCCTTCTGAATCAGTTCCCTTATTTTTTATGATGAAGGGATTTTTTTTTTCTCATAAAATGGAATTAAATTTACATTATAAATGCAAACATGAAAAAGATATAAATATTTTAGAAATCGATTTTTTGGGAATCGATACATCAGCTTACAATTCGAATCTATTTAAAAAATCGATCTTTTTCGGAAAGAATCGACATCCCTACTGACAATAATAATAAAAAATGGCGTCAGTTTCACGGTAGGAATTGACTTAAATATTGCAAAAATATTTGATTTTCAAAAATTTTTTTCTCAAAAAGTACGTGTTTCCGCATATTGAAACTTTGTGTGTGTGCTTATAAAAATGTAATCTTTCTGTAGAAATACGTATCAACACCAAACTCGACGGACGTCAATGGAAAGTCGTACCTAAGTTTGGTAATTATAGTTCTCCCAACCCACTAAAGAGCTAATAAAAAAACAAATTTATAAAAAAGTAATTTTTAACAAATCATTTACTCTGTTTCGTACTAATTTGAGATGTGTAACTCGAGTTTAAACTCGAGTTACGTGAGTTTCAAGTCGAGTTAACTCGAGTTGTAATTTTTCCAAGTTGGCACATCTGTATGATAAATTACATCACCTCATCATCCTTGTCGTCTGCGTGTGTGCTATAGCACACAGCAGGTATCCAGCTTCGGGGAATACCCCCTTTACCCGGTAACTCCTCGCGGTGCATCACTATGCACCGGTTATGGGAGCCGATATGGCGTTGTTGGTATGTTGCAGCGCCCCTGGGTTTGATTTCCCGGACGTTCGTTCGTTTTTGAAAAAATTTTTCGCCTGAAAAGGCGGGGTAATTTGGCTTATGTCCAGAAAAAGGCACCTAATTTGGCCTATGCCTGAAAAAGGCGCCTAATTTGGCCTGTGGTACTCCAATTTTGCCTGGTCGGGTAAGTCGCCCTATAGGCGGCTAATTCGTCCGAGGTGTCTAAGTTGGCCTGTTTGCGGCATTGTGGGTTGTTACTCGACTCTCTAATCGCTATAGAGAAGAGTTCTCTTGGTAGAGGTCGCCCGTCCGGTGGCCGAGCATGTAAAGGTGCGAAATTGTGTAGATGTTCGTGTGACCCGTTATCAGCGCGGACGAACATGCCGCGCGCTAACCGTGCCACAAACTCCTTTATAGTCTCCATCATTAGATCGGCCGCGATTACGTCATTCCAGACGTAGTGACCTGCACCGACGATGGTCCGTAGTGATATGTTCTGCTGGACCTGTAATCGCCACTTATGATGATCGCTCAGGAGCGCGTACCAGGCCGGCGCAGCGTATGTTAGTTTGGATCGTATAAACATTTTATATAGTTTCAGCTTTATCTTAAGCGGTAGCTTGGATGCCAGGACGGCACGGAGCGCCGCCCGCGCACATTTGGCGTTGCGGACGACGACATCGACGTGCGCGGTCATGCGCAGTATCCGATCTATCCGGCAACCAAGGTAAGTTGCGGCCTTCTCGTACTTGATCTCCTGGCCCCTGAGCGTTAAAGGTGGTGGGAAGTTTCTGAAGCGACGAGTGAGCAGAGCGGTCGTCTTGCCAACATTGACGGCCATCTTTCACTCGTCCAGCCATGGTGGCAGCAGGTCCAGTAGGTGCTGCATCCTGGAAGTGGCTATGTGGGCTCTTCTAGACGATGTGAAGTAGGCACTATCGCCCGCGTATAGCACTTATTCAAAATCGTCTTTCCATTCGCGCAAGTGGACTGCCAGGGTGGGGATGTCATTGGTATAAGCCGCGTACGGGATCGGCGATAGACAGCTGCCCTGTGGTACGCCGGCTCTAATTGGTCTCGATGTGGACTCGGCGTCCTCTACACAGACGTAGAATTTTTTATCTCTGAGGAATGACGCCACTAGCCGCAACATAGCAGAAGGGGTACTTGTTTGTGCTTCCAATTTATAGAGTAATCCAGAGTGCCACACTCTGTCGAACGCTTTCTCCATGTCGAGAAAGACGCCCAACGATGTGCGGCCGCGGTTGTACTCGGCCGCAAGATAGTGCAGCACCCTGTTCAGCTGTGTTGCTGTAGAGTGGCCCCTCCTGAATAGGTGCTGTTCCGCCCGAAGTTGTATGCACGGGCGGAAGATTCTTAGCAGCAATCTTTCACACAGTTTACCTATGTGCGGTAGCAGCGTGATAGGCCTATAACTGGCTGCTCTACGCCTGTCCTTCCCGAGTTTCGGCAGAACGATCACTTTGCCGATTTTCCATTCCTCCGGGAAGTGGGATGTCCGCAGTATACCGTTGTAGAATCGACCCAAGTCTACAAGTATTCGATTGGGCAGCTGTCGGAGTACTGCGTTGGTTATCCTGTCGTGCCCCGGCGCCTTCCTGGGTTGCAAGTGGGCTACTCTCCTCCGCAGTACGGCGGGGGATATGAACCACTCTCCTGGAAGCGGTGGCGCGGGCGTTGACAGGAACTCCTGTACGCGGCTCTCCTTCCGGGTATGAAGTTCCATCAACTCCGCACCTGCTGGGTTCGGCATAAATTGCTCCTCGAAGTGCTCTGCTAGGATATCCGTTCTACTTCTGGCCTCGTAACAACGTTCGCTCGCGTTATTGGTCAGCGTGCAAACGGGGGGTCTGGTTTTAGTTAACTGCCGGTTCAGTTTGTAGAGCGACGCATCTTGCTCTTCTACTTTCGAAATGCGCCGCTCCCAGGCTTCTCCTCTGTGGGCCCGGACTGCAACCGACAGTTCATACGATAAGGTGTTCAGTTGTGTTTTTAATCTGGGGCAGCGAGTACGTGCCCAGAGCTTCCTTAGCGCTCTCTTGCGCTTGAGCTCCACGCATAATTCTCGCGGCAGCTCTTCTCTCCTTCCAGTGGCTGGGACGATCGTAGAGGCCGCGTGTAAGGCCTCTTGTATCGTTTTAGTAATTCTTGTTACAGCGGCCTCTACATCGTCCGCTGTATTAATTTGGGTGTAGATTGGAGGTCTCTCCTTTAGGTGTTTTTGGTGGAGCCTCCAAATGATCTTTCTTCTAAGTCCGGGCAGCGTAGTCACTGCCTTGAGGTCAAGGGTGATTAGAATCGGGAGGTGCTGTGAGTTCAGGTCGTACAGCACCTCTACCACTTTTGGACAGTTGACGTTCCTAGAGAGCACGATATCCAATACATCCAGATATTTTCGTGGATCCGTAGGGACGTGCGTTGGTTCCTCGGAACCTAGAATGTCGTAGCTGTTTCTCTCAGCGTCTTCATAAAGTTCACGACCGAGCGGGGTGATCACTCTGGACCCCCACGCTGGGTGTTTCGCGTTTAGGTCCCCCGCGACGATGGTAGGTGCTACGCCTTCCATTACCGTCCAGATGTCTGAGGAGCAGAATGGAGTCCCTGGCGGGCGGTATGCTGCGTAGATCCTTAGTTCCTCGCCCACCGCCTCCATTCTTATGCCGATAGAGCGCATCGTTTCATATGTTTGCCTTCCCCCCTTCCCTCTTATAGTTGCCCACCCCTCTTTGTTAACTTCGGTCCTCGGGCGACTCTCAGGAATCCGCTTCGGCGCTTCCGGAAGCAAACCCAGAAGCTTCCGAGCGATCCTCCTTTCACGCAGTTTGCGCATGTAGGTGGTTCGTCTCAACCCCTCGGACAATCTCCGCGCAACGGATGCATTTAATTGGTCGGAAGCAATTATAGGAGGCGTGTTCGAACGCCTGGTAGCGGTGGCACTGTGCTGGGCCCACTCTCCTTGCCAGGCTTCTATTACGACTCCTGTCATGTAAAGTAATTCGTTTACTTTATATAAGTCGTTTAGCCTTTCTTGGCTTAGGTGGTCCAGTTGCGCGAAGTATTGGCAACCCGTATCTACTGGCAGCCCCCTAATGCCCACTTTTGTGGGTTTCTCCTCTTCGGGAGTGTAACAGTACCAGGACATGGCTGGTATTTCCTTGGATAGATCTATAAGGTATTTCTGAGTGGGCCGGAATTCTTCCGGGCTCTGGGGGGAGAAGCGCACCCCCTTCCCGAATGGATGAGCGTTCGGAGGATGACCCAACTTGCTGTTGGCCTCCTATGTGCCACGGATCTTAGTCCGTACTATATAAGCAACCAATTTCTACACGATTCTAGTCACCTCAATAGGAGGCTAGTGAAATCCTTGGTCAGATAGCACTTATCTCTCTTCATTATGAAACACCAAGGCTCACAAAAACTATCCTTATCAGTTATAATGTTTCTTATCTGATAACTGATAACACAATCAAAATTATTTCCATGTATGTAAACATTAAAAATAAGCATTATATTTGCATTTACATTACACAGATAATTATTATGTAATACACAACTCTAAATTAGTCTCAAAAGACAAAAGTGATCGCTCCGACCGGGGAATAGATCCTAGAACCCTAGAGGGGAATAGACCCGTGATCCTAGAACATTATCTTGAAATTTCTCTAAACTTTGTTAAGAAAATAACAAAAAGTTATTCGACCGGGGAATTGAACCCAGGATCCTAGATTATTGTCTTAAAAATTTCCTCTAAAATTTTACTAAGAATAATTGCTAAGAAAAACAAACAAAAGTAATTCGACTGGGGAATTCAACCCGGGACTTTAGGATATTAATTTGAAATTTATTTAAAATTTTACTGTTTTCTTATAGGATAATTATTGCTTGATAATTAATCTTTAGAAGCTGTCGGTAATTGGTAAACGAATAAATTGAAATATTATTTATAGACGCGTCTTCAACAACCGTTTGTATTTATTTGTATAGATAATCATGTGCTCCTTTGTCTTGTATCCATAATTAAATTAGCACCTAAAATTGCAATTGAGAGTTTAAATAGTGTAAGCCTGCTTGCTGTCTAGTGGCTGCACAACAGAACTAAGAATATATTAATTACTAAGTTTATAACACTGTCCATTATCATTCATTATCTCATTTCATCCTGTGGCTGTCAGAAGAGACAAGTATGGGAAATGCTCGAAAAATAGATGGTAGTATAACTGCCTCCAGACGTGAATTATTCAGACCGACAACGGGCAGCGGCAAAGATCTGTCATGTATGGCTCCGTGGCGCAGTAGCTTTGTAATAGGCTAGCACTGAAGGCCGCGGGTTCGAATCCAGCATAAAACCTGGCAGCGTTGGACTCAATGGAGAGACGTGCTAAAAGGCTTATTGGTGACCTTGATTTGGTTGAAACCAATCTTGTAAGCCTCGAGCACAGTACACAGTACAGTACATCGGTATTCTATAAAAGCATTGCGGTGAGCGTGCGCAAGAATTACACGCTTTAATTCCTCCCTCTCCTTTCCACCATCGTACGACCAGTCGGTCAGCGGGTCTTCACTCCTTTGTTGTCGATATTCCTCGTATTGGAACCAAGCAGTTTCCTTCGACTTTTGTAATGAGTGCAATAATTTGCCGGCGACTATCTTTTCGTCCGAATACAATCTGGGCGTCTTCGTCGAGTGAATAGGCCTTTGTTACGCTAAGACAGTGTGATTTACCATCTAGGGCTGCATCCCCACTTACGACCAGGTAGGATTGTGGTCAAGTACTGGCATATAATAAGAATAAAACTAGTATTTGTATGGTCTACAAATAATTTGTCCTGGACTGGATGTTTGTCCTTGTTAAATTAATGCTTGTTAACTCTCTCCAGGATACAGGAGTAAAACTCTAGTGGAGGGGAGGGGTAACAAAGATCGTCAATTAATGTAATCGCCAGCCCGTCCGCCAAGTTTGGCGATTAAGGCAAGTTCTCCTACAACATGAGAGGCCGAAGCCAGTTCTGGAATTTTACAGAGTGATGAAGAATATGGCAATGGAAATCAAGTATTCTTAATTAAACTATTGCTACCAATTTATTCGCTTAGCGTGGCAACTATGACAAATGAAACCTATGAGAAGGACCTATGTTCGGCAGTGGGCTTTGATAGGCTGTGATGCTGATAATGATAATTTTCAACCCCTGTGCTAAATTTTTTATAAATAAATCCATTTTACAATTAGACCTCTGCCAGCTGTGGAATATAAGCCGTCACTTTGCTTTTAATACTCTCCCGGCAACATTTAATTTATTATACAAAAAATGTACAAAAAGTTTCGACTGAAATAAAAATCCGGAATGGCTCTATTGGCTATAAAATGACTGAAGCAGGTGTGTTTTAATGTATTTTTTTAATGGCCCAAAGTGTCTTGTGCAGTAAATAAAAGGGAAAGTTGTATAAAAATAACTGCCAAGTGTAAAATTTTTAAGTGTAGTCTTTGAATAAGTGCCTACGGCCTCGATTGTCGCAAATGAATCACCGTTAGATTTTAGTCGGTACGAGTCCGATATAACTCTTCCTTATCCCCGAGAGGTGGTTATACGTAGATATTAAACCATGCAAAATAAAGAAAAAATTGCGATTCTCGTCTGCGTGGAAGTTGGAATATGATACTTTTTGAAAAACCACAGCCAATGTGTTATTGCAAGACCAATAGCTGCATAAATATGCAATTATAGAAATACGTGTTTATAGAAATAAAATTACGGGACAGTATTGAGTCCCATAAGAACCGTGCATTTTCCGGCCTAAATTATGATTTATAACCATGATTTTTTGCAAATATTTCTTTGGAAAAAATTAAGTTAATCATTTGCCCCGTTGCTGTGTAAAAAAGAACAAATCTAAAAATGTACACAATATTTATAATAAGGGATAAAATGAAAAAGTACTTTAGTCGGTAAAATTGAAAAACACTAAAAAAATAAAACTAAAAAACAAAACAACTCTAAAGAATCATGTCAACCAAATGTATATGACATTAGCTCAACCCATCTTAACTTACTGTCTGACAGTTTGGAGAGGCGCTCTAAAAACTAAATTTCTCGTGGTGGAACGGGCTCAAAAAGCGTTACTAAAGGCGATGTATTTTAAAAATCGTAGATTTGCAACACAAGATCTATATTCCGTTGCTAAAGTCCTAACAATTAGAAAACTATAATACATTCTCCATACTGTAGTAAAAAGACACAAGTCATTAAAATTTGATCCGAGCATATTGCATAAAAGAAGACATAATAAAGTGGCCACAGTTAAACTCACTGATACTCAATTCGCAATAAATCAATTTCAGTATTTTTCATCGTTATAATAATAATAATCATCATCTTTATTCAGGCAAATTACACCCATATCCAGTAAAATCAATAAATTTAAAATCAGTCTCCAAAATTTTAGCAATAATTAAATCAATTTCAATACAAAATAACAATTTTAAAATAATAAATACAGTCAATGTAAATAGGCAGTAATGTCAGTATATAAATAATATAATGAAATAAAATAACATGAAATTAAAATTAATAAATAAATAATTTGTATAATTGCGGTTCCATAATAAGTTATTATACAACCGCTGCAATCATCCAAATCCTATATCCTGTGACGAGCAGGGAATGTAAAATAAACTTGATTGTTTGTCTTCAAAAACTACAATAAACAGAAACTGAACTTCTTCTTAAATGATAAATTTATCTAGGTATTGGATATTTGGATTAAAAATCATACACACATACCGCACACATCCATGCAATGTCGCTCACACACACACACACATGCATACATACACTTTTGATTGGAAAGGATTGGAAAGGATAAGGTATTAACATCAATGGCAAGTACATCACTCACCTTCGTTTTGCCGACGATATAGTCCTTATGGCAGAATTGCTGGACGACCTAAGCACTATGCTCAATGACCTTAATAGTGTCTCCCAACGGATAGGTCTTAAGATAAACATGGACAAAACAAAGATCATGTTAAATGTCACACCTATGCCGGTAGTTGTTGGGAGCACTAAGCTCAAAATTGTTGACGAGTATGTTTACCTGGGACAAATAGTCCGACTAGGTAAGTCCAACTTTGACCGAGAGGTCAATCTACAGATTCAACTCTGTTGGGCAGAGTCCGAGAAGTTACGGTACATCTTCTTGTCAGGTATACCACAAAACTTGAAAACGAAACTGTACACTCAGTGCGTGTTGCCAGTGATAACCTATGTGGTCCTTTACTGCTGGCCGGATGAGGAAGCTCAAGGTTGATCAGCGAGCTATGGAGAGGGCTATGCTCGGAGTTTCTCTGCGTGATAAACTTAGAAATGAGGATATCCACAGTAGAACCAGAGTGACCGACATTGCCCTACGGATTAGTAAGCTGAAGTGGCAATGAGCCGGCCATATAGCTCGAAGAACCGACAACCGATGGGGAAAAAGATTCTCGAGTGGCGGCCTCGTACCGGCGGACGAAGTGTAGGGCGTCCCCCTACTAGAGGGAGTGACGACCTGGTAAGACATGTAGGAAGTCGATGGATGTAGGTGGCGCAGGACCATGTTTTGTGTCATTCTTTGGGGGAGGCCTATGTTCAGCAGTGGACTTGTGAAGGCCTGTAATGATGATAATGATGATGATAAATTACGTACTTATAATAAAGATAATTTGTTACCTAATTCTTCATTGATACTCGTAGATACCACTAATGTGATATGGAAGAGGGGCTCCTTCTGACACAGGTGCAAATGCACTTAAAAGAATGAGTCAACCTATGATCTAGATTTAAGACAAACCTTGTTAAAGAAATAAACTTTTATTTTATTTCATTTTTTATTTTACCTAAGGAGATACCTCTCACTAAAATAAATCAATTAAAAAATATTTAAATAAAAATCGTTACGACAGATGAAAATAAAAAAATATGTAGAAGAAATAAAAAAAATTCACAGGATTTCGTATCTCATCGCTCGGTAGGGGTATAGTAGGGGCTTAAGGGGTAATTTACACCCCACCTCACTCATCAACTCTGTTTGTAGGTGTTCGACAGTAAAAACCAACACTTTTGCTTTTTTTGGCAGTGCAATGAAAAGGTAAGATCTGCCGGGCAGTGTTTACTGTTCAGCCCGGGGAGCGGCCAACTCTTCATATGGTATAGATATTTTTTGTGGTATAAGTGCTTTTAGCTAGTTGGCTTTTATAGCTTCTTAATAGAATCAGACGCAACTTTGGAGAAATTCATTATATTAAAGATGTTATAAATTAATTAGCTAAGGTCTGTGTATTAAAATAAAATGAAGTGTCTTACCAGAGGCGGATTAAATGTCGATAGAGCCCTAGGCTAGCAACTTGTCGACGTTCCTCTGGTGACCATATATTATAAGATATAACTACTTATTTTGCAAATAAACTACAATGTAGTTAAGTTGCAAAATAATTAGCAATAAAATAGAACAGAATAGAATGGAATAGAGTGGAATAGAATGGAATAGAGTGGAATAGAATGGAATAGAATAGAATAATATAGAATATATTTTTATTCAATATATATCAGATGTGTTATTCATCTTGAAAGGCATTTTTTACTTTACCACTGGTTCGAAGAAAACCCTCTATCCTGGGAAGAACCAGCAAGAAACCCAGCAGGATTTTTTAAAGTAAAATTTACATTAATGGTTGTATAAACTGTTTACAAATTTTATTTTAGAAACTGTTTGGAAGCGACCACCTCATTCCCAGGGGTTATTATCAACCTTGTATTAATTTATTTTATAATGACCCTTTTTATACAGTTTCAACTTAACAAAACATTTAAATTTGGTAATAGAGCCTTTACACTTTCCAGGACCTTGTTGTAATAGCATATAAATTGCCCCAAGAATGAATTACTGACTCTGCGGAGTCGAGAAACTGGTATCACTAGCTTGTGTAGGACACACAGGTGGGCGTGAATGGAAAATGTAATAAGAAAGTGAGGGCGATGTACTAGTAGGAGTAATCACATAGAAAGTATCTTTATTTTATGTAAGTAAGTACTTACGTAATCATTTTTCGTTTAAATACTTCTGTACGTAATCCTTTGTAACCTAGGTACGTGTCTAGTATGCCTTAAGGATAATCGGCCACTGTCTTACCTAGTCAGGAGCGTGCAGAGCGGGAGGTGCTCTTCAAATTATTTCTAAAGCTTCATCGGAATCGGAGAGCTATATTATGGAAGGGGTACTAATGATGCTGACGACTGATGACTGATTGTGACCCGGCTTGAGCTAGAATGTCAGATGTATCTACAGTAAGTATATCTACAGTTGAGTTATCTAATCGTCGTCCGAACACTGGTGAGCGGGCTCCAACTTTGACAGCGTAATTATCCTGTCGGTCAATGCTTGCACCGTTCAGGTTCGTGAGTGTGCATAGCACGTCATATTTATTTTTTATTGATTGCTTATTGCATTCCCTATGACAAAAGAATACAAAGGGCGCACTTAATATTATGACGCATTCTCTACCGGTCGACACATACGTATTCCTAACCAATTTTATTGTTACTCGTATTATCTGTAGTCCTCACCATGTTTGTAACGCTAAGCGTAAGTGTAGTGTCTGTGTGTGACGAGCCTGCGATATTTGTGTCGTCAAGATCGGGTACATGGAACTGTGGACTCCATGTCAGGGATCTTGTTCTACTCTTATATATTACATGATACACCCATTCACCACTCAATTCTAATAAGGTGGTAGACTGTTAAGTTTACGCACAAAAAGTGAGATTATGATTTTATATAAAAAAAAACTGTCAGTCATAGGACTACACGCCAGAAGTGAAAACTTCTTAGCTTCACAAATATATCTATACCGAGTAACGATAAAGTTATCACATTAAATGAAAAGACGTATCCTACATAAATTTCTTTAAACATACATAACTAAAAAAATATATGACAATTAATATTTTAGTCGCGGTAGCATTTTTTTCGTTTTAATATTAAATAACATCATGTAAATGCATACAGATATCACCTGATGAATACTAGAAGGTCAAAGACCCATGGAATTTGAAGGCGATATACGTAGTTTAAACGTTGCCAATTTGAATTACTCAAATAAAGAAAAAATGTACTTACGGCTAACAATTTAAGGCATAATTTTATAAATCGCGCGAAATCAAAAACAAAGGGACCGTGCCCTGCGGGTGTGTGAAAACAAATTCAAGCGAAAAATTTACTTAAAATAAATTACTTAAGGCATAATTTTCTATGCGCGAAATGACAGGAAATGGGACGGAGTGTCGAAACTTAGCGACGTTGCCGCTTTTACAGGTCGCTTCAGGTCAGTCAACTAATATTATGAAGGATGATTTATTTCTTGTCAATTTTTTACGCTATTTATTTTGTTTGTAAATTGCATTTTTTATTTTCTTTTATTATTGCTTACTTTATTATTTTAACAGACATATATCAACTTGTATTAACTGCTGTGCTATTTAACGTGATAACCTAGGCACCACCCAGTATACACACGCATCTGTATATATGAATCAGAGCGTGACGGTCACACGAGTTCAGTGCTTTTTCCCCATCCCAAAAGTGCCCAAGGTACCTAAAGGAGTTTTAACTTAAAAAACAAACTTAAAACTAAGATATCCGAGCGGGTGAAATTACTTCCTCCCTCTCCCCCCC
Organism: Parnassius glacialis; assembly: GCA_033319125.1. Classification (NCBI taxonomy): domain Eukaryota; kingdom Metazoa; phylum Arthropoda; class Insecta; order Lepidoptera; family Papilionidae; genus Parnassius; species Parnassius glacialis. The sequence continues at coordinate 11,951,122 of JAVANC010000014.1, forward strand.
TCCCCTCCCCATCCTCATTATTGTAAGATAAAGCCAGACAGCAAAATGTTAACCAAACAATAGGGAATGTGGAATGGTAGTCAAGCACTGGCTTATAACAGTTTAAAAAATAATAATCAGACAGCGAAAATAGCCTTAATTTCTGATATTTGTTTATATTACATATATTATATGTATTTTCTTTTTATAGGATAAGGGTGACAAACGAGCATACAGTCCACCTGATGGTAAAAGGGTGCTGCGGCCCATAGACATCTACATCTATCCTCGTTTGCGAATCAAAATGCAGATGCGTTGTCACCCGTGAGGACTAAGATGGCATGCCTCATTTCCAGTAAAAAGGGCCTCCGGCCACCTGCACTCACCAAGCGAAACGCAGAGGTAAACCTCTACTTCACGCTGGTTTTCTGTGAGGTCGTGGTACCACCCCGGTTCGAGCCGGCCCATCCGTGCGACAGCAAAAGCTGCCGCGTGGCTCTACCACTGTTGAAAATATTTCACATTACAACGGGACTATATTACTCGGTCGCTATTGAAAGCGGTATGCTGTATTAACAAATACCTACGATGAATGTAATAAATACGATGATGAATTTTAACAGTGGTAGAGCCACGCGGCAGCTTTTGCTGTCGCACGGATGGGCCGGCTCGAACCGGGGTGGTACCACGACCTCACAGAAAACCAGCGTGAAGTAGAGGTTTACCTCTGCGTTTCGCTTGGTGAGTGCAGGTGGCCGGAGGCCCTTTTTACTGGAAATAGGCATTCCATCTTAGTCCTCACGGGTGACAACGCATCTGCATTTTGATTCGCAAACGAGGATAGATGTAGATGTCCATGGGCCGCAGCAACCACTTACCATCAGGTGGACTGTGTGCTCGTTTGTCACCCTTATCCAATAAAAAAAAATGCATGTTGCCAATAATACAACGTAGGTATTTGTCAATAATTTATGACATCGATCAGTGTTACCAATTAACAATTTTAAATTCCGCTAGTTATAGTTGTAGCGCAAATTGGTTGCGTACAGCGTAAAATAGTAGCTCAGTGCTGCTGTGTGGTGAGTACAGAGAACCAGATACCATTTTTACTGGATACAAGGTATTCGACCTTAGTCCTCAGGGGTCAAAAACATCTGAATTTTGATTCTTAATCGAGAATAGATGTAGACATCTATGGGCCATAGCATCCACTCACCATCAGGTGGGCTGTGTGCTCACTTGTCACTTTTATACTATAAAAAAACCCGTCGAATGGAAAAAAATCGTAAGGAAACTTGTGTATTATCTCAGGAATAAAATATTTTGAAGTCCTGTAAAGTTTGCCAATATGCACTAGAGCAGTGCTACAGATAAATTGCTTACATTGTAGAGATAAACTTATTGACTGATTTACATAGTCAAACTGAATTTCTTTATGCAGGCAAAAATAGAGTTTAGATTGCACGACTGCTCCTTAGCCGAGTTCAAAAAAGGAGGAGCTTCTCAATTCGTATATATATTTGTTCCCCGATTTCTGCGTCTATTATAAACCGATTTTTAAGACTCTTTTTTTTTGTCAAATATGATAAGCCACATGGGTGGTCCCGTATGAATTTTAAAAGATTTTCCAGCCCTAAGGGTGGCAAAATAGGGAAGTTTTGAATGTAACTATTTAGACGACTTTGAGATTACGATACACCTTATTACAATCAAAAAGGTAAAAAAATTAAGTAAAATCTAACTTGAAACAATCATAATATATTTTATCAAATTTATGAGGGAACCCCTATTTATTGAAAAAAGATTCATTTAAATCTATTAAGCCATTTTCGAGAGTTAAGTAACATACATAAAAAACAAACGCATCGAGTATATTCGTAGATTCTCTTCTTTTTTGAAACGTGTTAGAAGTATAATAAATATTTGTATTATAAAAGTAACAAATAACTGAGGGGGTGATTAAACAAAAATGGATTTGATGAGGGTACTCTCGTGTGGTTGGATAATCCTCTTCGAAAAAAGGAAAATGTGAAGTTGCTCGATGGAGAGGACTTTACAAGGTGATAAAAGGAATTAACGAACTCATCAAGTCGCATCAAGTAAAAGAAAGGAGGAAAATTGAATATATTGGACTTGAATCGACTACACCTTTTAATTTCTAACTATTTTCTTTAGTATTTTCTTATTTTTGTTTATCTGTTAAACTTATGTTTTATAAAAACAAGTTGCAGCAATAAATAAATATGTTCCTTTCTTCCTTTATTTCACGCTATCATGACACTAATGTTCTCGAGAATGCGATAGTGAACTCTACTCCGAGACGCTGTAGATCAATCGACCTACATTTGCTAGTATCATGGACCTCAGTAAATAAGCTTAGCAATTTCTGACGACGTAATTGTAAACCTGCTGTTTGTTCAGAAAATACATTCATTTTTTATTCTAGTCGACCTTTTTACATACCCCTCAAGTAACAAAAGAGTGAATACCTACCCCAGTTTATCTTTAAATGCTTATTTAAAGTAATTGATGATACTAGGCAAATTTATTAGCCAAGGGCAAACGAGCACGCAGTTCACCGCTCACTACTCGACCGTGGCATAGTTGTCACTGTGCCTGTCAGTTGGGGTCTTAGGTTCAAATTGCTGCTGCACATTTGTGCGGAAACGCAATGGTTGGTTTTCGGATCTATTTGCGATGTGATTGTTCCATGTCTCTAACACTACATATTAGCTTACTTTTGATAGTATTGCATAAGCGTTACACGGGGAACGTGTAAGTTAGAACGAGTGAGTTTCTCTATTTATTCTTCTTTGACAGCTCATAAAAGTCTACTGCTGTACGTTCCCATTGTAGGGACGACTTTCATTAATCGCCACACTTGGCAGATCGTAGTACTAAAAGTCTCGATCCTTGGACGCTGTTGCTTGTATTGGCGATATTTTACGTCTGCTGTAAAAAAAAAAATTACAGAGACATTTACGAAATTTTTCTGGTGTTCCCCATATACCATTTTATACGTGGTAGAGCCATGCTGCAGCTATATATTAATAGTTTAGTTGTAGCACGAATTGGTCGGTTCGACCGGGGAAGGACCACACTCTTACAGAATACCAGCGTAAAATAGCAGCTTAATGCTGCTGTGTTTCGTATGGTGAAAATAGGGAACCGGAGACCCTTTTTACTGGAAAAGAGGCATTCCACTTATCCTCATGGCTGACAACGCATCTGCATTTTGATTCGCATACGAGGATAGATGTCGATGTTTATGGTTCACATCAACCACTTACCATCAGGTGGACTGTTTAACACCCTTTGTTGTCACCCTTATCCTATAAAAACATTTCTAACACCTTCTGGATGAAATGGGTTGATGGATTTTCTTTCGTCGCTACCACATACTCTCGATAATATTCGGCTTACTCCAATGCGGCTTTTAGTCGGCACCGTAAATAATCATTACTAACTCAAAAGTAAGCAATAGCCCAATAATCCAAGAGGAAGCGCATGAGTAGCGAAAACTATTCCACCTCAATTTTTTTTTTATGCGAATCTCTTCAAATTGTCCTACTGATGTTATCAATGCATGTTGCCAGGGGGCAACTCGGTGCCATATTGTTTAAGACGATTTTTTTTCCATTGCTAGGAATTGTTATTTTCATACGGGACAATTTTTATTATTCTTTGATGCCATACGAATAAAAAAGGTTCTTAACTATTTAAGATAAAGTTAAGTTAAGGTTTGAAAAATTCCAAATTCGGATAATTTTAACTCGTTAAAAACCGTAAAGAAAAAGAATGAAAAATAAAAGATATTTTTTTATATTTCTTAACAAAACACGAATAAAAAGGTTACATTACTTTTTACAATAAAGCTAATATTTTTGAAGTTATGACATTTAAAATGTTTGTAAAATCCCAAATTTATATACTTTTGACGCATTAAAAATATACAAACAAAAAGAATAAAATATAAAATATATGTTTTTATAATTTTTAGCCAATAGTGAATAATAGCCTTAAGCGAGAATAAAAGAAAAATCATATTTTATACATTTCTTTATAATATTTAATGAGTCAAAAGTATCGAAAGTCCGAAAATATTAACTTTATCGTAAACAGTCGTAGTATCTTTTTATTCTTATTTCATCAAAGAATATAAAAAAATAAAGAATATAAAAATTGAAAATAATAATTCCTTCCAATTGAAAAAAAATCAGTTTAAGCAAAATGGCACCGAGTTGCCCCATGGCAACATGCATTTATATCATCACTAGGATAATTTAAAGAGAAAAGAAAAAAAAACGACGGGTTGCAATCCGGGAGTGCCGGCAGAAGTGAAAACTTGAATATTAACGTTGTGTATTTTTGATATTTTGGAATGGCGGAGATTATTTATTATTATATTATTTCATTTATTTTCATTCGAAATTATTTGTTTGGTAAACTTACACCGCACATGTGCTTATTGTGATGTTATGAAAATATAGGTTAATGCTATAAAGTATAAACATATTACAAATATTACATCTATAATGTGTAAGTACATATGTATCTATATTAATAATTTCGTCAAGCAGTACAGTACACTCGATCGAAACCTAATCTTAATAATAAAATTATATTAATTAATAAATGAAAATTTATTAAACCTAACTTACTTCCTCTCCAAGGCCGCGCCGGCTGTCTACTCTCCCTCCATCTTACGAATTTTTGATCAGGACACGTGACCTGACGCGAGTTTAACATTTCTTACCCATTACAAAAAAGTGCACAACGCCGCTAAAGAAGTTTTCACTTCAAAAATTGAGGTGGAATAGTTTTTGATTATCATGTGCTGATTTCTTCCTGGACTACAAGCAGATTCTTTGTAGTCTGGCAATATTTAGTAAAAAAAAAACTTTCAAGGTAAGATTTCTGGTAAATTAACGAAACGCTGTGTAAGAGAATTCACTGACCTATATCATCCCGTGGGTATCGTAAGAGACGACATGGGGAAACTGAAGCAGGATATATGGGTTGCAGCATCTTCCGGTTTAACAAATCAAAATAATAATAATTTAAAATTTTGTACAGCCGACTTCAATATAAGTTATTAAGAATAACTCGTAAACTATTGGTCTGACCTTGATCAAATTATATGGGACCACACGAGAAGTAACAGCTTTATAATAAAAAAAAGAATCATCGAAATCGGTTCACCCAGTAAAATGTTATGAGGTAACACACATAAAAAAAACATATAGTCGAATTGAGAACCGTCTCCTTTTTGGAAGTCGGCAGAAAAAATGCGGTTGTTCATCCGCTTGTCAAGCATGGTAACTATAGAATATAAATATCATCACAATCACCCAAGCCACTCCACTTCAAGTCCACTTCCGAACATAAGCCCAGGTATGGGCGTATGTTCGGATGTGGACTATTGATAGACTGTAATGAAATAGAATAGATAATGGAATGAGAAAGAGACTTTCAATATTTCAAATGTTACGATTCAGTTTCCTGCAAGGATGGAGAAAACTGGCACATATGTTTACACTGATATCGATCGTCTGCTCATCAGCTTGTACAAACAAGCGAGCGATCTCAAAATATACTACGTACATTACGTTTTCGCTTCTATATATAATAGTTAAGATATTGTTTGTGTGAGTAGCTTAATTTTGCTGTATTTCGTATGGTGAGTGTAGAGAACCAGAGACCCGTTTTACTGGAAACTAGGCATTCCATCTTAGTCCTCACGGGTAACAACGCATCTGATTTTGATTCTTCATCGAGAATTGATGTGGATGTCTATGGGCTACAGCAACCACTTACCATCAGGTGGACTATGTGCTTGTTTGTCACCCTTATCCTATAAAAAAATCCTTACATATGAAATTGGGGTTTATATGTTAAAAACAAAAACGAATAAGAACTTATGAAATTATTTAATTAATCTAAGTATGTACCTCTGTTATATATAGCAGTACCTTCCTGATACAAGTCAAAATATAAAAAACTGAGGTTACCAACCCGCTTGTTAGGCGTGGCAACTATGGCAAATATAATGATTGGTAAGACTTTCCATTGACGTCCGTCGAGTTGGGTGCTGATATATTTTTTTACAGAAAGGTTACATTTTTACAAGCACACACACAAAATTAACATGCGGAAACGCGTACTTTTTGAAAAACAAATTATTGAAAATCACTTATTTTATGTGTGTGCTGATAATAGTGTTACCTCTCTGTAAAAATACGTATCAACACCCAACTCGACGGACGTCAATGGAAAGCTAAGCCTAATGATTCCTTATATTTACGCGAATACTACACATTTAAATAAAACTAATTTCAGGGATTTTATCGCGTATATTAACTTATTTTATATTCCCGACGTTTCGAGCACTTTCCAGCACCCATGGTCACGGCGGAACTGAGGTGTATGACGTCCCAATGTCATAGTTAACCACGGCTACCTCCAGTTTGTTCCGATCTCCGCAGTATTAACTTACAGTATCTTGAAGTCTTAGGCTGAGATCTATAGACCGTACTTTGACTTTGCTCAGACTTTACTTTCGAGCTAAGACAATGTCGGTATTTATAGAGCAATCGAAGTCGTGCTGAGTGCGCGCTTAGCAAAGCCTAAGTCAACGATATCGACGACTTACGTAAAACTCAGGATATTATTCAAAACCGCTGCATTAATTTTAAATAGTTGTTTTATGTTACTCTAATTAATTAAAACAATAAATAGGTAGTTTTAGACGGTCTTCTAGTTTTAAATAGCATTAATCCATTTTCTATTATCGTAATTTTTATTTATTTCGAATTTCTTAAAATATTATTTTTTTATTTTTTCTGATTCATCCGTTCCCGTTCTCATAGGACTGTTTTCTATTTTATGTAATAAAGGTTTTTGAAATACAATTTGGACTTTTTTCGATTTTAAATATATATTATTTTTCATTTTATACAGTAATTTTGATTTTAAATATATATATATTTTTTTAATTTCATACAATAAAGTCAAAAACATAATGCGTGGGATGAAGCATCCATCAATATTTGGACTGTCTGGGCCTTAGCATAAGCTTAGCTTAATCTTAGCCCGATACAACTATAAATTCAGAATCAAAGATTATGCTGAGCATATACTCAGCTAAGTTTGCCGTAAGCTAAGTCTGAGCAAAGTCAAAGTACGATCTATAGATCTCAGCCTTACAGTCGTATGCTTATGTTGGAATTAAATTTTATTAATTATGAGATCCCAAGTAGATGGAAGCACCCAGTCATCTTCTCTATTGAAATTAGGGTGTTTTAAACGTCAAACATCTGTGTCAACGTGAGAACAAAACACATCCGTCGACTACAAACGCGGGTCATAGATTAAACGCGGTCTATAATTTGTCAAAACAAACTCTGGATAATGCGACAATTAAAGTATTATTGAAAGACCTTAATTTTGCTATATTATCGAAAAAATTACCGTACGAGGAAATTATCTGCAGTGTCAAAGACTGTTTATTTAAAAACAATATGCGAAAGGAAGATTTGGAAGCGATACGTCAAGACATTTCGTCTATGTTACGTCGAAGATCAGCGCCAAAACCGAATCTACCTAAAATCGAATTTAAAGCGTTGAATAACCTACTCAATAAATCAGAACTCACGATTTTCCGCGCAGATAAGGGAAATGCCACGGTAGTCATGGATACGTCGGATTATAATTCTAAAATACAAGAACTTTTGTCGGATTTAAGTGCTCATAAAAGGTTAAAAACTACCCAACAAATAACACACTTAAAACAATTAGTGACCTCATAAAGAAGCACTCCGAAAACATAAATGTAGATGTAACATCTATAATACCTACTTGTGTTAAACCACCAAAGTTGTATGGGTCACCAAAAATACACAAGCCCAATCCTTCACCACGTGCCATAGTGAGCCAAATCGACTCAACAACTTACAAATTGGCTCAACACTTAGCGAAAATACTCTCACCGCTCATAGGACATACAAGAGCACACACAAAGGATTCCTACCATTTTGTTAGCGAGATTAAAGACCTACATCTGGCAGACAATGAAACTATGGTCAGTTTTGATGTGCAGTCTCTGTTCACATGCTTACCTGTTGAAGACTGCATATCAATTGTTCCTAGAAGGCTGGAGGAAAACAACATTTTTTATTTTTATTTATTTATTTAACACCAACAAGACATACACTAACAAAAGCATAATATTTTTGCAACAAATCATAAAAACTAAGTGTTGACTTAATTACAGGTGTTACACACATTTCATTAAAAAAATATACACAAGTAAACATATGCAGTGAATTAAATTGTATACAAAAATTAAGAGATCAATAAATAAATCAGAATTTAGTATTATTTAATTATTTAAATTAAATCATGCATAATCCACAATTGTTATTAACATTAGAAATTTTATAAACGTTAAACATAACAAAAATAAAATCATTAATAAATTATAATATACAATTATTACCTAATCACAATTCAGCTTAAAGAAAAATAATATAATTTTACTGTGAATTACAATTATTTGAGGAATATAAATGTAATAAATCACGTTTAAATTTCCAAAGATTATTTGAAAATATGTCAATATCAACTTTTCTATCTTTATGTTTATTACCAGTAATCATTATGGCACTAATACAATTCTTATGTGATAATTTATATATAGAGTTAAAACTCAACATCAATCTATTAATCGGAGAATAGCGCGCTTGACGAGAACGTGTGCTCTTTTCTACGAATGGTATAAAAGACGACGGCCTTTTTGACTTCAATGGGGTACGAAAATTTAATTTGGCTAGTAAGTAAGAACTATCAACGACGCCATTCACCAACTTATACAAGAAAATAAGGTCAAGGAGCTGTCTTCGATTCGAAAGTGGCTGAAGCTTAAAGTAATTTAGCTTATCTTCGTAAGTTCTAAGAGTTTTAACTAAGTTATGATCGTAAGATAAATGCAAAAGAAATCTCTTTTGTGTCCTTTCAATTCTATGTGAGTAAATATTAAAGTGGGGATTCCATACTACGCTGCAGTATTCCAAGATACTTCGTACCAAAGCTGAGTAAATAATTATTTTAGTGCGAGTATCCCTGAATTGCTTACAGTTACGGAAGAGGAAGCCAAGAGTCCTAAAACCCTTGTTTACAACATTATCTATGTGGATATTATAACGAAGCTTATTGTCAAGTATAACTCCTAAATCGCGTATGTGAGGAACTTCAGACAGAATACGACCATCAATGTAATATGTTGTTGCAAGAGATGTTTTCTTTCTAGAAAATTTTATAACATGACACTTGTCAGCATTTAGTGTCATACCGTTGCTACGACACCATAATGTCAAGTTATTTAAGTCTTCCTGTAAGAATTCTGCATCAGAATTTGAGGAGACAGGTCTAAAGATCTTTAGATCGTCAGCAAATAAGTAAAATTTAGAATTCTTAAAGCAATTACTGATGTCATTGATGAAAATGTTAAACAACAAAGGCCCAAGATGAGATCCTTGAGGTACGCCAGTATAGGCAAAAAACGGCTCAGAAGCATAACCATCAACAACAACAGTTGACGAACGATTGGCTGATATGACTTAAACCAGTCCAGCAAAGGGTTTGCTATACCTATCCTTTTGAGTTTGACAAGTAAAATAGAGTGATCAATCTTGTCAAAGGCCTTACTGAAATCTGTGTAGATTGCATCAACGGATTGGCCAGTATCAAGAGATTCAGTAACGTCTTCCACAAAGGAAACTAGGTTAGTTACTGTTGATCGAGCTTTCACAAACCCATGCTGTTCAGATGTGCTTAAAGTGCCATGAAACAACGGGACATATAAGTTTCTCAAACAATTTTGCAAAAACAGAAATAATGGAAATAGGTCTATAATTTTTAGCTTCCTCTTTGTCTCCGGTTTTGAACAAAGGCAACACAAGGGCTTCTTTCCATAAGGTTGGATATGTAATAGTTCTAAGATATTTATTGATTATCAGTGCAATAGGCAAGGCAAATGCGTTAGCGCAATTGCGTAAAAATATTGATGGAATGCCATCTGCTCCAGCTCCTTTTCTAATGTCAAGTCTTTTTAAAACATTGTAAACCTGGTCCACTGTATAAGATATATAATCAAGGTACACATTGCAACAAGGGTTCATAATATTAGGACTAGTATCGAAGTTTTGGATATTTTTATTGCGACTGTATACTGACGAAAACTGACTAGCGAAAACATTACAAATGTCTGTTCCATTGGAAACAAATTTATTCTCGTCTTTAATTTTAAAAGGATACGAACTTTTACCTTTCTTCTGTTTTAGGAATGACCAAATCAACTTTGGGTTTGACTTTAAAGAGAGTTCAAGGCATTCCATATACTTAGCGTAGGAGTATGCTAGCATCTCCTCACATCTTCTTTTCAGTAAGTCAAAACAGAGTTTATCGCGGGGATTGTTATATTTGCAAACTTTCATCCTATATTTATATTTTTCTTTAATACATTATCAGACACGGAGTAAACCAAACTGGGTATTTATGACTACGCGGTTTAGCCTTAGGTACATATTTCCGTATTCACTTACGAATTATGTCATAAAATACTGCAACCATATCATCAACACAAAGACATTCACCCAAAATTTCCCTCCAATCAATTTCATTTAGATCCTTCCTTATATTTTCATAATCAGCCTTGTGGAAGCAAAATTTTGTAATTGTGTTATTAGGGACTAGTGGTGCGGATCTGTAAAATCTATGGAAAAAACTAATGGCGGATGAAGGGGATCAACACATATCAAAGGATCAGGACATGACAAAATATCAACAATGTTAGTATTAGACAAGACAAGATCGAGCATTTTATTTTTAGAGTTCTTAATTAGATTAAATTGGTTCAATTCATTGCACGAAAGAAAGTCTGTTAAGAGATTCTGTAGATAGCTGTAGGAGTATTTTGCACAAAGATGCCCGTGGGGCTCTAAAGACCATGTTATACTACTTAGATTAAAATCTCCAGCAACAATTATATTTTCATCGAGTGATTCCAATACTCGACTCGAGTTATTAATAAAATGTTAAAAAATGTGTTTTTGGACGGGTGGGGGAATATACACAGCACATATATAAAGTCTTTCAGACTTGCCTTGGACGTTTTCTACTTCTACGCAGACCCAAAGATCCTCGCACTTGGACTCGAAACTAAAGAGCCGCTCCGAATTTATTTGCTTAGATACAGCTATAAGTACACCCCCGCCATTCTCTGAAGCGTGAAAACCACTACTCTCCCGATCACGTCTATAAACATTATAACGATCATCAAAAATTTCCGAATCGAAAACACTCCTATTTAACCACGTTTCCGTCATAATTACAATATCGTATGAATTACAGGCCATGTTATTAAATAGATCAATTGTTTTCGATCTTAGACCTCGAACATTTTGGTAGTAGATGGAAATTTTATTCTGTAAAGTGCCTTTATGTAATAAAAAAACCAATTTAGCGAATTTAGCGCCACTCTATGACGAGTTATTCACATTATCATGATTTCGTATATGACACATACGAACTGCATATTCTATGGGCATAAGATGCCCATAGAATATGCAGTATTACTCAGACACTGCCTTACATCTGGCTACCTATTGTGGAAGGAAGAGTTCTACAAGCAAGTAGATGGAGTGGCGATGGGCTCACCTGTATCTCCCATTGTCGCCGATATATTCATGGAAGACTTTGAGGATAAAGCCCTGCTTACTTCTCCCGTAAACCCAAGATTCTACAAGCGGTACGTAGACGACACTTTCACAATTCTACCTTTTTTTTAGACTTTGCATTTTTAGACTATCTTAACTCCATAAATTCTAAAGTTCAGTTCACAATGGAGTTAGAGGCAAACAATTCTTTAGTTTTTCTAGATGTGTTAGTAATTCGGAATCCTGATAACACCTTGAGCCACACTGTGTATAGAAAAAAGACCCATATAGATAGATATTTAAACGGTGATTCTCATCATCATACTTTACAGTTAGCTACCGTGGGTAAATCTTTGTTTCAGAGAGCACGAGGGATCTGTGACAGTAAACACCTGGCCGCCGAGCTCCAACACGTTAAGCAAGTTTTGCACGACAATAAGCTTCGGGTCCCGCACCTACGTCACAGTGAACGAGTGAAGTCGGCCACAGTCGAGCGAGTGCCTGCTGTACTGCCATATCTTAGAGGTATCACTGACAAGATTGGCTACATCTTGAAGCGTGCTTCAGTTCAGTTGTGGACTTTTGTAATAGAAAAAGGAGAATAAATATGTATGTGCTTTCTGTATATGCTTACAAAAATTATATTTATATCACTTTTATATTCTTACATCTACTTTTTTATCTACACATTCTCATCTCTGCTCAAGGTAGACCGGTAGAGAATGCTTCAGGCCCTGTCCGCTTTATATACTACGTGCGTTTATAAAGTTTTATATAAATAAATAAATTAAACACTCACAGTCCACATTTGGACAAAAACACATATGGCTGTTTTACATTATAGTTGTGAGTTGTTTTTTTTTTCAAATCAAATCAAATTCATTTATTTGCATAATACAGGTATAAAAGTTGTTACAGAAAATTAGAATATGTACACTGTATTATTACCTTATGAGGTGTGCAAATACAATGTAAGGCTACGCATTACTAATTAAATAATGGTGCGTTTAAAACAAAAGAGAAATAAGAAAAAAAAATTGTCAATCCTTGATTAAGAGTCCATAGCGCTAATTGTTATCGTACTAAATATCAAGTTATATAAAGCCAAAATATTATATTTTTAAGAATCAAATTTAAAATATTGTCATACAAATTAAATAATTTCAACATTATGTTTTATTATACTAATGTTATCAAGTTATTAAAATATTACAATATGTCGCATATAATGTATAAATTACTATTATTATATTATAATTTAATTAAAATTATTATTATGATGTTGCAAATAAATTAAAACAATTGTTATTGAATTTTAATATTTTTATTCTCTAGGTACTCTTTGACATTATAATAACATTTATTAATCAGTTTGTGTAATATCGGATATCTTCTTAAATTGTGGCAACTTTTTGACATCATGTGGCAATTTAATGTAAATCAGTAATACCATACAAAGAATGCTTTTATTTTATTGACTAGTGCTGTATCAGCATATGTTATTTCTATGTCTAATCTTTTCTTGTCACATAATTGTTTGTAGTACCTTTTAGAAGTAGCCTTGTAAAAGCTTAGATTTCATTTCACAAATAGATTTATTTCATAGATATATATCGAAGGCAATGTCAGAATTTTTAAGTGTTTAAAGAATGGTTACAGCTTGTAGTATTATCTAGATTGCACATTGCTCTGATGCATTTTTTGAGCTTTGAACGCAAATACCTTATTTACCGAGTTGCCCAAAAATATAACATCATATCTTAAATAAGGTGCAACAAGTCCGTGATAGGAAGTTAAAACGCCTTCTTTGTTGACAATCTTGGAAAGTTTTTAAAGAGGAAAGGTGGATTTATTAACTTTTTTACAAATATTATCTAGATGTGTTTTCCATGATAGGTCATACTCGATATTAATTCATAGAAATTTTGTATTTGCCACAGGATGTAATGTCTTGCCTTGGTAACTCACATTTATAGTTTTGGGTTGTGTGCTTTGGTAAAAGTGTATTATTTTTGTTTTTTCCATATTTATTTTAAGATGTTTTTTTTACCATTTAATTATTGTATTTAATGTTTGATTGACTTCATGTTCGTAATAATCTTGTTTATTACATTTTATCATTACTGTGATATCATCTGCAAAGAGCACCATTGGTTGTCCGACATGTCCAGGGAGATCATTTATGAATACCAGAAACCGTAAGGGACCTAAGACATTACCTTGTTTTAATACTCGGTAATTCTTGAAATAAATTTTAAAGAAATAAATTTTAATTAAAAATTTAAACGTAGGGTGAGTGACTTAGATTTTAAACACTAGATTCCTCAATAAAAGCTTTTGTTCTAAGAGAGGTATGTAAAGAGGCGTTATCGTGACGCAGCATGATTCCCCGAAGTCCGGTCTTTGGTTTTCTCTTCCGCACAGCTTGAAAAGATTTTGGTAATGCAACTGTAGTATACCATTCAGAATTGACTGACCTACAACTTTCCAGCATTGACGTTAACAAATGTCCGCTCCGCAAAAAAAAAAAAAAACTAGCCACCATTTTTTTTGCCGACTGTCACTGTAACTGTCCTCCTGAGTAGACCTATATCGATGATTGCTTTTTATTTTCCGGATCATATTGATAGATCCATGTTTCGTCACCAGTAACCATTTCTAAAACACACCTAGATGCCCCGTTTTCAAAACGTAGACGCATTTCATGGCACCAATCCACACGAGTCTGGTTTTCGCTTTCGGAGAGTAAAAGCGTGATCTATCGACAACAAAGCTTCCTCACTCCAAAATGTTGATTAGGATGGTATGAATGCTCCCCGAACTAATGCCTACAATCTTTTCGATGTCCATATATATGATTCGTGGATCTTCTCGCATCAACATTTCAGTAGTCCATACAATTTCTGCCGTTACTGCTGTTTGCGGGGCCGCGGTTGTTTGGTCATCTTTAAGATTAATTTTACCCCTTTTGAATTCAGCAAACCACCTAAAAATTGTTGCGCATGATGAGCTGAGTCACCTAAGGCTGATTGTAAGCATCGAACACATAATTGTTCGATTAAACCAAATTTAAAACCATAATAATATTATGATTTGATATTTTTTTTGATATATTATATTATAGCGCGCAAATGTTTACGGTTAAGATCCATCGTTTTAAATGAAAAGCGCGGGAAGAGTTGTAGGAAAATTAATAGAACTATGTTTTTTTTAAATATTAAGCAATTGGCTTATGGATCTCTATTTTGAAATAAATTTGCTTTTTAGAAACATATAACAGGGGTGCGTTACATTTTTAAATTTCAAGCATCTCAAAACGTATTGAGTGACCTAGGTAGTTTTAATTAAGTCATAAATAGCTGTATTTATAGATTTACCCCCGCGAAACCCCTTTTTCGTCGTTTTTCCAAATAACTGTTTAGTCGAATATATATTACTTTTTTAAATAATTTTGAAAAGATAGGTTTCAATGCTATTCTCTTAATTGTTTCCGTTACTAAGCTGTTTGCCCCTATTGATGTGCTTCGGTTGGACAAAAGAGGATAAAGGAGCCGGTATACGGGACGAGAGAGACTGTTTCATCCATAAATAACTGTTTTATACCGATTTGAGTTTAATTAAAAAAAAAACAAATAGCTGATATGAAAATATATAATTTTTTATAGATTTTTAGGGTGACCAAAGTACACACAGTCCACCTTATGGTATGGTCTGTACGTAGCAATATGACTACCATCTACCATGTCTCCGGCACTGTAGTCTGCTCTGATCTTATCATACAAGAATTATGTCAGAATGAGTCAGTACATTTAGTTAGTGTATGTGCATGTCGCTAAACTTAAGTTTTGTTTTATAGGATAAGGGTGACAAGCGAGCGCATAGTCCACCCAATGGTAAGTGGATACTGTGGCCCATAGACATCTACATCTATCCTCGATTAAGAATCAAAATGCCGAATTTTATGCGAGCATGGCCTTTCCGCGGTCGAGCAGATCCATACGTGTTACGATTCTAATATAGCTGCAGCAGCAGTAGCATTTCCCCATTTTCCAAAAAAATTATCGATGTAGCAACTGGTTAAATAACTAATATTTGAAAATAAGTTTTTGAGATTTGCATAAGGATTTGCATGCATTTATTAAGATTTCATATTTGAATAGAAGTTTTTGTATCTTGGTGGAATTTTATTGTTAGATAGATGCAAACGCATATTCACATTTTTTAATATTCAACCTTAACGGTTCCTCCTTTAAAGGGCATTATCAAATATGTAGGCGGTAGAATTTTATTGCAAAGAAAACAAACATTTCGTTCATTAAATAGCTAAAAGTGTGATAAAAATAGTAGTTTATTTTATATTGTCATTATGAAATAATGGCCCAGCATCAAAGTAGACTGAGAGGCAGCGCGCAAGTGGCGTGGCGTCGGTAACATAATTAGCTAATAATTTAGAGAACTTGTTGGTAGATCAACTACTGGAGTGACTTCTTGCTTATAGCAAGCTCCGTTTAGCATTAATATCGGTTCAATCCTCGAACTTTAAGCACCACGTTGAAAATAAAAAAAAAATTTAAAACTGAACATTTTACAAAGGTTCACAGCTGGGATACCTTTCCTTTGGGCTTTTTGAAGCGAGAATAAGCAGGCGATTAGAGTATGATTCGATTTTAATGATGTTTCATCTATCAAGTTTTCTTTTTGAATATAAAATGTTGTATTTAGTGAGCTGAGACTAACAAAGAAAATGAGACAGAACACTTTGTACTATACATCCAAATACGAGATGATGATGAAAAAAAAAGACTCATAAGTGGCAGCTTCGTAATAGAAAATGCCGTATTGGGTGATCTGTCATAATACGGAACCATTCCCATAATCGTCTATTAGAGACTGACACATTGGTTGATATTATTAGGTTACAGCAACACGGTTAATTATAATTAATAAAGTCATCTATACCAAATTTTGTTCACAGCGGGTAATCTCAACAGAAACTGGCCATAGTAATGGTAATCGATTCCACAACTTCCTTGAGGAATCGATTACCACTAGCGATTTTTCCGGACCGATACGACTTAGGGACCTTCAAGAAAAGAGCCTACTCCTTTTTAAAAGGCCGGCAACGCATATGCGATTCCTCTGGTGTTGCAGTTGTTCATGGGCGGCGGTAGTCATTTACCATCAGGTGACCCGCATGCTCGTTTTCCGTATACATTCTCTTTATTAACACAAGTATTTCGATGGGAATGCAATTCGACCCAACCTGAGAGAGTCAGGTATTGGTACAATGGCTTCACATGCTTTCCGAGACACCGTATTGAAATAGCTGCCACTGAGAATTTCTTTTCAGAAAAGCCCAATAACAAATTTTTGCCCGAACCGGTATTTGATCCCGGAACCACATAATCGTTAGTCCCATTTACGGTCTCTGGACTAAGGAGACAGTCACGGCTAATAATATTGGGAGTACGTTACTAAGTTTACGTCTTGCGAGAGTACATTATTGCATCAAGCTACCCTTATTGCCTAACGTACTTAAGGTAGGGTCTGTTTAAAAATATTGTTTATCTATGTAACTTAAATTATTAGCTATAACTAATGATTAAAAAAAGTAAACTAATAATAATATAGAAAATAAACTCAGAAATAAACTTTTAGAAATAATAAAGATAATAAGCTCTTAGAAAGTTTTTATTAAATAAAATTTCCTTTACCTAAAGTGTTTAGTGAGTGCTATAAAGGGACTTGTTTAAAATACCTTCGGGGGTAAGTTTCCTAATTATATGAGAGTACAAACATTGTATATATACGATCGTACGGGTATTTTTTTTATAAAATTAAAGTGTCAAACGAACTTACAGTTCAGTGCATGGCTACTGTAGTCGATGAACACTTTCAACCAAACACGAATAAAGAAGGCCACAGATCAGTGTCACCTTTGAAAGTAATCATACTGGCTCTATACTCTGGAAACCGGAACATAGCCGTGCAAGCCCTGCTATTTATCAGCGGAAATAGGAAAGTAGGCGATACATAACCAGGCGGACTCCTAGGCACAATAGATATCCAAAATTCCTAATGCTAGGTGTATTAGGATAGTAAGACTAGTATGTCAGTACATTAGAACGCAGACATCCTACGAAAGGAAAACCTTAAAAAACTGCGTGTGTGAGTGTGTGTGTGAACTAGCCATTTGTTGAAACGTGGGCTTTAAATATTCGGCCTATTAACACTCGCATATAAGAAGTCAAATATAAGGATCTTTCAGAATACTACTCTACTCTTTCAGGATACTATATAAGGAGGACTTCCTTGTATAGTATTCCTTATATTTGCAATTTCTATAAAAATAATTAATATTTTTATTATAAAAATATTATTGTTTTTGAAAGAGTACCACTAGAGGTATTAGAAGGTAGGAGAAGGCTAAAGCAGGGCTAAATTTTTTTTAATAAATAGTACTTGCATAAATAAAGTTTTTTGATAAAAACTAATCTATTCATTCATCAGAAAAATATATATTTATTCACATATAAATAGTGTTTTTCACAATAAATTAGAATAAAATATTATTAATTAATAATGGTATTATTAGATAATCACTTATTATTTATGTAAAAAATGAAAACAAACATTTATATACATTGTAAGTCTTACAACACTAACTTGTACTTTAATAACAAACAATTGAACAAACAAATTCAATGGGAGCTTTGGCTTTGTATGGTTATTAAAGTAGAAAATTTCAACTTTCCTAAATAATGCAACTTAAACTTAAAAATAAAAAAATAAAAATAATAACATACATTTGAGCAAACAAATTCAATGGGAGCGTTGGCTTTGCATGGTTTTAGAAAATTTGGCTCATAACTTGTTGTTTTAAGTTTACACGACTCTGAATTTTCATTTGTTAGTTGGCTTTTTCCTTTACTTTTAATTATATTCATGCAAGAGAACGCTTGCTCGCACGGATATGTCGATCCGAAGATTGTCAGCACTCCCAATGCCAACTTCTTCACCTCACTGTAGCAATCTGGAAGAATATTCCATGCGTCGAATATAAGTGCCTCAACTCGTGGCATTTCTTTTAAAGCTTTTTTTATATTATTTTTTTATATTTCTGGACCTCCAACTCTTTCAACTTGCTTTTCAACTCTGAAGATTTTCAACTCCACAAAGCTTTACTTTTTAAATCGATCAATTGCATTTATAGAGATCCAGTATCAACTTCAAATAGCTCAGTGTGGATCGATTCTTATATGTTTTTTTTTTTAAATAAAATAAATAATATTTTCGTATGAAACTAAAGAGCCGCAGCTTCACATCCAAAGAGCCGCATGTGGCTCGCGAGCCGCAGGTTGCTGACCCCTGGGCTAGAGGCAAGCTGTAATGAAATTGTTATATGCCATTTTAGTGCTAATTTTGTAAATGTAAATCAGCAGTCATACTACACAATGCAGTGAAAAACATTTTTAGAAATATCTACAAATCTGATAAATTGAAAGAAAAAAAAAACAATAAATGACATGTTGAAGCTTTTCTTTGCCTTCCCACAATCTACTTAGATAGCATAAGACTTTCTGAAAAGTTAAAATAGTATTTTTGGAAAGTATAAATAATTAATTGTACAATAAACTCTACTGAAGAATTATATTAGAAGTTGAAGTATTCAGTGTATATATATATATATATATATATATATATATATATATATATATATATATATATATATATATATATATATATATATATGGTATATATTCTGGTGTATATTTCTATTTAAGACTGCACGCTTTTCTACTACTGATATGTTTTAATTATCTTCAGTTTTGTATTTGAAGAAATATCGATAGCATAATATAATATTATTATATTTATAAAGGGCAAAGGTTAATAAGGTCTTATTACTAGTGTACTTTGTAAACTTTGCTTGCACGTACATTTGGGTACATTATATTTTATTAAATTATAAGAGACCTACCCTGGCTTCGCTTGGATAGACTCTATCAATGTAGCGTTATTGATATTTAAGATAATCAAATACCGTTTATTATATAAATTTTTCATGATGTCAAAAAATTTTGACACCAAATTTTTCGGATAAAATATAGCCTCAATGCCTGGTTATTGTGGCATTTATTTGTGGCATTGCTCTCTATCTGTTTGTAGCCCGAACAGACAAACACAAGACAGGCGCCTCGCCGCATTGGTCTAGGTGCATTGCTGTAACAAGACGTTTATACTTCCATCTATCGGAAGCCCTAAGATCTCTGTATTATTTTTCATAAGCACCTCATTCCAAAGCCAAGCTTGTCCAGTAGTTCTTCAAAAAGGTAAAAAACATTATCTGTTGCTCTAATCTTTTTCTTCCTTTCATTCCTTTTCTGTGCTTTTATGGTCGCAATCATGGTCGCTAGTAATCCGTGTTTCTATAGTCCACCCTACTCATGAAGGGTTACGATTAAACGCTCCGTGAAATGATTAATGATTGCAATTTTAGGGGCTTATTTTCCATGTGCTAGGTGGTGAAAAAATTTCTTTAGGAATACTACATGTCTGAAAATTAAAGTATTTGAAGAAATGTAAAATCCAAGAGCGGCGCGGATGAACTTATCGCTCGTTAAACCTATCAGAAATGAGGGAGGATGATGACGACGGTTAGCAGTAACTTAAATTTAAAATTTTCATAAAGCTCTTCCATTATTTTATTTTATTATTTCCATGAGTATTTAAAAAAAATACCGCGTAGAGCAATAAGATCGCTTTTTATATTCTTACTAATATTTGTACATATATTATTTTGCTAAAAATAATATATGTACAATGTGTTTCGCAGTTCTGATGTTATAAATTACTCTTAAAATTATTTTTTAAATTACTTGGTGACCACTTTATATAATAATTAATATGCGACATATGTAACACAGTAAGCAGAAGTATATATAAGGTAGCATTAAAATAACGAGATAACATTAAAAGAGATGAAGTATGCAAACCAACTGCAATAGTTCCTGCCTATCAAGATGTGACGCAGAGCAGCGTATATAACACAGAAAGGAGTTTCTTTACTCCTGTGATATAACCTTCTTACATTCACCAAAATAATTAAAACAACGGAATAATCACGACAGTAGTTTAAGATTACTTTATACTTCTAGAATTGATGGGAGATTAGAGTTATTTTACCGTCATAATGAGGTTCTAAAATTACAGTCTTAGAAACCTCTGTTAAAATTGGTAGTATGTACGAAACGTGACAGAGACAGAGTATTAGTGGTATATGTGGTAGAGCCATGGTGCAGCCATGTTACAGTTGTAGCGCGAATGTGCCGGCGCGATCAGGAAAGCACCACGTTTTCACAGAATACCAGCGTAAAATAGCAGCTTAATATTGATGTGTTCTGTGCTTTTTACTGGAAACGAGGCATTCCATCTTAGTCCCCAGAAGTGACAACGCATCTGCATTTAGATTCTTAATCGAGGGTAGAAATGTAGAATTCTATGGGTCACAGTATCCGCTTTATATCAGGTGGTCTGTGTGCTCGTCACTCTTATTCTATAAAAAAAACTATAGTCAATACCACCTCTGGCAGGTGGATTGAGGATCAAAATGGTAAAGCCATGTTGCAAAGTATGCAGCACAAATGTGTCGGCAAACATACACACATACATACTTCATCATCATTATCATTACAGCCCTTCACAAGCCCACTGCTGAACATAGGCCTCCCCCAAGGAATGCTACACATATATACACACATACACATACACACTTATATCGATGTAATTACCGCTTACATCAAGATCTTGTTGATATACCAATGTCAAAAGCCAAAGATATATTGCTTATCTAATGTACACAATATATGCATTTAATTACTTTTTTTTATTGAAATCATATATTTACATAATAAAAAATATATAATATTAATACATATTTTTATGTTATATGTTAACATATTAAAGAAGAACAATAACTACAATTTTCAAATTTAATTAAATGTATGCAATGTTAATATTTGGTACATAGTCTTATACATACATTCACTATAAAATATACCTAGCACACCATAAATCACGGTCTTATTAATACGCCAAATTTGGCTTTTTTCATTTAATGTCAAAAGCCAAAGCAATTTATTTTATTACCCATAGCATTTAAATTTCATTATATTCTGTATACAATGTTAATTTGTTACAACATGACTACAATTTCTTTTTTAATGTTTCAAAAGAATCAAGTTGTTTCAGCTTATATTTATTTTCATTATAAACGTAGCGCCGTAAATATTGAGTGTACAGTAAACGCTTTGAACTTTCCTAGTCGCTCTTTTCAAAGGGACACTATTTTTTCTCTCTCAAAATTTGGAGTCATTCACCGCGTTTCGTCTCGTTTAGCCTTTTCTTTTTCCTTTCACTTTTTTCGGCCTTCCCTTTGTTTACTGATATAATATTGCTATAATGAAAGTTAGTAATTAGTTGACTATATTTTTCTAGAAGTAGTTCTCTGACTTTATTAGTAGTAGGTGAGGTGAATTAGCGTTATACTCACCTACATGCAGTAGGTAAGTATATAGTATAATAATAATCACCATCATCGTTCACAGATGACGGTGATTATTCATCTGTGAACTTTCTATCGAATTTATTACGGAGTGACAATAAGCTATCATGAAACGTGTAGCTATGCTACACAGCTACGAATACACGATATGCTATGGGTGGTTAATAAGTGCTTTAAAAGGTTCCCTTCCTCTGAAATGTGGGTTTGTATGAGTATGTTTTACGCGTCAATTATCAATATTTATAATACTGATTTCAAAGTAGGCTTCACTAGACGGAAGAAACGTTTCTTCCAGTCTTCGAAATACTTATTGTAACCTTTACAAAAAACATCGCAGTTGCCTCAAAACTATTGGTTTCAGAAAAAAAAAGAAGTCAAACGTCAAATTCGGTGAATATTTTGATAAATTATTCACCGATTTTGACGTTTGCTAATTCCTGTTGTGTTTCGTATGGTGAGAGTAGAGAACCGGAGACCATTTTTACTGAAGAAGAGGCATTCCAGCTTAGTCCTCATGGCTGAAAGCGCATCTGCGTTTTGATTAGTAAAAGAGGATATATATAGATGTCTATGAGCCACAGCAACTACCTACTATCAGGTGGACTGTGTGCTCGTTTGTCACCCTTATTCTATAAAAAAACTCGGATCAATTAATTGTAGATCGTACAAATAGTTGTTCCGTGCGGTATCCGAACCCGCGGTCCTCAGTGCCGTAACTCATTGCTAAGCCACTGCGCCATGGAGCCGTACATGACAGATATTTTACGCTGCCAGTTGTGGGTTATAATTTATCCACGAAAATTTACGCCAGGGGTAAAGGAGGCTGTTATATCACAATCTATCGGAAGATATAAGATCTTTCTAGAATTTCTCATAGTAGCCTCTTCCGACAGCCATTGGATGAAATCGGATGATGAATAATAATAGATTCCGTTAAATTATTAGAGTTTGATTTTTTTTATATGATAAGGGTGACAAACGAGCACACAGTCCACGTGATGGTAAGTGGTTGCTGCGGCCCATAGACATCTACATCTATCTTCTATTACAAATCAAAATATAGATGCGTTGTCACCCGTGAGGACTAGAATAGAATAGAATAGAATAGAATAATTTTTTATTCAATATTGATTATTACATAATACTTATTTAAGGTAATTTTTTATTTACCACTGGTTCGGAAAATACCTCAGTCCTGGGAAGAACCAGCAATAAACCCAGCGGGACTTTTTTTTTAAACATAATTTCACTTAACAATAATTTTGTTTATACAATTTTTAAATGATATTTTCATAGAACCAGCATGGTGGCGATCACCCTATTCCCAGGGGTTATTTTCATTCATGTATTCCTTGATATTATAATAACCCTTCTTGTACAGTTTTCTTTAATAAAACTTTTAAACTTGTTTATTGACA
Source organism: Parnassius glacialis (assembly GCA_033319125.1). Taxonomy (NCBI): domain Eukaryota; kingdom Metazoa; phylum Arthropoda; class Insecta; order Lepidoptera; family Papilionidae; genus Parnassius; species Parnassius glacialis. The sequence goes on from JAVANC010000014.1 coordinate 11,974,797, forward strand.
AACTTTGAATATGTTCTGGGATTTTGTAGTAAAAGCGTATACATTGCCCCATAAATGAATTACTGATTCTGTGGAGTCTAGTAACTGGCATTACAAGCTTATGTTTGTTCCTAGTATTTAAAGTATGCACATCCTTATTCTTATTAAAGCTATTTATGTTTTTATGCACATACATTACATTCTCATAAATATATTGCGATGCAAAAGTTAATATGTTTATTTCTTTAAATTTTTCTCTGAGCGACTCTTTACAATTTTGGTTATAAATCGCCCGTACGGCTCTCTTTTGCAAAACAAATATAGCTTCAATATCAGTCACATTACCCCATAGCAAAATTCCATAAGACATTACGCTATGAAAGTAACTAAAATACACTAATCTAGCTGTCTCAACATCTGTGAGACTTCTAATCTTTCTTACAGCATATGCTGCAGAACTAAGTCTGCTTGCTAATTTAGATATATGGGGGCCCCATTGAAGTTTCGCTTCAATAGTAATACCAAGAAAAACAGTGGTATCCACAAGACTCAACTCCTCCCCATTTAACAGCACATTGGTATTTGAATGTTTTACATTAGGTATTATAAATTTAATACACTTTGTCTTATTGCCGTTTAAGAGCATATTGTTGGCGTTAAACCAATGTACCAATTTCGGTAGAGCATTATTTACATCGTCATAACTAATTAACTGTCGTTTGAGTTTGAAAATCAAAGAGGTATCGTCAGCAAATAATACTATATCGTGATTGTCCCCTACAAGATAAGGTAAGTCATTAATATAGATTAAAAACAGGAATGGCCAAGAATCGAGCCCTGAGGAACGCCCATTGATACTACCGATCCGGAGGAACCTTTACCATTAATCATTACTTTTTGAATTCTGTTACTTAAATATGAAGTAATAAGTCTTAGCGCTAAATTTTTTACACCGTAATGTTGTAGTTTCCTGATTAATGTCTCATGATGAACACAATCGAAAGCCTTGGAAAGATCACAGAAAATACCTAAGGCATCTTGTGAATTCTCCCAGGCATTAAAAATATATTTCATAAGCTCAACACCGGCCTCCGACGTCGAGCGACCCCTTGTAAAACCAAATTGGTTTTTATGAAGTAATTTATTTGTATTAAAAAAAGTTAACAATTGATCCAAAATAATTTTTTCAAAAATTTTACTCAGAGTTGGTAGTACAGAAATAGGTCTAAAATTAGCGGGGTCCAATGTACTACCAGATTTAAATAAAGGTATTACTTTACTATACTTCACTAAATCAGGAAACACCAGAATCGATACAAGTATTAAAAATAATAGCAAGATGAGGTGCAATTAAATCTATTATGGACGCAATAACTGTAACGGAAATCCCCCACAAATCTGCGGTCTTCTTTACATCAATGGTTTTGAAGTATTTTACAACATCTTGCGATAATACTTTTTCAAATCTAAATTCTTTTAAACAGGTGTTAACATTCTGTTTGAGTAATGACTCGGCGACAGTTGGAGGAGTATTCAATGACTCGGTTGTCAAGATAGGAATATCAGTGAAATATTTCTCAAACACCGCTGCGACTTCTTCATTTGATTTAGTCAATTCATTGTTAATTTTTAATTGATAGTTTGAGTTACGAGGTTTGTCTTTACCGGTTTCATTGTTAATTATACTCCACGTCATTTTAATTTTATTCTTAGCCGTCTTAATTTCGTTGCTAATATGTAACGATGTGGCTGTGGAGCAAACTCTTTTAGACATTTTAGAATAATTTTTAACATATTTTTTAAAAGCATCGGAAAGATTATATGATCTTTCATGGTAAAGGTCATATAACCTTCGTCTGCTTTTATGAATTCCTACTGTCGCCCACTCATTAAATGCCTTGCGACTGTTTCTGGAGAATGTTTTAGAAGTAAATGTTTTTTTTAAATTCATTGCTTATAAGGGTAAATAATTGTCCATATAAATAGTCTGCATTTTTCTTATAAGAAAGTGATGGAAGGTTTTTTATCATATTACTTCTAAATCTCTCCAGGCGTTTTGTATTAATAGGAACAAATACAATTTTCTCAATTACCTGTTTTTTGTGCATATAAGGTAATGAAACCAGTTGTCCACAGTGATCTGAACTAAGTTTTTGAATTATTGACTTGTTGATTGGTACAACACCTGTAAAAATATTATCAATACAAGTTGCACTACACCCTGCAATACGTGTAGCTTCAAAGAATAAATTACCAAGATTATAGGATTTAAACAAAGAGCAAAATTTAATACTGATGGAAGAAGTTTCGAAGAAGGAGATTGATAATAAAGTCTCCACACATTACAAGAGATTTATTCTGTTTATTAAGCTTAACTAAAACTTCTTCCATAACCTCTTCAAAGGTATCATAATTTAAACATGGGGGTCTGTAAACACTGACAACAATAAGGTGCTCAATCTCAACGCATGCCATTTCTACAGTACGCTCAACAGAGAGGCTCACAATATCTTTACGTTCTTTACATGATAAGGATTTATTAGCTAATATTAAGGAGCCACCACGTAACTTAGTATCTCTATTGAACGAACTGACCACCTGGTGATTACTAAAATTAAATATGGAGTTGTAATCTTTCAACCAATGTTCAGTAATACATAAAATATGTATACTGTTACTATTTAAAAATAATTCAATTTCTAATTCTTTGCCTAACATACCTTGTATGTTTTGATGCACCAGGTTGATACAGTTTTTATTATTGTTATTTTGTGAAATTACATAATTATGTATTGGTAAGTTGCATTCTAAGCTATTTAAGTTATCTTTGCTAGAGATTACCTCTATTGTCTTATTATCTAATTTAAATTACTTGGAACTGGTTCCAAATCATATGTAAAATTATTTTGTTGCTCAAAAGAAGCAGGTGTCAAGGTAGCCAAATCATTGGCTGAGTTAAAATATAAATAATAAGATAGCGTATTTGATACCAGTCTTAAACTATACTTTGATAGGTAATAACTATTTCTTGTCAAAAACTTCTTAATTAAATTATTTAAATCAATTAAATGAAATTTATAATTATTACAATTATATGTCAGTTTTACATTATTATTGCATATTAAATTAGTCATTTGGATATTTAAATCATGTCTTAATTTATTTTCTTGTGGCAGACCCCATAATTAAGGCAATGTAAACAGAACAATCTTGTGAACATTTAAATTATTTAGAATTTCAATATAATCCAATAATTGTTTTTTTTTCACATTGCCCTTCTCCCAATAAGAAGTATCAATATACTATTAGAACAATGGCTACTTATTAGAATTTTATTTATAATTTGACTAAATGTTGCTCCAGGCATACAATAATTAGTAATTTGGTGTTCCTTTAGACAGTTATTTAACACTAAACCTAAGTTTTTACCTATATCATCACTGTACACAACAATATTATTTTTGCTAACATTTAAATTATTCAAATTATTTTTTGTTCTGGAACTGTCATGGAGTTTATAAGTAGGAGAGGGATTATTTTTCTCCATATTATTAACACATACTGTCCCTGAAGTAACCGGTAATGAGCGCTGACACTCACACTGATGCTTTACTAATGACTCAAAACGTTCCTCATTATATTTACACAGTGTCACCAGTTCGTCCATGGCCAGTATATGTTCCTTTATTTCATTTTGAGCTAATTTATATTTATTTGTTATAACTTGTAGTACATTATGAAGTGAAGAAATTTCTGAATTAAGATACTCCATGTCAGTCTCATAACTTTTCCTAATGCTATCCACCTCAATTGAATATATTTTGACCTTATTAATTAATTCTTGTTTTTCTTTACATAACTTAACATGATTTTTAATACTTATTTTATTTTTTATGTTTTTTTGCAATTTATTAATGTATTTATTAATTTTAATGTATTTTTTAATTTATTGTTACTGCAAGCGATTCTTCCTGCTGTTCCCGATATGAAGACATCTTCACCTGTCAAATCCACTGTTGATGATGTTTGTAACAATTTTGAGGATTCTTGAGACGTTGTGCATTCTACAAGTTCATGGAAAAGACTCTGAGTTTTGGAGGCTTTTAAGTTGTCTAAGTTTTTGTTTAGTTGTAAAATTTGCTCTTGGGCTTCATTCAATTGTAATTTCAATGCAGCAATGAATTTGAGAGCTTCCTCATATTCCTTGCTGCACTGATCAAACTCATTGACCGTTCCCTGAAGCTGGTCCCTTTCTTTTAATACATTAAGATAATCTGTGTGTAACATTGCCATGTCACACTTTAATTGTGTATTCTTTTTAATTATTTCAACTATTTCTTTTTCATTGTCATCCCTTTCTTTTAGTACTATTTCACACTGCTCCTTGCACACCTTTAGTTCCTGAAGCGCGAGCTGGGTCTCAAGCTGGCGCGTCTTGGCATTACGAGTATTCATTTTGCTATGTATTTATTAGTTAAAATATTAAAACTAGAACTTCTACTTAATACAGAAGTAGCAGTGTAAATAACGACAAGAAGTTATGGTGTGAGGTTATATTTGTAGATTTTAAATGAAACGCTTAAGAAAAGATTTAAATATGTAAAACCGAACTGAAAAATTATGTAATAAAAAGGGATAACAAGAATTACAATATGCAATATTCAAACAATATGTACGTTACCTGTCACTTAAAATCCGAACGTTTAAATATAATATATTTAGGTAAGTAACTTACGTTTTACTTAATACACAGTATAATTTAAACACAATTAACAATTGCAACACAAAATTGAGGTGGATATTAATGATTTATAATAGTAAAACTTAAATTTATTTGGGAGCTAATATTTTACAAACTTATTCCTGGGGTTGCCACTTCAAAAAAAAAGACTAAGATGGAATGCTTCATTTCCAGTTAAAAGGGCCTCCGGCCACCTGCACTCACCAAGCGAAACGCAGAGGTAAACCTCTACTTCACGCTGGTTTTCTGTGAGGTCGTGGTACCACCCCGGTGCGAGCCGGCTCATCCGTGCGACAGCAAAAGCTGCCGCGTGGCTCTGCCACTGTTAAAATTATTGTGTGATTACGGCAAAGTTATCAATGCTTAGGTTACTCTGCAGCTTTATGATGACCTTTTCACTGTCTTTGTGAAGAGTGAAAAACTGTCTTTTTTGTTTATGTGATGTGTATAGTTTCAGTTAATAAATAATCTTTCTTTCTTTATAAACGTAGTGACTAATAACCTCTTTGTTCTGTTGCGCCGTCACCATCAGCAAGCCCGCCTACACTATTTAAATCGTTAATTGCAATTTTAGGAGCTAATTTAATTGTGGATGCTGACAAAAGAGAACATAATTATTTATACAAATAAATAAAATAGATGTGTCTATTTGTAATGTCAAAATAACAGCTTTTTACTTAATGCAAATGAAAATATAAATGGTACTTATAACAAAAAAACGATTTTTAAATGTTTATTTGTCAGTCTGTTTGTTTGTTCCAGCTAATCACTGAAATAGCTGGACCGATTTTGACGGTAATTTCAATGGCAGATGAAAGATGACCTTATAATAGCTGATGTTATAAGGAATTATTTAGGCTACTTTATTTTAGATAAGAATTAGGGTTCAGCGCAAAGAGTCAAATTCCATGGGATCCAATAGTAATAAATTCGCGCGGACGAAGTCGTGGGGAACTAGTCATATTATAAGATTGGTCTCGAGTCGATTTATGTAGTTCCCAAAGAATATCAGCGATGCATTAACTTTGATATTGTGGCATCATTCTGAGTCGGTGGCCTTTTTGTATATATTTTTAAAATATTTTCTTGAATATTTTTTTGTAAAATTATTGTTTTGTAAAAGTAAGTTGTAGCAATGATTTTTTTTCTTTCTATGTCATATAAGCATGTTTCCAAAAAAGAACGATAATGCTAGGCAGTGGACACAGGACTTTTTATTTAATAAGCGATCTTAGGCCCGTATTCAGAGATAATCTATAGTAAGATCTATAACACAACTCAAGCCCCAATACTTCAAAATTAGTTTAACGATCTACACTCGAGCATTTTGTAGAGAAAATGCAAGGTATTTAGCACAAACTGAATAGAATTGCGTATTGCGATTTGACGTAAATCGTTTCATCGGTACGTAATTTACTTGCAAATGTATTCAATGTTAACATAATCGTTGAACAAAGAGTACGTATTCTTAGTCATATTCATGGTTTAATTTTACGTAAGAGCGTTTATCTGTTTTTGTACAAAACTGTTATAAGCGTTGTATTTAAATACGTATGTAAATCTTAAATTTCATACATCTCAACCAATCTCATCTCATCAGTAGTTTGATCTTTTCTTAGTTTTAAATTTTGAATTCCTATTTTATTTGCTTGATTATCAATTAGTCCATGGATGCAGATGGTTCAAGATCATGCTTTGTGATATTCTTAGGTCTATGTACTTGTGAAGGGCTGGAAGGATAATGATAATGATGACGATGGCGGTGGTTATAATGATGCTGATTTACTACGCATTTGGATTTAAGTCATGTCTGAAAGTTTAACAATTAGATCGTAACTGAATGGACATATTGTTCGTAAACAAAAATATACGGTGATTTTATTTCATTTTGACATACCTACAACTTTATTTTCTATTAATTTTCTGCCTAGAAGTACGTATGCATAAGTACAGCCCTTTTACCGTTTATGTCGTCAACCAACAGTGCGTATACTGTCTGAAGGATAATGAGAGACAATAGATAAGGAAGACTGAAAGTTTATACATTTTTAAAAAGATGTTTAGAAAATAGAGAGCATGTGTCAGGGGCGCCTGGCGCATTAAGTTGGTCCTTCTGTTCGGCACGGCAAGCGGTTGTAGCCGTCACCGTCTTTGTATGTATCCGTCTGGGGTAATGTTTAATTAAAAATATTTTCTATGTGTACCTTTTAATATAAACAAATAAAACCACTGTAAGTTTTCGCCTAACCCTAAGTACATTATCAGTTTGCTATTGTAAAAAATAACAATATGACCGGATTAACGTAATTCACAACGCATTTGCTTCCGAATTTATCAAGTCAACAATTGGTTCCCAAACAACAGATAAGAGATTGCCCTAAATAAACAAGCTCAATCATCAATTATTGGTTTTACAGTCTGACTTATTGCCTTTAATATAAAAAAAAAACTATTTTGAGTGTAAACTATAATCCAATGCCTCCAACTAAATGAAGACAATCACGCATCCTATACCTGCAAATAAATTTACTTTTTACTTAAATTTACTATTTAATTATGTAAATAAATATATAAAGGTAAGCTGGGTATAATTATAATGAATAAAAATGATGGAAATTAGAGCAATTTAAAACAGCTTAATAAAACCACAATAATAAAATTTAAGTAATTTTAGGTTTACCAACACTTGGATATTAAGCCTTACTAACAAATTGATATGCGATTTACTCCTCGACTTAAATGTTTTTATTAATTTATTTATATTATGGCATAACATATTACACACATTATTATTAGACATATATACATACAAACAAACATACACATACATAAGATTATATAACAATCTATAATTGAGTTTAGTTATTGAAAAAAGATAAAACTATCGTCCAAGCCTTTGTACGTGCTTTAGCCATGCTGCAGCTATTTTAATTGTATAGTTTTAGCACGAATGAGTCGGCTCGACCGGGGGAGGACCACGCTCTCACAGAATACCAGCGTAAAACCGCTGCTGTGTTTCGTATGGTGAGTGTAAAGGACCGGAGACCCTTTTTACTGGAAAATAGGCATTCCAACTTAGTCCTCACGGCTGATAACGCATCTTTATTTTGATTTGCAAACGAGGATAGATGTTCCTCGTTTGCAAATCAAAATGCTGATGCTTTATCACATGCGTTGATCTATGGGTAACAGCAACCACTTACCATCGGGTGGACTGTGTGCTCGCTTGTAACCCTTATCCTATAAAAAAGCGGCTATACTACATGTTAGCTACTATATGCTAGACGTATACAGTAAGAAAAAATGTTATACTTTTTAATACTTAGGTATTTTTTTATTAGTAAATTATTACCTGTTGTTTCTAGACTATTAATGGCAAAATTTTTAGTGTTTTTGTTCATTGTAGTTTTTAATAAAAAAAATTAACAGTTCATGTATACGTATGTTCCTTTAGAATTTTAGAACATATATTTCAACTTTAAGGACAAGAGACCACAACAAGTATAATTATAACCTCAAAATCCGAAAGTATTTATAATATTTCTTCAATCAATTCTTAGAAAACCTAACCTGTCCTAACAAGTGATTTGATTGTGCTGTTAGTTCTTATGTGAACAATATATGTCATACAATGTGAGCAGAATTTAGGTGATGGAAAGCATTATAGAGAAATTTGTTTAAGACTCATAAGACGAACATACATAATTTATGGTTTTTCCCCAATCCAAACCTACATTATATAAACAAGGCGGATTGTAATTTAGTCCTTTATCCTCTTTCAATCATAGGGAGTGTGTGTTCTTTTTAAAATTTAAATGAAAACAGCACTTACAATCGTGTTGATAAGTGGCTAGTATAACTAATGAATATCTACAACCAATTTGAAACAATGAAGGCAACATGTGAGTTGTCAAAATACATTTTTATACTTACTTTACACATTAGAATATATATTACAACATTTAATAAAAGGGATATACTAGGGTCTATACAAAAAAATAAAACTCGTTTATTGAAACAAGAAATACAAAGGGAGCGTTTCCTTTATTTGACAATTCATCCAGTTATTTATTTCCTGTTCAATAAAACACATGAATGTATTCAGTTTTTATTAGAAAATTCACTTTATATTTAGACTACTTGTTATGAAAGTAAAGAATAAAAATACTGTTTAAATTTATGTTTATAGTTTTTGTCCGTTATTTCTAATTGAGTTTTAGTTGGTATGTGATTAATGAGAGTTGGGTATTAAATACGCATTTGTTCGTTTTCCGTAATAGTTTCTGACTCTTGAAATTTCTAGTTTTAATTGTACTACTTTCCGTGTCGTTATTTTATGGTTGACTTTTATTTGCAGTTATTTGTTAGTAAATTGTTCAGTTAATAGCCACATTTTTATTTTTATATGAACAGGTAAGATTTTATAATTTTTAAATAAAGCCAATACACGATGTATTGGCTTTATTTAAATGCCTGCTCTAACAAGTCACATTTGCAACCGGTCCTATTTGTTTGAATAACACGCAAGCACTGGATGACTATACGCGATTACTTCGATTTTCTTATCAAAATTGAGCAGGTAGTTAGAGCGGACATGAATAATTTTAGTTTTACTAGCACTGAGTACTGGACCAACATCATGAGACTATTTACATAAGTTAGTGAAATCAATTTGTAAACAGTGTTCAGCCTTAGCTAAATCTTTATCAGCTGCTACAAAACATGTATCGTCAGCGTATTGGTATATGGAACAGTGTTTTATTATGTTTTCCATGTCATTGACGTACGCGAAATAATGCAAGAGTCCGAGGACAGTGCCTTGTGCTATTCCAGTAGTTACCAATATTTCGTCACTGAAGTCATTGCAAATCTTTACCCGGTATTTTCTACCGTTGAGATAATCTTGACACCATTGTAATAATGGCCCGCGGATACCTGTATTGTCAATTTTTTTTTATGAGAAATCATGCCTAAGACTATCAAATGCCTTACTAAAGTCGATGAATAGTAGTATAACATATTTTTATCAGTAAGGTGTCGATTTATTTCGTTCGTGAATTTAGACAGCAAAATAGCAGTTGATTTATTAGATTGAAAGCCATGTTGAGCATTTGACAATATATCATGTTTAGTACAAAATTGTGAATTTGTTGAGATACATATTTTTCAACAACCTTATCTATGACTATCAGTATTGTCATAGGCCTATAGCTATCATAGTTACTATGCGATCCCTTTTAATAAATTGATCTTACGATGACGGTGTTCAGTTCGGGTGGATATGTTCCTACTGATATGCTAGTGCTTATCAACTTAACTACAACATTAGCTATCTTATCACTTAATATCTTCACGTCAAAACATCGAATTCCATCATTACCAGCCGATTTATTTGCATATAGAATTTTTATAATAGTTAATATATCGCACTTAGTAGGTTTTCTAAAGAACATACATTTATTTTCTGGAAATACATATTCCTATTCTGACACGAGTTTTTTGCTGCACCTAGGTAAATTTTTCGTAACGTTTTCACAGAACTTTTTAACAAAATTGTTAGCTATATTTTTAATGATAAATTGATATTCTTAAATGCTTTGATTACAGCTTTAGCTACTTACAGACGCGACCAGTCAGTGTATATAGTATATCCCACATTTTCTTTTTATTCATTTTATTATTGTAATAGTATTCATATAATTAAAGTATTTGTTTCTAGACTTTTCTAATAATTTTTGAGTTTTATTTCGCCGTGTATTAAATTCTAATCTAAATATATAATTATTTGTATCTTTTTTCCACCGATTAAAAGTAAATCTCTTTTTTGGCTCATATTGTTAATTTTATTACTTATCCGTAATTCTTTGTTTCTCTTGCTATTTAAATGTAATTTTATGCATATTTAGATTGTTTGTAACATGTTTCGATGTTTATTTTTTTATAATTATAAATTGAATAAAACTGTTTTTTACGGATTTTATCGCGTTTATTTTATTATTTTTATTCCCGACGTTTCGAGTGCTTTTCAGCAACCCATGGTCACGGGGGGGACTGAGATGTTTGACGTCCCAATGTCACAGTTAGCCCGGCTACCTTCAGTTTTTTAATATTAATTTTTGGTTCGATTTACGCCGAATGAACTCACAGTATCCGGAAGTCTTGCAGTGTTATGCTTGGGTTTGGATTTAATTTTGTTAATTATAGGATCCCAAGCAGATGGCAGCACCCATCCATCCTCTCTATTGAAATTAGGATGTTTTTTAATTTCAATAGCCTCGCGTATCATCCTTGGTAGGAATCGGTGTTCTTTTGCAAGGATTTGTGGTCTATCAAATCTGATGTAATGGCGGGGACGATCTTGAACATGTTCACAGACTGCAGACTTCCCAGAGCGTCGGTGCTTCACGTCAGCTATATGTTCTTTCACGCGGGTTTTAATGGATCTTTTTGTTTGTCCTATGTAAGAGAGACCACATTCGCAATCAAGCTTGTACACTCCTGCATCTTGTAGAGGGATATTACACTTGACGGATGGTAAAAATTGACTAATCTTCTTCGGCGGCTTGAAGTATGTTTTAATAGAAGCTCGCTTCAAGATGTAGCCAACCTTGTCTGTGACTCCTCTGACATAGGGTAGTACAGCAGGCACACGCTCGACTGTGGTCGGCTTCACTCGGTCACTGTGACGTAGGCGCGGGACCCGAAGCTTGTTGTCTTGCAATACTTAAATTATTGTCATGTAAAGAACGTAAAGATATTGTGAGCCTCTCTGTTGAGCGAACTGTAGAAATGGCATGTGTTGAGTTTGAGCACCTCATTGTTGTGAGCGTCTACAGACCCCCATGTTCTATATACGATACTTTTGAAAAAATTATGGAGGAAGTTTTTGCTAAGCTTAATAAACGGAATAAATCTGTTGTAATATGTGGAGACTTTAACATCAATCTCCTAGAAGCTTCCTCAATCAATATTAAATTTAGATCATTGTTTAAATCATATGGTCTTTTTAATTTATTTTTAGAGCCAACGCGTATTGCTCAATCTAGTGCAACATGTATAGATAACATTTTTACAAATGTGAAGCCGTTGCATAAATGTATAATTCAAAAATTAAGTTCTGATCACTGTGGACAAGTAGTTTCGTTACCATATGTTCACAAAAAGCAAGTAGATAAGAAAGTTGTGTTTGTTCCAGTAAATGCACGTCGCTTGGAGAAATTTAGAAGTAACATAGTGAAAAAACTTCCATCACTTACATACCAAAATGATCCAAATTTTTTGTATGGAACATTATTTAAGCTTATTTGCAATGAATTTAATAATACTTTTACTTCTAAAACATTCTCCTTGAACAGTCGGAAGTCATTTAATGAATGGGCGACAGTAGGAGTCCATAAGAGCAGACATAGGTTATATGATCTTTACCATGAAAGGTCATATAATCATAGCGTCGAATTTAGGGAATATGTAAAAAAATATTCAAAAATATTTAAAAGAGTGTGCTCCACAGCCAAGTCTTTGCATTTGAGCAACAAAATTAAGACGGCTTCCAATAAAATTAAAATGACATGGAGTATAATTAATAGCGAAACTGGTAAGATTAACTCTCGCAATTCAAACTACCAGTTAAGTGTTAATAACAAATTAACCGAATCAGATCAGGACGTTGCAATGGTTTTTGAGAAATATTTTACTGATATTCCGATATTAACCACTAAGTCACTGAATTCTTCTCCTGCGGTCGCCGAATCATTACTTAAACAAAATGTAAATGCGTGTACAAAGAATTTTACATTTCATAAAGTATCATCAAAAGATATTGTAAAATATTTTAAAACTATTGATGTTAAGAAAACTGCGGATCTGTGGGGGATTTCCGTTAAAGTTATTGCGTCTATAATAGATACAATCGCGCCTCATTTAGCTACTATTTTTAATACTAGTATCGAATCTGGTGTGTTTCCTGATTTAATGAAGTATAGTAAAGTAATACCTTTATTTAAATCTGGTAGTACATTAGACCCCGCTAATTTTAGACCTATTTCTGTACTACCAACACTTAGTAAGATTTTTGAAAAAATTATTCATCATCAAATGTTAAATTTCTTTAATATAAATAATTTACTTCATAAAAATCAATTTGGTTTCACAAGGGGTCGCTCGACAACTGATGCCGGTGTTGAGCTGATTAAATATATATTTAATGCATGGGAGAATTCACAGGATGCTTTGGGTATATTTTGTGACCTATCCAAAGCCTTCGATTGTGTTCACCATGAAACATTAATCAGGAAACTTCAACACTACGGTGTAAGAAGTGATGCTCTAAAATTAATTATTTCATATTTAAGTAAGAGAACGCAAAAAGTTGTCATCAACAGTACGAGTTCTTCCGGGTCGATGGTACAGATGGGCGTGCCTCAAGGCTCAATTCTCGGCCCCTTTCTGTTTCTTGTATATATTAATGACTTACCTTACATAGTAGGAGATAACCATGATATAGTATTATTTGCAGATGACACTTCTTTAATTTTCAAATTAAGTCGACATTTGCTAAAATATGACGAAGTAAATAATGCTATATCTAAATTAGTGAATTGGTTCAATGTCAATAATTTGCATTTAAATGGCACTAAAACAAAATGTATGAAATTTATGACTCCAAATGTCAAACAATTAAATACTAATGTAATTTTAAATGGGGAGAAACTGAGTCTTGTAGATACCACAATTTTTCTTGGAATCACACTAGACGCGAAGCTTCAATGGAGCCCCCATATATCAAAGCTAGCAAGCAGACTTAGTTCTGCAGCATATGCTGTAAAAAAGATTAGAAGTCTAACTAGTGTTGAAACAGCTAGACTAGTTTACTTTAGCTATTTCCATAGCATAATGTCGTATGGTATTTTGCTATGGGGACACGCAGCTGACACTGAAATTATATTTGTTTTACAGAAGAGGGCCATAAGAGCAATTTATGATTTAAAGCCTAAAGAGTCGCTGCGACAAAAATTTAAGGAAATTAATATATTAACTTTGGCCTCTCAATACATTTATGAAAATGTAATGTACGTACACAAAAATAAAAGTAGTTTTACAAAAATAAGTGATATTCATTCTGTAAATACTAGGAACAGACACAAGCTAGTAGTACCGGTTACTCGACTCCATCGAGTCAGTAATTCATTCTTGGGGCGATGTATACGCTTTTACAACAAAATTCCAGAAAATATACAAAATTTTACCTGCTCAAAGTTCAAAACTTTATTAAACTAAGTTTGTATAAAAAGGGTTATTATAGTATTAAAGAATTTATAGATGATAATAACCCCTGGAAATGAGGTGATCGCTACCAAGCTATTTCTAATTTGTTGTGTTGTTAATTTGTGTAACATACATGATTGTAAGCTGTTATTTTAAAAAAATAGTCCCGCTGGGTTTCTTGCTGGTTCTTCCCAGGACAGAGGTTTTTTTTTCGAACCAGTGGTAATTATACAAAGGAGTGACTTTCAGTAAGCATTATTTATAATCTATATTGAATAAAAAAGTTTCTGTTTCTGTTTCTGTTTCTTGCTCGACGTACTGCAGCTCGGCGGCCAGATGTTTTCTGTCACAGATCCCTCGTGCTCTCTGAAACAAAGATTTTCCCACGGTAGCTAACTGTGATGGATGATGGTGCGATTCACCATTTAAATATCGGTTAGTATGGGTCTTTTTTCTATACACAGTATGACCAATAGTGTTATCAGGATTTCGGATGACTAAAACATCTAGGAAAGCTAAAGAATTGTTGGCCTCTAACTCCATTGTGAATTGTATTTTAGAGTTTATGGAATTAAGGTGGTCTAAAAATGCAGTTACTTTATCAGATGGTAAAATTGTGAAAGTGTCGTCTACATACCGCTTGTAGAATCTTGGATTTACAGGAGCAGTAAGAAGGGCTTTCTCCTCAAAGTCCTCCATGAATATGTCGGCGACTATGGGAGATACAGGTGAGCCCATCGCCACTCCATCTACTTGCTTGTAAAACTCCTCCTTCCACAATAGATAGCCAGATGTAAGGCAGTGTTTGAGTAATACTGCATATTCTGTAGGCATGTTGTATTCTTCTAGCTTCCTGGTTACAATTGAGATGCAGTCTTCAATAGGTAAGCATGTAAATAGTGACTGAACATCAAAACTGACCATAGTTTCATTGTCAGCAAGATGTAGGTCTTTTATCTCACTAACAAAATGGTACGAATCCTTTGTGTGTGCTCTAGTTTGTCCTCTCAGTGGTGACAGAATTTTTGCCAGGTGTTGAGCCAACTTATAAGTTGGTGAATCGATTTGGCTCACTATGGGACGTAGTGGAGCGTTTGGTTTGTGTATTTTCGGTAACCCATATAACCTCGGTGCTTTAGTACACGGTGGTATTATCGAGTTTACGTCGAGATTTAATTTTTCGGAGTAATTCTTTATTAGATCGCTAGTTGTTTTAAGCACATTGGTTGTAGGGTCTGTTTTGACCTTTTTGTACGTACTTTCGTCCGATAAAAGTTGTTGTATTTTCAAATTATAATCTGACGTATCCATTATTACCGTAGCATTTCCTTTATCTGCACGGAGAATCGTGAGCTCTGGTCTGTTGCGTAAGTTGTACAACGCTTTAAACTCGTCTTTGGGGAGATTTAGTTTCGGCACAGCACTTCGACGTAACAAGGACGAAATGTCTTGACGTATGGCCTCAACATCTTCCTTTCCCACATTGTTTTTAAAAAGGCAATCCTCAACGTTGCATATAATTTCCTCATACGGAATTTCTTTCGGTGTTATTGCGAAATTCAGGCCCTTCGATAATACTTTTAATGTAGGTTCGTCCAGTGTTTGTTGTGACAGATTATAGACCGTGCGTTGTTTATTGTTTGTGTCTGTGGTCAACGGTTGTGTATCGTTTCTACATTGACATGGATGTTTGGCATTTGATTTGATCGTTAATTTTTGGTATTTCTCTATTTGTTTATTTTTGCATTCATTATATTTAGCTTTTTCACGTTTGTTCAAAGTTTCTATGCAATTATTAAAATCAAATGTGGTTAAAACTGTCTTTAACTTACTGGACAAATTGTCTATGGTATTATTTATGAATTGTAAATCGAACCGTTTCCCGAACCGAAGTCTGTGAACATGTTCAAGATCGTCCCCGCCATTACATCAGATTTGATAGACCACAAATCCTTGCAAAAGAACACCGATTCCTACCAAGGATGATACGCGAGGCTATTGAAATTAAAAAACTTCAATCTTAAATCAGGCAAGTAAAAAGTTGTTACGAACGGTGATTCAGCTAAAACGGTTCGATTTACAATTCATAAATAATACCATAGACAATTTGTCCAGTAAGTTAAAGACAGTTTTAACCACATTTGATTTTAATAATTGCATAGAAACTTTGAACAAACGTGAAAATCAAATGCCAAACATCCATGTCAATGTAGAAACGATACACAACCGTTGACCACAGACACAAACAATAAACAACGCACGGTCTATAATCTGTCACAACAAACACTAGACGAACCTACATTAAAAGTATTATCGAAGGGCCTGAATTTCGCAATAACACCGAAAGAAATTCCGTATGAGGAAATTATATGCAACGTTGAGGATTGCCTTTTTAAAAACAATGTGGGAAAGGAAGATGTTGAGGCCATACGTCAAGACATTTCGTCCTTGTTACGTCGAAGTGCTGTGCCGAAACTAAATCTCCCCAAAGACGAGTTTAAAGCGTTGTACAACTTACGCAACAGACCAGAGCTCACGATTCTCCGTGCAGATAAAGGAAATGCTACGGTAATAATGGATACGTCAGATTATAATTTGAAAATACAACAACTTTTATCGGACGAAAGTACGTACAAAAAGGTCAAAACAGACCCTACAACCAATGTGCTTAAAACAACTAGCGATCTAATAAAGAATTACTCCGAAAAATTAAATCTCGACGTAAACTCGATAATACCACCGTGTACTAAAGCACCGAGGTTATATGGGTTACCGAAAATACACAAACCAAACGCTCCACTACGTCCCATAGTGAGCCAAATCGATTCACCAACTTATAAGTTGGCTCAACACCTGGCAAAAATTCTGTCACCACTGAGAGGACAAACTAGAGCACACACAAAGGATTCGTACCATTTTGTTAGTGAGATAAAAGACCTACATCTTGCTGACAATGAAACTATGGTCAGTTTTGATGTTCAGTCACTATTTACATGCTTACCTATTGAAGACTGCATCTCAATTGTAACCAGGAAGCTAGAAGAATACAACATGCCTACAGAATATGCAGTATTACTCAAACACTGCCTTACATCTGGCTATCTATTGTGGAAGGAGGAGTTTTACAAGCAAGTAGATGGAGTGGCGATGGGCTCACCTGTATCTCCCATAGTCGCCGACATATTCATGGAGGACTTTGAGGAGAAAGCCCTTCTTACTGCTCCTGTAAATCCAAGATTCTACAAGCGGTATGTAGACGACACTTTCACAATTTTACCATCTGACAAAGTAACTGCATTTTTAGACCACCTTAATTCCATAAACTCTAAAATACAATTCACAATGGAGTTAGAGGCCAACAATTCTTTAGCTTTCCTAGATGTTTTAGTCATCCGAAATCCTGATAACACTATTGGTCATACTGTGTATAGAAAAAAGACCCATACTAACCGATATTTAAATGGTGAATCGCACCATCATCCATCACAGTTAGCTACCGTGGGAAAATCTTTGTTTCAGAGAGCACGAGGGATCTGTGACAGAAAACATCTGGCCGCCGAGCTGCAGTACGTCGAGCAAGTATTGCAAGACAACAAGCTTCGGGTCCCGCGCCTACGTCACAGTGACCGAGTGAAGCCGACCACAGTCGAGCGTGTGCCTGCTGTACTACCCTATGTCAGAGGAGTCACTGACAAGGTTGGCTACATCTTGAAGCGAGCTTCTATTAAAACATACTTCAAGCCGCCGAAGAAGATTAGTCAATTTTTACCATCCGTCAAGTGTAATATCCCTCTACAAGATGCAGGAGTGTACAAGCTTGATTGCGAATGTGGTCTCTCTTACATAGGACAAACAAAAAGATCCATTAAAACCCGCGTGAAAGAACATATAGCTGACGTGAAGCACCGACGCTCTGGGAAGTCTGCAGTCTGTGAACATGTTCAAGATCGTCCCCGCCATTACATCAGATTTGATAGACCACAAATCCTTGCAAAAGAACACCGATTCCTACCAAGGATGATACGCGAGGCTATTGAAATGAAAAAACATCCTAATTTCAATAGAGAGGATGGATGGGTGCTGCCATCTGCTTGGGATCCTATAATTAACAAAATTAAATCCAAACCCAAGCATAACACTGCAAGACTTCCGGATACTGTAAGTTCATTCGGCGTAAATCGAACCAAAAATTAATATTAAAAAACTGAAGGTAGCCGGGCTAACTGTGACATTGGGACGTCAAACATCTCAGTCCCCCCCGTGACCATGGGTTGCTGAAAAGCACTCGAAACGTCGGGAATAAAAATAATAAAATAAACGCGATAAAATCCGTAAAAAACAGTTTTATTCAATAATTATAAATTTCTATCAGACATTCCAATCTATTTCAATAAGCTTTGGTTTTAATGTATTATAATCAATTAGCTGTTTGACTTTTGCACTATTCTGTATAATGTTTTTAACTCTGCTTCTTATGCACGACAACACAATCATACGGTGGTTCACCATAACAGTATCGAGTGTGGCCGAGTAAAGGTCTTGCAAAAGAGCGCGTTCTTGCAAAAATATGATCAATGCAACTTCGTGTAATAGTATCATTTCGTTTTTCGATTCTAGTATGATGATTGCACTCGCTAGGCCACACTCTGCCATACAACTTATATAGTATTCACGTATGTTATTCTGCGACTTGAAGTCGATATTTATATCACCCAATAAGTATAAATCTAAGCGTTTAAAAGAGTCCTTACACAACAGTTCTCTCAATTCCTTGAAAAATAAGTGTTTGCCTTCTTTAGGTGGTCTATACAATGAACACATAAGTGCTGTGTAATGAAGTGACGTAGATAATTTCCCTATTAAAGATTCACAATGGTTTAGTGATACATTATTTAGCATTTGGAACTTGTGGGTACTTTTTACATACATCACAATGCTACCACCTCTTCGCAGCTCACAAATCTTACAGTACATTTCATAGCCATGAATATTAAACAATTGCATAAGATGAATATTAAACAAATGCAAGAAGATTTTCCAACGTGGTAGAGCCATGCTGCAGCTATATTAGTAGTATAGTTGTAGCACGAATGGGTCGGCTGGACGGGGGAAGGACCACGCTCTCATAGAATACCAGCGTGAAATAGCAGCTTGACGCTGCTGTGTTTCGAATGGTGAGTGTAGAGAACCGGAGACCCTTTTTACTGGAAAGGAGGCATTCCATCTTAGTCCTCACGGGTGACAACGCATCTGCATTTTGTTTTGTAATAGAGGATAGATGTAGATGTCTATGGGCCCCAGCAACTACTTACCATCAGGTGGACTGTGTGCTCGTTTGTCACCCTTTACTATAAAAAGAAGAGATTACTGCTTATGGAAATTCCTACCTCTATTAATATAATAACGTCAAAATCAATTTTAGAATAATGAATGAATTGTAAAACTAGACAAAAATGTTTAACTATTCATTGATAAAAACTATTTTTACGGATATCATCGCGTTTAATTGACTTATTTTCTTATTAATTCCCGACGTTCCGGGTACTTTACAGCATCCATGGTCACGGGGGGCCGTCTAGGATATGATCACAAACTGCAGCATATCCAAGATGGCCCCCGCCATTACATTAGATTTGATAAACCACAAATTCTCGCGAAAGTACATCGATTCCTGCCAAGCATGATACGTGAGGCTATTGAAATTAAAAAACATCCTTATTTCAATAGAGAGGGAGGCTGGGTACTACCACCTGTTTGGGATCCTGGCATTAATAAAATTAAAACTAAACCCAAGCATACCACTTCAAGACTTAAGACACAGTAAGTTCATTCTGCGTAGATCGGACCAAAATTAATTATTAAAAAAGCTGAAGGTACTCCGGGTTAACTCTGACATCGGGACGTCAATCCCCTCAGTTCCCCGTGATCATTGGTACTGTAAAGCACCCGAAACGTCGGGAATTAATAAAAAATAGGTCAATTAAACGCGATAAAATCCGTAAAAGTAGTTTTAATGTGTAGTGTTCACGTAAATATAAGAAATCATTATGATTAACCATTGATCGTACATTTATATGAACATTTTTTAGTTTTTGTGTAGATATTTACTAAAATCGTTTATGTTAGCACAGTCAAACAGTTCATGTATTTCCGGTGAAAAAACTGTTGCGATGTTTCAAACTGCTATCGATATTTCAGCATCGACATCTTATCAATATCATATGAGCTCCTTATGACAATCGGCTTATCATTATCGATTTTGCGAGTCAAAATTCTACCACCCTGCAACCAAATATATTTTTAAGTCTCCTTCAAGGTTTGTTTAGCTTGCCACAGTAGCGTTTTATTTGCTTTGGTTAGTGCACGTCGAAGTATCACTCTTGTCTTGGCTACATCAGGATTAGTGACATTGGGAATTATATCTTCCGTAGCAATTGTTTCCCTTTATCCAGCGCGGATCCATTGGTCGACCTGCTCCTCTTGTTGCAATATGAATGAATGCTGCTTTTAAGATTGCTCTTTCGGCTCTTATTTGCAATAATAGTAATGTTTTCGCCTCCTCAGTTAGATACAGAATAGGTCAAAACGGACAAACATAACGCATAATATTCTGTTTTCAGCAATAACTTGTGCTTTTCAAATTCGATAACTGTAATTTGTAATTTATTTATGTTATATTTTTTTGATCCTTAAATCAATCCAGTCCCGGCTTCGGGTGTATGTAATCTATTAATGTGGCGTCATCTAAATTTTTAAAATAATCTTCAATGACCATTTATTTTATCAGTTTTTAGATTTCACGAAAATAAAACCAGTTTTTCTGGTCAAATATAGCCTTGATCACTCCTGGTATTGCTTTCTATCTGTTCGTAAAGTTACATCACAATCGGTTTAGGTTATTCCGAAGAGTAGCCCGTACAAATAGACAAACAGACAGACAGGCATAGAGATAATTTTTTTTTTACAAATTCCTATTCAGGTCCTATTGATATACAAATAACCCACTGAGCTCGATAAACGGCAGTTATTTAGATATTACAAACATACACTTACATTTTATTTAATATCCTATGAATAATTTCTCTAAATTAACTAATCTTAGCATCAGAAAATCGGCCGTCAATTAAATAAATAAAGTCATATGTTGGCTTTAGTATATTAAAACACATGAGACAATATATAAAACACATGAAACAATAGAAGAAATATAATAATATCTAGACGCTTTGAAACCGCGACGTATGCAACACAACCGACAGAAGAGTTAATTAGATATCCGTAGGCAGTATACAAACTTGGGTTTCTCCCTTTATTCATTTTTTATGTTGGATTTATCTGTGCTATTTATTTTATAAATCTGAAGTTACAGACGAACATAGTGTACAGTGACTACTTCAGTCCATAAACAGCTGCAGCCAACTTCCAACAAAGAAGTCTACAGGTGTTTTGTCACTTCTGTGGATTAAGATTGAATGCTTCACAGCTTGTAATTATACTAGATTTCTATATTATTCAGATCGGGACGCGGCAGTGCAAGCACTGCTATTTTCGTCGCAGCGAGCTGTTCAGACTTCAACCCTGTAGGCATAAGCAACAACTTTGCATTCAATAGGCATAGGCGCCAAGATTGCTCCCAGTGGCTCTCAGTGGCTGTTGACGTAGACACAAAGTTAGCGTTAACTAGCACCTGAAAAATTTTTCATATTGGATTTTTACTCTGACCAGTTTAATGTACAATTTTAAGTAGAGAACAAGAAAAGCAATATACATGGAAACAACTACGTCAGATACGCAAGCGTGCACTCGAGTACATCCAACACAAGTTTCGCAAAATAGGTATCCAAAGTAATTTAAGATAAGAATAGATGTAATAAGTTTCAGGTGCATGAAACAAATAAACAATCTGCTTTGCAAAATAAAAATTAAAAGAAATGAAGACAAATGTATTACAAACCATATAATTCCGGACTTCCAAAGTTCACCAAACATTCTCTTAAAAACGGCAACTGTGTGACATGGCACTCACAAACTATTGCAAATATTGCAAAAACCACATATTACAAAGGTAAGGCAACTGCGCAATATCTAAGCGTTGCAAAAAACAATTGCATGCAGAGCAGTAGGCCAATACACGCATTGCAAATATAAAAAGTAACTGTATGAAATGTCACACAGCAAAAATGGCATTACACATATTGCACCCGTCATTAAATCGTCTATGTCGGATAGATATCCGTGTGACATGGCTCACCACTCGCAACGTAAGCTAAGCAAGGGTGCGGTGTCTATTCGCCAAACTAAAACACCATGATGTGTTCGGCAGCTGCTTGTGTTGTATTGCAGTAAGATCCGCCGAAAAGTTACAGGCTGTATCGATGGCGTGGCAGCACGCATGAAACCTTATATCCCCCGCATATTGAAGTCCAGCTTTCCCGTAAATTGCGACGATTTGTTCACGAACATAAAATCACAGACGGTGAAAGTTCGTGGCTGCTTACGACCGTCGTTGACATAAGCATTTTGCCGATGCTGGTTAGCCTCTAGTAGAGCAGACAATTGCTGTCACCAGAGCTAGACTATATTCATCTGGTCCTGAAAACCAATAAAACACAAAACTAGTAAGTTAATTGATCTGGCCAATACCAATAAACCATCAATAAACTATAAGGTTTGGTTGAACAACTTCAACCAAACCTTATGGTATGGCTCGGATGTCAGCGTCATCCGAGCCATACCATACAATAACACTTGAAGGGATTCAACCAAACCTTATGAGATGGCTCGGATGTCAGCGTCCTAATGACCAGGATAGACTATTTAATATAACTAGAAACAGCTGGCTATTTCCACCAAGTACCCACAAAGACACAACTCTTTGTACAGCTTGTACGGCACTATTGGCATCGATAGAAGATACACGCTTTAACAAAACATATTTCGCAACAGAATCGTGATTGTAATCGGCAACAGCGGCAAATAATGTGTCCGAGAGTCTTACGTTGACAGCATACTTCCATTCAAGAGCTAGTTGCACAACACTACGTCTTCTACTGAATCCTCAGCATCAAACTCCAATTTTGTCGGCCACATTATATTCTTATTTTTATTAATTCATAGCACGTTAAATTTAAAATGTTTTTTGGTACATCGTTAAATATTTCGAACTTTATAATGTTGGTCACGTACATCAAATATGGCATGAATTATCAAATTATAACATAACTCAAGTAAATTTATACTGAATGTAAAATATAAATTGTACAAAAAGATTTAACTTTGGAACTTTTTTTACAACATTTTACTTTAAAATTTTACTCTATACTTTAACGTACCATACGTTAGTGTCGTTAATAGGACAGCGAATTTCATTACGACATTTAAATAAAAACCAAGGCACCAACGCGAAGCGTATCCTAGTATTTCACATACGTATCCTAGTATAACACTCTCACACTATTGAAAGATTATAATCTTGCTGACGATAACAGGGACTTTATCGCACTTCTGATGTCGGCAAAGGGTGAATTTCGGGGCCTAATGGACCCCTGCCTTCATCGGTAGCCTTGAGCAAAACAATCATAACAATAATCTAGTCCAGACTTATCTTGGCAATTTAACTAAACAATCTCAATCGAATAGACGTCCGCTTGTTACGAGCACTGGCGATAGAATGCCCGCCATGCCCGCGCTCACACAGCCGCGTCCAAGTATGACTCGGTATGACGTCACACTTGCGTTCTATTGTTGTTTACCGGGCGAGAACCAGTGTAGCCGCCGTGTGATCATAGGTGGCGCCACAGATTCTCCGACAAATATTTATAAATGTTGATACACAAAACAATGTTTATGAAAGGTGTATTTTGCAAATTTTTTTAAATTTTTTTTTAATAAGGCTTACCAACTAAATACATAATAGGAACTTATAATATCACGATTTTGAAAAAAATACATTTTTTTTTTTATAGTAGAGGGGGCAAACGAGCATGCGGCTCACCTGATGGTAAGTGACTACCGCCGCCCATGAACAACTGCAACACCAGGGAGGGAATTGCAGCTGCGTTGCCGGCCTTTTAAAAAGGAGTACGCTCTTTTCTTGAAGGTCCCTAAGTCGTATCGGTCCGGAAAAATCGCTGATGGTAATCGATTCCACAAGGAAGTCGTGCGAGGAAGAAAACATCTTCTAAATCGCACAGTGGTGGACCGCTAATCATCCAGATGGTGTGGA
The DNA here is from genome assembly GCA_033319125.1 of Parnassius glacialis. NCBI lineage: Eukaryota > Metazoa > Arthropoda > Insecta > Lepidoptera > Papilionidae > Parnassius > Parnassius glacialis. Next base: position 11,999,006 of record JAVANC010000014.1, read on the forward strand.
TGGTATCGGGAGTTCTGCCGCGATGTGCGTTCGTGAAATTTGGCGGCTGGGATTAATCCGAACAATTCCTCAGAGCACTCCCCATGGTAGATGCGAAAGAAAATGCAAAGAGATGCAACATCTCTTCGCAGCGCCAATGAGTCGAGCCGATCGGAAAGAACTCGGTCGTCGACGATTCGAGCCGCTCTGCGCTGGATGCGGTCAAGTGGAAGGAGCTGGCACTGGGGAGCCCCTGCCCAGAGATGGGAACAGTATTCCATGTGAGGCCGAACCTGCGCCTTGTAAAGTTGCAGGCGGTGTGCCGGCATGAAATACTGTCCCGCTCTGCTGAGCACGCCAAGCTTTTTAGAGGCCAATTTGGCCTTCTCTTCCAAATGACCACGAAACTGCACGTCACTCGATATGTCGACGCCGAGGATTCCGATACTGGCTGAGGCAACCAGGGGAGTGCCTTGAAACTGAGGAGATACGACAAAGGGATTCTTTTTAGCGGTAAACGCGCAAACTTGTGTCTTCTGAGGATTAAACTGGACTAGATTTAGTCGCCCCCAGTTCGAGACTTTGTCCAGCAAAGACTCGACTTCAGACACAAGTTTGTTCCGGTACTCGGAGACGTTTTCCCGAGAAATATTAGCACGGCCGGTGTATAGAGCATCACCAGTGCTGTCATCCGCATAGCAATGAATGTTACCAGTTAGCAACATATCATTGATATGCAGAAGAAACAGCGTTGGTGATAGCACACAGCCTTGTGGAACACCAGCGTTGATAGGCTTGTAGTCAGAACATGCACCGTCTACAACAACCTTGATGCTCCGATCTGCAAGGAAGCTGGTGATCCAATTGCACAATTTCTCGGGAAGCCCATAGGAAGGGAGCTTCGAGAGAAGCGCTTTGTGCCAAACCCGATCGAAGGCCTTCGCAATGTCCAGACTAACGGCCAACGCCTCCCCCTTGGACTCAACTGCCTCCGCCCATCTATGGGTCAGGTAGACCAGAAGATCACCAGCTGATCGACCCCCACGAAAACCGTATTGGCGGTCACTAATCAGCTGGTGATCTTCAAGGTACCGGATGAGCTGGCAGTTGATAATGGATTCCATTATTTTGGAGAACAAGGAGGTGATCGCGATAGGCCTATAGTTGGACGGGTCTGAGCGGTCGCCTTTTTTAGGGATCGGGTGGACAAAAGCTGTCTTCCATGAATTCGGGACTACGCCTTGGGAGTAGGAGTACCGAAAAAGACGCGTTAGGACCGGTGCCAACTCCGGAGCACACGTCCTCAGCACAATTGGGGGGATTCCGTCAGGCCCACTCGACTTCTGGATGTCCAGGGAGAGAAGTGCTTTGCGAACCGAGCGCTGTGAGAACAGCACATCCGGCATAGAGCACTCACACCGCGGGATGGTCGGCGGTGTTTTCCCCCCGTCATCAAGAGTCGAGTTGGACGCAAAAAGGGAGCCTAAAAGGTCGGCTTTGTCTTTTGCGTCATGGGCCAGTGAGTCGTCCTCCCTGTGCAGAGATGGTAGTGATGGCTTACAGAAATTCCCTTGGACAGCCTTGGCGAGAGACCAGAATGCACGGGTTCCCGAAGGAAGGCGAACTAGTTTCTCGCCAATTCTGCCTATGTGCTCTGACTTTGCCTTGGCAATAACTCTTTTGAAGGACCTGGAGGCGAAGTTATACTTCTTTTTAAGTGTGCTGGTGTTTACATCCCGAGTCGCCGAAGCCGCAGCCCAGGCTTGATAACACTCCTGCTTACTGCGTAATGCAGTTTTACAGGAGCGACCAAACCAAGGCTGAGATCTGCCTCCGATGGGTACCACAGATGATGGAATAAATAGTTCCATTCCCTGTAGCACCACATCAGTGACAGAGTCAGCAACAGCGCTGGGATCATCCGGCGAGAAGCAAACCCGCCCCCATGGGTAGGATGCAAAGAAAGACCGCATTCCGTCCCAATCCGCCGACCTGTAATGCCAAACACGGCGGCAACCTGCAGAACGCAACCGCGAAGGGAGCGTGAGTGGCACCATACTCCGGATCAAACAGTGGTCCGAAGAGCCGAGAGGGGCATCGACGGAAACCTGATATCCGTCCGGATGAGAGGTCAGCAGAAGGTCCAACAGGGAAGGTGTATGATCCTCCACATCTGGAATCCGCGTAGGCGAAGTAACCAGTTGTGTCAGACCATATGCCAAGGCAAAGTCATAAACAGATCTCCCCGCATGATCGGTTAAACGTGAACCGAGCCATTCGGCATGGTGGGCGTTAAAATCGCCAAGGATCACGATCTCTGCGGATGGGACCTGTTGTAGCAAGGAATCTGTAGCCATTTGGACGTGGTCGATGAGTCGGTCTGTTTCGGCATTACCGCTATGGGACCTATAGAGGCACCCGTAGACGCGCGGATGGTCGTCGCTGTCTACGCGTAGCCAAAGGATGGACAGGTCCGAACCTTCAAGACTGCCGAGGCGTCGAGAACAGATGTCCTCTCTGACATACACGCAAACTCCAGCCCGAGGCACAAAGGAGTGCTCCAATTTGTACCCAGGGTAGGAGAGATACGAAATATCAGCCGGAGAGGAAACCTGCGTCTCGGTCAGGAAGAGCAAGGCCGGCTTCGCCGTCTCGAGATGGTAGTGGACGGCGTTTAGGTTAAAGTTAAGTCCCCTGATGTTGCAGAAATTCACGGATAGCGTGGCAGGGGTCGCCTTGGTATTGTTGCTCTGTTTACCCCGAGCAGTTATGTTTTTGAGCGGAATTTTGCCCCCCCCCAGAATACGCGGGGCAGCCTGAGCACCCACGCTCAGGATTGGAATAACATGGTCGTGGATGCTCAGCGAGGGATTCTCCAGGGGTACTGTTACCCTCCTGGGGTAGTCTATTGTGTAATTCCGCTACCATGTTGATGGGGGGGGGGGGGATTGGGCCTCCGGCCACCTGCACTCACCAGACGAAACGCAGAAGCAGAGCTTCTACTTCACGCCGGTATTCTGTGAGGTCGTGGTACTAACCCGGCTCGAGCCGGCCCATACGTGCAACAGCAAAAACTGCTGCATGGCTCTACCACCGTTAAACATACATTATACATTATACATATGCATTTAAATTAAAGGTATGCAACAGCATTTTTAATGATAAAAGCCGTTGTTTTACATAATACATACATTGATATATTAACCCCTTTTAATATATCAATGAATACATTTTAAATTTTTTAAACTTTTTTTAGTACAGACAAAAATATGAAAGAATTAGAAACCAAAAATAAAAACACTAAAAACTAAAAATGGCTCTTGCAACAAACTAAAATCGATTTTTTAAAAGTAGCAGGTTTTTCACAAAAGATATCTAAATTACAATTTTGAAATAAAAAGTTATAATTTTTTACCAGTGTACAAATAGGAGAGGAACTACCATATTTCCTCCTTCTTAAGGACATTGAGAATGGTTTATAATTATGCAGACGAGCCGTAACTTTAGGAACTAATATATTAATTTGTGATAGCAGAGACGGACAATCAACTTCATGGTTTAATAATTTATATAAAAACATCATAGATAGCTGTTCCTTACGTTGCCTTAATTAAAGCATATTAAATTGGTTTAACCTATCAGAATAACTATTAACGCTGCGGTAACTACCATTGATAAAGGAGATTCTGTTCACAAACATTTTTTGAATCTTTTCGATACGCTGAATATTATTCTGATAAAATGGGTACCAAACAGAAAAATAACCGGCCTAATTCGCAGAGAAGGTTTGCAATAAGTAATATAGGCAAATGGTTAAGAAAAATTAATTAAAAAAATCTCAAATATTCTGTCCTATTATGTTTTAAATTCAAAATGCGTGGTAATGCATTATTTTAACTGATTTTACTGCGCACGCATACATTCGCAAGGGTCGATCGGTATAGTGTTATTTTTTAAAGAATAGTCAAATTTTAATAGCTTCTTTTTACTGTCACTTTTTCGTTTCATCAAGTTTCAAATCACAACGGTTCTAAAGAACTTTTCACTTTAAAAATATTGGAATAAAATAGAACAAAATGACTTTCATTCAACATTAATAAAAATTATTTGGTTCTATTTTATTACAATAATTGTTTTTCTAAAAATGCATAAAGAATGAAATATTTTTAAAGTGTGGTACTCTTCGATAACGCAATGAATGAGCGATCGATAGTCAACAGCGCGGAGTCAGGTAATTGCTATCATAGAGTCCTGTCTCAACTAGCAACCGAGTATTGTTGAAAATATGATTTTGTTGAAATATTTTAAATAAGATCCTATAAATAAAATAAGTCATTAATTATTACTTATTTTACTTCTTAAAAGCAGTAACTGTTTAGGTATTGTTGGTTATTATAGGCATAAAATAAGTGCTAGATGTTGTGACCCCTGGTGTTATGCCAACTTGTTCAAGAGGTAGTCTCACCAGCACGCAAAGGAGGCATTGCGTGCTAACTTGCGAAATACGTTATTAATATATGGAACCTGAATTTATCAGACAGAGATATACACGTGGTAGAGACATGCTGCAGCTATGTTATAGCTGTAGCACGAATGGGTCGGCTCGACCGGGAAAGCATCACGCTCTCACAGAATACCAGCGTGAAATAGCAGCTTGATGATACTGTGTTTCGTATGGTGTGTATAGAAAAGCGGAGACCCTTTTTACTGAAAACGAGGCATTCCATCTTAGTCCTCACGGGTGACAACGCATCTGCATTTTCATTCGTAATCGAAGATAGATGTAGATGTCTATGGGCCACAGCCCAATTGTACTAGAGGTATAAAAACGCATCAATATTTTGATTCTTATTTGATGATAGATGCGTATGTTTATGGTTCACATTTACCACCAGGTGGGCTGTGTGCTCGTTTGTAACTTTTATTATATGTAAAAAGAGAGATAATTGTTTATTATTTAAAATTTACAAGTCTATAATTATTTCTATAACTCACTTCATTTAGTTGAGGGTCATCCAACATTACGTTGCCACTAAATAAAGTGACGAATTGATAAAACATGCAGGTCTATTAATGCAGTTGACTCCGGATGATACTTAGGGCACAAAATAGATAATGCTTTGGGGCATTATTTGTGGAAAACAATTCTTATCAGTGGACAATGATAATGATGATGATGATAATGATAATAAGAAATTCTTATGTTTATGTGTTAGTATTATACGTGTCTTCAACGTGCATAACATAGCACGTATTCTTAAATTTACACGTAGTTTTATTTATAGTTTCAGCGCATTTTTTATCATAATATGTCTACATAATAGCACGATTAATTAGACTGTAAAATGCAACTTTACATGGACAACGCACTGAATACAATGGCGTACAGTGCTTCGACGCAAAGTGTTTCATCGGTAGGTACGTAATTTATTTGTGAATGAATTCACTGCACGCTGTGTTACCTGATAACTTACAAAATGAGCTATGGCGCTGAAAGGAAAATCTAAATATCTCAGACTGTTAATGGACAGAAGCTTTACCGAAACGAAGGTCTGCCATCACTAACTTACCCAGAGTCTATCTTACTTGCCTAGAATGATGAGTATCATATTCATTACTTTATATATGTACATAGTTGTTCATACAATCAATTGTTTTTGAATAAAATAAAATAGAATAGAATATTTTTCTTAAAATCACTGTTATTGCAATGAGAAGTTCCCCTTTTGAGGGAACTTTAGGCTGCAGTGGGTAAGGAAACGAGGAAAGGTGAGAGTAGGGAAATCATGGTTTAATTAAAACATTGGTTGGATGAAATATAAAATATAATTTGTTCTTCAGTTTTATTCATATTTAATCTCATGTTATTTGTTTCAATTGCCGTGACAGGTGTCTATGAGGTGTAGTAACATTCTTTTACCAGATCGACTTTTAGTTCGTTTGTCACATCAATAAAGCAGTGGTACCAGAATGTTATACATACATTTTGAGGAGAAGTAAAGTTTAAAAAGGGAAATCTCAACTGAGGTGTGAGGAACTCAATTCATTAAAGGAGAAACACTGTTCAAAATAGATAACAAGTAATACTTTTTGCAAATCATTCAGGCTTTAAGCATTGAGATGAACCAACGCGAAATCCTTCGGGACTTTTTTATAATATAAGTACAATATATTTTGTTCATTCATTGTCATTTTTTCAAGATATAATTCGCATTTTTGACGCGTTTTTGGAAAGATAATCCAGCAGTGGGTTTTAAAAACTATTGTTCCATCTCAAGGCCAATAGTAAGGATATTTATTTTGTCAAAAGGTTGTATATATATAGGTCACTCTTGTTATATGTACATAATTTTGGATTGGATTTCTTTGATGCTTGTGCTTCAGAACTCCCGTGGTAGGAAGGATTTTTTTATAGGATAGGGTGACAAACGAGCACACAGTCCACTTGATGGTAAGTGGTTGCTGTGGCCCATAGACATCTACATTTATCCCCGTCTGCGAATTAAAATGCAGATGCGTTATCACCCGTGAGGACTAAGATGGAATGTCTCTTTCCAGTGAAAAGGGTCTCCAGTTCTCTACATTCACCATACAAAACACAGCAGCATAAACTGATATTTTACGCTGGTATTCTGTGAGAGCGTGGTCTTTTACCGGTCGAGCCGACCCATTCGTGCTACTACTATACTACTAATAGAGGTGCAGTATGACTTTACCACGTATGTAATTTGTCATATTGCCACACTTGACGGGTAGATTGGTAATCACATTACTAGATGTCTCTCCCCTTGGACGCTGCTTCCTATCTAGGGTATTTTATGTTAGGTGTCAACGGAGTGATTATACCTCCATCTGTCGGAAGCCTTTGTGATATTTCCCATAGTGGCGCCCTGACGAACAAGCAAACCAGAGTTACTGAATTTATATCTAATAAAAACTCCCCTGCCTGTATGTTCTGTCTGCTTCGTGGTTAAGTGTTAAAAACCGTGGTTGCTGATCATGAAGTCCCTGGCTCGAATCCCGGCTCAGGCCAATATCAGCTATTGGTTTATTTGTAAAGAAATGCTCAGTAGCAGACCGAAGTCAAGAAGTTGGTTTCAGCCCCGTGCCTCGGAAAGCACGTAAAGCCGTAGGTCCTGCGCCTGATCTGTCTCTAATCGTGTCGGACTACCATCCCATCGGACTATGAGAAGGAGGGAATAGAGAGTGCACTTGTGCTTACGCGTATACTTGGACTTTATAGTCCTGTATCGTATAGATGGCTAGTCTCCATAGAGACGGCTACCGTAGCCAAAATTCGATCTGTAGAACATTATCCAGTCAAAAGGTGAATGGGATTTATGGGCCTGAAGTTAAGTAATTGGTTTTTACTGTAAAACATTAGACAACAGGCTATATTTTTCTAGAGTAAACAAAAGAGTAGCCCTTTTTACAATCTAGAATTCGAAAAAACAATAAAATAAAAAATAAGTTAGAAAATCGGTTGTATTAATATATGTATATCGATATTATAGTTATTCGAATCCAAAAATATAGCTTTTATAAGCTTGCAAGGTTTCATTAAAATTATATTATTTACTTTGAATGATATATTCATTTGGAAATAAAATATATTATTCGCTTATAAAAAAAAAGAAAAATAAACATTTTATGACAATATAAATAGATTACCATAAAGTGCATTATCTTTGAATAGAGGACTTCTCATTTTGAATTTGAAACTTGACTTGACTTTCAAACTTCAAACTATTCATTTAAAAGAAAGGGTCAGATTATCCCTAATATTCACTTCAATTGGTTGTTGTTGTTTTAACTTTCGTTAATCGTTTCACCATTTCGTTTCCTTATTAACCACAACTTTTTTAGTAATTATATACTGATCTTGTATTTATATATTTAAGTAATTATAGTGAAAAATATCTTGTTACAGTTTAATAACAGTGAAAAATCACCAGTTACAGTGTAGGTAATACATAATCTCACTTTTACTTACTCTACAATAATTCAGCTCCTAGATTGACAAATCTTACAAGATTTTCAGCTATGAATTGTTTATGTATACGCTTTCAAATGGTCCTACTTTCATCTTGTAAACACCTGGGTCCAAGAACATATGGAAACGTCTCCTTCTTTTTTATTAATGTTTTAAGTTTACTGTACGATAAGTAAAAGTTCTGTAGCCGGCGGAAGGAAAAGGGGAGATCTTCCGCCGGGCAAGGTGTTCTGCCCGGGGAGCGGCCAATGCTTCGATTGGTAGTTCGGAGCTATTCTATATATGCTGCTTTAACTTCGGAACTTTGTTAGTGCGTTTTTGGGCTTCGATGTGTTTCGCTTGTGGCGCACCACCTGCTCAGACCGGAGGTCGATAATGTAGTCTAGATATCGACGAATTGGCTAGTGCCAGGGAATTGCCTTATAGTCTGCGGTGAGTCGAGAAGAAGGCAAGTAATCTGCGAGAGTGCCGTGAAGCAGAGGTGAGCAGTAAGGCTCAGAGCCGTGCCGAACACTGTAGCGCAGAGAGTAGCTTGAAGGAACAGGATGCATTATTATTCCAGTGCTGCGATGAACCTTTGTAAAGCTAGGGCTTGCAAAATGTGAAGACTGCAGACAATATCTGCTCGGGACCGAATGAATGGGGTACTTGAGGATGATGACGAAGGTTTTTGAAGTTGATGTTTCCGAATGTTGTTGGTTGCGTGTTCATATCACGTCGGGGTCATCACTGTGGCGGTAGGAAGGAAAAGGGGAGATCTCCTGCCGGGCAAGGTGTTCTGCCCGGGGAGCGGCCAACGCTCCGATTGGTAGTTCGGAGCTATTCTATACATGCTGCTTTAACTTTGGAACTTTGTTAGTGCGATTTAGGCTTTGATGTGTTTCGCTTGTGGCGCGACGACAGCGCCGCCACAGTTCTATTAGTTTGATAAAAGGTGTTTTTGATTTGACCTTCAACTATACAATTCGATTAACCCTTTCGCTGTCCCGTGCACTACATATAGGTCATTGCTATTGTCTTACTATTGTGTTTTAAAACCGGACAGTGAACGTGTTAAGTAGCAAATCGTGTTTAATGCTACAAATTATAATATAATACATTTGTAATCAATTAAGCAGTCTGCTAAGTTCAACAAAATTATAAGTTATGAACTTTTCGTACTTAGTTTTATTGTTTTAACTGGGCCTTTCTCGTAGAAGGTAATAGCAATAGTTGACGGTTAGATTAGTGATTGCAGTCACGCGATCAATATATACAAGAATATTGACACAAAATCTATTGGATCCGAAAAATCGTCGGACACATAACGCGTCCAGTACAATCATATTTTCGGAATAGTGTTGGAACTGCCTCGGTTTTGAGGCGCATCGGAAATGTTTGCTAAAAAGTTGTGTAGGTAATTGATAGTTAAGTAACAATGTCTCAAAATATATCTCCAATTTCAGAGCACGAGATAGTCGCGACGGAATGAAGAAGGGGTCTTGTGTGGAGACTATAGAATAACCAAAAAGACATATCCACTAGCGTCAGCAATAGAATGTAACTTCCAGTATTCTATTGCATTTATAATATTACTATTTTTTGTAGAATAACGCTGATAAATCAGTACACAGTACATCTGTTGGTAAGCGGATGCTCTGGCCGATATACATTTACATTTATCCTCAATTAAGAATCAAAATGCAGATGCGTTGTCATTCCTGAGGCCTAAGATGGAACGCCTCGTTTCCAGTAAAAAGTTTCTCTGGTTCTATACACTCACCTTTACGAAAAAGCAGTATTAAGCTGCTTTTTTATGATGGTATTTTGTGAGAACGTGCTCCTTCCTCAGTCGAGCCAACACATATCTCTTATAAAAACATAGCTGCAGTACAGCTTCTAAATTATTCTAGTCTTTTTTCATACCATGGATATCGTAAGAGTGAATTACGGAAGCTCCCAGAAAAGCTTATGGCTTTCAATAGACGGCGGTATAGTATCTCGTTTACGACATATGTAAAATATCCAGAACGGTGACAGGTGCGATCGTCAATCTTTCTGCCAAGCGTGACTGTAAAGACTGTAAGGCAAATTTTCCCTTCAATGGCGGAGGCCCATGTCCATTATGTTGATTTTTACAAAAATTTCTTAGGGTTTCAGTAGTTCGAAATAAAAAAATATTTAAATTTATTTACTTATAACAATTAAAACATCCCTTTTGTCAATAATAAATTTCTTATTTTTATGAAAGCATGGCGCATGCTGTAACAATGTCTTTTGTAATACGGAAGAACTTACAATTTACCTCATGGTGAGTAGCTACGACATCCCGTGGATACCCGCAGCCAACTCCAAACAAAAACACTACAGATGCGTTGTCACCTTTAATAGTAAAATACTTCATAACCAGTAATTATACTGGCTCTCCATACACTTGAAACTGGAAAGTAGCAGTGCAAGCACTGCTGTTCACGGCAGAAATAGGTAAAGGGGTAGTACCCCGATAGACTTCTAGGCAGAAAAAAAATCTGCAACCTAGTAATAACGATGTTTTTAAACATAGCTGGATATATCGACTGCGTAGAAAATATTTTAATAGGATAAGGGTGACAAACGAGAACACTGTGCACCTGATAATGTGCTCATTTGTCACCCTTATCTTATTACATTATTCTAGTGTAAACAACCGGTGATAAATTTTACAAATGGACTGTTTCTGAATAATTTATGACTATACCACTGTACAGACTTACCACTTCGTCTCCTTTATCATTAGCTCGTAAAAGTTCACTACTGGAAATGGGCCTCTCGTTACCAAGGCTTTGACATAATAGCCAGGCTTGGAAGGCGTATTGGCGGTCGCTGCACCATACATCTCGCAATTTTGACGCTGCTCCCCGTTGACAGTCTGGGGTATTTTGCATCTGGCGTTAACGGAATGGTTATACCGCTATCGATCGGAAATGACAAGATTTTTTTTTGGTATTTCCCAAAGTCTCTTCTTACAACACCAACTGAATTAAATGGGGTGATGCAATGACGTAGCGTGGGTTGCTGCGACCCGTAGCCAATATAATCAAAAATAATCTTTGACAATGGCATCATACAGCAAAGCTTTTAAGAGGTTTTATTTTTATAACTAGTAGTAGATTTGACGTTTGTAAGACACTTTTAATAAATTTTTGACAAGTTTAAAGGGTAGTAAAATTTTTGGTTATAATACCCTTTGTATTTGCGGTATGTAGCACATTCAGTCTACGTTTTCGAGAGCGTATCTTGTCACATTAGTCAAGTTGTCAGCTGACGTGTGTTAGACGTATAAAGGAAAAATGGAGATTAATGTTCTCCCAACGCAGTTGAACGGTGTGTAAGGTGACGAGTTTATAGATTTTTTTTATTATAGAAGCAATGGTGGGAAGCGTACATAATTCACAAGTTGGTAAATGGATAATGTGGCTCATACTGTTCAACTAACATTCAAAATTCACTATCAGTTAACTATGAATTCACTATACGAAACACAGTAGACTTAAGCTACTATTTTACGCTGTTATTATGTGAGAACATGGTCTTACCGTGCCGTGGAGCCGTGGTAGCTGAGATGATTAGCACTCGTTGTAAGCTTCCCAGTACGCTAGGAACCCGGGTTCGATCCCCGCCGGCACTAATGAAATTGTTAATTGCAATTTTAAGTGCTGATTTATCACTTGCTCGGCGGCGAAGGAAAATATCGTAAGGAAACTTGCATGTCCAAGAAATAAGAAAAAACTATTTTAAAGACATGTGAAGTTCGCTAACACGCATTGGGGCAGCGCGGCGGACATTTGCTTGCTCTAAAAAATAAACCCTCTCAGAAATGAGAGTAGGCCTGTGCCCAGCAGTGGACGTAAATAGGCTGCAACTAATGGTCTTACCCCGGGCGAGCCGTCCCATTCGTGCTACAACCATAATATAGGTGCAGTGTGGCTTTACCACGTTTAGCCCTTATGTGGTAAATCGTAGTATTACAGTAACAATCTGGGTGTCATCAAGATAAGCATTAAAAAGTGACGCTTGTCTTGAAGACAACCAGGTTCTCGTTGGACGAAAAGACAGACGCCAGAAAATAATTCCACTACTTTGCTGTACGCATAATAAAAGACAAAGCAAATAGCTAGTATTCCAGTGTGGTTCTTTCCCAGCCGAGACAATGCCTTCATGTTATAGCCTAGATCTACGCTGTCGCTACGCCGAGCTACTCTGTCTCGTAGCTGTACCACGTAAAAATTACTATAACTTACTAAAGTTACTTGAATTTCGGGATCTTTGCTTTCCCCTCAACATAAATACATTTTCTTTTTACGTTAAGCTTACTCTTGATCTTAAATAAACCTAGCAAGCTAACAGCATAGCAAAGTGGCGAAGCAATCAGCTTTGTAGCGGTTTGTAACGGAAAAAAAATTCAAAGTAGGAGGTTCAGATGCCTGGGTGATCAGTAATCGATTGCTGAAAACAGAATTTGAAAATTCGAAACCGTTCGCGAGATAATCGTGGGACAGACGGACAGACGGACGGACAGACGGACAGACGGACAGACGGACAGACATCGTGAAGTCAATAAGTGACTTCGCAAGCTTCGCCACTTAATAATGCACTTATATTATTGCTTTCGTAACTTGTTGTCAAACATGTTTATTTTAATGGCTGCACCAATTTCGAATCATTATGTATCAGTAAAATTTGTTCTGGCAGTCACTTTTGATAAAGGAGTATCTTAAGTAAAAAAGTTGAGCGAATTTGTATCCTGTCATTTCCTCAGATCCTGCAAGTATTTCAGGCCTTATGGAATTTAACTAATAATTACTAATTTCTATAAAACGCTTAATAGGATTTAAAAACTGATAAATATATAAAGTTGCTAAGTTAACCCTGGGGAACTTGGGGAATTGTCGGTGGAGGATAACCGAGGTGAAGTGGATAGTATTTAAAGTTCCGTCCGTAATATGACTAAATATTACGCTACTGCGACTTATCATGGTAAAAAATATCAGTTAGAATTATTTAATTACCAATTACTGTAATATAGGCTAATGAGATTTGTAATGTAATGTAATTTTAAAGCCGATATACGTCCCACTAATGGAAACGGGCGTCTTCTCACTTCAAAAGGGGTTAGGACAAGGATGTGTCCACCGTGTTAGCCCAAATCATTTGGTGGATTTCACATGTCTTCGTAACTTTTTTTTATTTCTCAGATATCTATTCCTTCTTTTCTTTATTTTTTTTCATCTCAATTTATTCATTCGCCGCTGAGCACGTGGTAAATCAGCACTTCAAACTGCAATTATTACTTTCATTGGTGCCAGTGGGGATCGAATTTGTGTTGCTCGCGTACTGTGAAATTTACAGCGAGCCCTAACCCCTGAACTACCCCGATGATGCTTAAAAACTAATAAATATATAAAGTTGATAACAATACCTTCAGTCGAGCAACAAAAGTCTTCTGTTCGGTTTATAGTGATACTTAATAAACCAAAGACTACATTATGAAACGTCAACTAGAAGTTTACAAGTTTATAAAAGACATATCTCTGCATAAATTAGATTGTGTGAGTTCCGGAGTACTCTACAAATTGTGTTACAGATGACGTGGAAACCTTGTTAACAGTATCGTTCCCACATTTATGTTTCCTCTATTTGTTTATTGAAACGATTTTATACATTGTTTCGTGACTTTGTACTCCGCTATGAAAATATAAGTATAATATTGCAAATAAAAGTTTATTGGTGGCTATTATCATCGTTATTACATCCCCTCACTCGTCCACTGTTGAACGCGTATTTCCTCCAAAGAATGTTCCAGAATACATACTGTTCATTATAAATACATCAATACTGTTTTGTATATACAATTGTCACTATGTAGTGGCGGTTTGATAATATCTACTAATTCATTAAATTCCACATAGTGTGTGTCATATGAGGCGACAGAGGGAAACTAAAACAAGAGCTAGGCAGGAACATCTTCCTGACATCAATTGAAAGTGATAAGAGGGCTGGTTCTTTCCTTGCTCAAAGGCTAAGTATAGCCATTCTGCGGGGAAATGCAGCCAGCGTTCTTGGCACGATACCGCGGGGAGTAGGACTATATGATATTTAAGTTTCTAGTTTTAATTGAAAATAAAATAAACTGCGATTGCCAAACTGTTTGCCAAGCGTATCAACTATGGCAGTACACCATCAATAAGGCAATATGAGGAGGCCTATGTTCTGCAGTTTACTTTTAATAGGCTGTAATGATGAAAGAAGGAATATTGTAATAAATAGAACAGTATTATCGATATTTGCTGTGTATCGGCGATTTTTTTTTATAAAATAAGGGTGATAAACGAGTACACAGATTACCTGATGTTAAGTGGATGCTGTGGGCCATAGACGTTTAACCTCGATTAAGAATCAAAATACAAATATGTTATTAACACTGAGGACTAAGCTGGAATGCTTTGTTTCCAGTAAAAAGATCTCCAGGTCTCCAGACTAACGATATTTAACACAGTAGCATGAAGCTGCTATTTTACGCTGGTATTCTGTGAGAGCGTGGTCCCACTCGGGTCGGGCACCCATTCGCGTTACCGTATAAAAGTGTAAGTATAATTATAATTTCGATATTTCTTATACGAAAACTGATGGGGATTGAGGTGTTCAACGCAATGTCATAGTTAACCACGCCTATCTATAGTTTAAAAATGACCTGACCTACGCAGAATGATCACGGGGGTTGTACCATCTTGCATATTTATTTACAGTCATTACTAGTGCACTACTGAACTTAGGTCTCCCTCATTAGTTGCCTCATAGGGGTAGGGACCTCATATTAGTCATAATTGCAACGCTTAGTAGGACTTTTAAAAAAAAATAAGTTCAGTTATAAATTACACACAATAATAATCAATTTTATCAACAAAGAGCTCTTCAATTACTACAGTTATCCATATTTATTGAAAATTATCCCGTCACTCAAATATAGTTTCACTTCTATAAATATTTACATAAAATATTGCTGTATTCAAGTGGAGTGACTAAATATGTATATGAAGCATTAATACTATTTTGATACCTTTCCTTTTTTTTCTATTGTGATAAAAACATATTTAAGCGACGTAGCTTAATGGTAGACTTTGGATTGCAAACTCGGAAAGCCGTGGGTCCGAATAAATCTTTACTCATGACACCACAAAAGTGAAAGATTTACGCATATGAAAATACTCTTATTCCCCGACCAATGCAATGCAGAGGTAATAAAACCAAATAAAAATACAATTAACAAATAAAAATTTACTTAAAAAAATATGATCAGGTTTTCTGAAGTAAAATCATTTCCATACATTTGAATACTGGTTCTGATAACGCACTTACCAGGAGCCACAGGGTTTTAGTTACATGTTGTATAAAAAGCTACTGTTGTTATCATGTCAGTCCCTTGTAGTTCTATAAAGAAGAGAGTAAAATAGAATAGCATAGAAGAGAATAGAAGATAAAGGAACACACAGAATAATCTTTATTCAATGAGGGCTAATGATTTTCTGCTCACCAGATGTCGCTAGTTCACTCTGAGGTAAAGTTTTTTGTTACACAATGTCATTTAATTGAGAAGTTAGTTATTAATAAAACTTTATCAGTTTCTAGAGTATTGTATTATTACACAAAACAATGAGTCAGTGATTTGCTCTTTACTTTTTTGCATATTTTTAACTTTTTTTAATTTTTCTACTTTTATGAACATCTGTTGTTTGGTTTAACTATTTTTATTCTTATTAATATAAAATATAGGTAATAGTACAGAAAGAAACATTAACCTTTACATTTTCCGAACAAATTAACTTCCCTGCTATGAAATCTATCAAATATTATACCTCACTTTTAAGTGGCGCCGCCCTGGTGGAAGAAAAAGTCGTGGATGCCCTCATCAATGTTACAAGAATACTTTTTGAAAGTCATTTTTGCTTTTACCACTGGTTTGGAAAAATCCCTTGTCTTGGGAAGAACTAGCAAGAAGCATAGTGGAACATGTTTTTAAGCTTTAATTTACCATAATATAATATGTTGTATAATTAAAAATAAAAACATTGAAGACATCATGGTAGCGATCACCTTATTTCCAGGGGTTATTATCAATCTTCTACTGTTTAATTGTAATTAACCCTTATTAAACAATTTGTGCTTAGTTAATAATTTAAGCTTTATGATACATAGACTCTTCATATTTTCTGGAAATTTGTTGTAAGTAATATGATGTAGAAGTAACAAATTCAATATCTGTTTCCATTTAACTCAAGTAACACATGTTAAAAAGGTGGTGGTAACTGCTTTAATATTAATATCAAAATCAAGTTCATATTCACATTACAAAGTTAGGAATTTTATTCATCTGTTGCTATCCGTAAAGTTAAGGAATTACATTTAGGTATAATATTAATTAATGTATTATAACAATTATGTATAATGAAAGTTTCATTCTTTGAAATTTAACTTAATATTGAAATAAGACAAACTGTTATATGATATTTATTAAGGCTAAAGTGTTTCGAGGAGACGTGAAGCCCGCCAGCACGCATTGCGGCAGAGCTTCTATCTTGCTCTAAAATCCTCTGAGCAACGAGAGTTGGCCTGTACCTGACTCATAACATGCCCTGTTAAAATATAATCCCTCACTTTTTCGAGGTAATATATGATATCAATCCGCTGACCACTATAAAATACCTCTATCTAATCAATCAAATTTTCGAAACGCTTCTTTCGTCTTCTCGGAGGCTGAGATCATACCTATATTTAATGTAAATAAAACTTTATGTAAAAAGGTAATAAATAGTTGGCTCCAAGAATTTATTCACTATTATGACATTTAGAAGCTCCTTACTTATCCATTTTAAAAGTTAATTACCAACCCAAAAACATACATTCAACACTAATATTCACACCAAAGTATATACATAATCTTAGAAACAAAAACAAACTTAGAAACAGAAAACCTCGAACGAGATCTTATGGCAATAAAAATATAATGTGTGAAGGTGCACGATTCTTAATATATAATCTATATTAATATAATAAAGCGGAAGAGTTTTTTGTTTTTTTGTTTGTTTAAACGCGCTAATCTCTGGAACTACCAGTCCGATTTAAAAAAAATTGTATATTATAGCCAGATTCATGTGGAATAGTATAGGCTATCTAGCATTAAGCTATATGACTCAGTTAGCCTTAAATATGGATATTTGTTAAGCAAGTCCGAAGAAAAAGCACTCCCGAAATGATTTATCCGCGTACGCTGGTGTTATCGTTAGGGATAGGTAAATACAATATTCTAGAAAAATATAGACCTTTACTCCGTCTAAAAAAAAGTCCGCGATACCATATGTCTATTTCTTATACATAAGCCATAATTTGGTATTCTGTGACAAAAAATATTGAAAATTTAAAAGTGATTTATAAGCGTTATTATTAGGCATGGCCTATTTATCCTTACGAACGAAGGCTACTTCGTCATCAAGAATATTTTATGAAGATAAACTTTGTTCTTTATACCATGTTATTTGGACGCATAGTTTAAGAGATAATGTAAAATTAAAATAATTCAATACTTGGCTGGGTGCGCGAACGACGCTTAAACCCTAGCCGTTATAGAATGCTTGAACTAGGTCATGTCGCGCACCTCAGACACGTGATGGCGCGGGTGAAACCGCGGGGCACAGCTAGTTATTTATAAAGTACCGGACACTGTAAAACATTGTAATAGTATTAAGCATTTTAAGAATAAGCTAAAGTCATATGTTATAGATAAAACTTCATAACTGCATATCTTCAGTTTTAAACATAATATGAGTATGTATTGTATTAATACAGTATTCATATTTTTAAATGATTTTAGAATACATACATAATATGTTTAAATTAAATAAAATAAAATTGTAACAAATTAATTAAGGATATATAAGAATAAAACAACGACAATTATATAATGCATGCTACCGTGTAAATACTGTTAATATTACTTTTATGCATACTTAGTCTCAGTGCATCTCATTATCTCAGGTAGGAGATGGGCAGCAGCATCTTTCTGATAACAACAAAACTACAATAAAAAACTGCGGTTGCCAACCCGCTCGCCAAGCGTGGCAACTATGGCAAATACCCCCCTATGATGACAGTAACAAAGAAACGGCCCCCAGTCCCCGGCGGCCCCGCTATTCCTGGCTACGGTGGCGACCATGGTAACGGCGGGGCAGGGGGTGCTAAGAATCTCCGGTGGAGGTTTGGTTGCCACCTAAGACGACTCGACCTGGCAGCATACAACGCACGCACCCTGAGGACTGACGAGAAGATCGTGGAGCTGGAAGAAGACATAGACAAGTTACGCTGGCATATTATAGGATTAACCGAAGTCCGAAGAGAGGGGGAGGACACGGTAATCCTCGAATCCGGCAACTTGCTCTATCACCGGGAGGGCGACCATCTGTCCCAAGGAGGCGTCAAATTTATCGTCCACAAGTCTCTCGTTAACAACGTTGTAAAGATTGAGAGTACGAGTATGTCGACGAAGGTTATGTACCTTACACTCAAAATCACCAAACGGTATTTGCTGAAGGTCATACAGGTTTACGCACCAACCTCGGCACACTCCGATCAGGAGGTGGAGGAAATGTATGAGGATATCTCTAGAGCCATGCATTCCTCCAAAACCTATCCTATCACACTTTCAATCTCATGGCTGTTAGACAGGAGATGAAGCTACATTCCTAAACAGATTCGACAGCATACAGGCAACTAAACAGACAGATCTCCAAATGCATGCGGCGGGACTTACGCAACTTCAATACAGCTTGTAATGAAGAAAAGATCGAGCGGAACCAAGGCTCCAAAGTCTTTGCTAGAGATCTGTCTGCCAGAAAGAGCCAACTGTCAAAGCTGAAGACTGAGTGTGGCAGCATCTTTTTTTTATAGGATAAGGGTGACAAACGAGCACACAGTCCACCTGATGGTAAGTGGCTGCTGCGGAACATAGACATCTATATCTATCCTCGTTTGCGAATCAAAATGCAGATGCGTTGCCACCCGTGAGGACTAAGATGGAATGCCTCATTTCCAGTTAAAAGGGCCTCCGGCCACCTGCACTCACCAAGCGAAACGCAGAGGTAAACCTCTACTTCACGCTGGTATTCTGTGAGGTCGTGGTACCACCCCGGTTCGAGCCGGCCCATCCGTGCAACAGCAAAAACTGCCGCGTGGCTCTACCACTGTTCCGGGGTTCCGTTTCCGGGGCACCTGAGATTTTGAGTGAGATTGAGAGGTTCTATGGGCAGCTGTACACGTCATCGTTGGAGCCACACGCAAGTGTGAGTAACGATCCAAGAGCGAGTATTATCCAACACTATTCCGAAGACATCCCGGTCGTCAGTCTAAGCGAGATTAGAATGGCTTTCCAGCACCTTAAAAACGGCAAGGCCCCAGGCGAGTATGGAATTACAGCGGAGCTTCTGAAAGCGGGCGGAAGACCGGTACTTGAAGTCCTTCAGAAGCTCTTTAATTCCGTCCTCCATGGTGGCATTACACCGGAGGCGTGGAGCAAAAATGCAGTGATCTTGTTCTTCAAGAAAGGTGACAACGCTCTCTTGAAGAACTACACATCGATTTCCCTTCTGAGCCGCGTCTACGTGCTGTTTTCGAGAGTCATTACGAATCGTCTCGCGCGCAGACTTAAAGACTTCCAGCCTATAGACCACATACATACCCTTCGGCAAATTATACAAAAGTTCGAAGAGTAAAATTTGCCACTATGTCTGGCGAACGCACGCACGCACGCAAGAACGCACGCACGCATGCACGCACGCACGCGCACACCCACCCACACACACACACACACACACACACACACACGCACACGCACACGCACACGCACACGCACACGCACACGCACACGCACACGCGCACACGCACACGCACACGCACACGCACACGCACACGCACACGCACACGCACACACGCACACGCACGCGCACGCGCACGCACGCACGCACGCACGCACGCACGCACGCACGCACGTACGCACGCACACACGAACGCGCGCATGTACGCACGCACGCGCACACCCACCCACCCACACACACACACACACACACACACACACACACGCACACGCACACGCACACGCACACGCACACACGCACAAACGCACACGCACACGCACACGCACACGCACACGCACACGCACACGCACACGCACACGCACACGCACACGCACACACGCACGACACGCGCACGCGCACGCGCACGCGCACGCACGCACGCACGCACGCACGCACGCACGAAAGCACGCAATCACGCACGCACGCACGCACGCACCCTCGCACGCACGCATGCACGCACGCGCGCACGCACGCTCGCACGCACTCACGCACGCACGCACGCACGCACGCACGCACGCACGCACGCTCGCACGAACTCACGCACGCACGCACGCACGCACGCACGCACGCACGCACGCACGCACGCACTCACGCGCGTACGCACGCACGCACGCACGCACGCACGATCAGATGTTTAAGTGACGGTGTTTTTTTATTTCTTATAATAATATATTGTACGTTACATAAAATGTGAACATAAAACATTGGCTTATAATTGTTACTGATATATTTAAACAATAGTGTGAATCTTAAAGTCAAATATCAAAACGAAGTTAATCACGATTCCTACAGGAGCTAAACAACTGCACTCCAGATCAGATCAAAAAGTCGCCCGTTTTTTGAAAGCTTTATCTCTACGTCAGGATCTCATATTAAATCAGTATCTTCAACATTACAGAATTAGCCGTAATCGTTGTGTTTGAAAGACAGATATTGTAAACGTAGTAGTCATGCTACAGCTATATTATGGTTGTAGCACGAATGCGTCGACTCGACCGGGGAAGGGCTACGCTCTCATTGTAGTGAATGGGTGTAGACAATCTGAGACCCCTCTTTGCTGGAAACGAGGAATTCTATCTTATTTTTCAGACAGCGCATCTGAATTTTGATTTGTAGTCGAGGATAGATGTAGATATATATGAGCCACAACATTAATTTACCATAAGATGGACAGTGTACTCGCTGGTCACCCTTATTCTACAAAAAGATATACTATCGCGGTACTAAACCTTTGGCACATTAATTGATGTTTTATTCCGTCAGTTCTCGTATTTCATACTTATTCTGTTTTTCTATAAAGAAATAAAGTCTACCTTATTCTTCTATTGCTCATAAGCGCGACTGCTGATAATGTGTCCAATCCAGGACGATTTGAATCCTGGGTCGGACAAAAAAGGAGTTCATAAACCTATTCCAACTGCGCCTGCTCTCTCCTTGGTCGTGTCGAATTGCCATCCCACTATCATAGTATATGAATAGAGTGTTCCTGTGTTAGTACATACACACGTACATGATAATCCTATCCTGCGTATATGATCCTTTCAGACATGAAACAAATTTCAAGCACATTACTCATCATACAGCCCACCAAAAACCCAATGATGAATATAAATTTCCCCCAAGGAATGCCAAAAAGTGTCGGTCCTGAATTATATGTATCCATCGGCGTCCAGCATCTCTTACCTAGTCGTCACTCTATCAAATGTTTTTTTTTATAGGATAGGGTGACAAACGAGCACACAGTCCACCTGATGGTAAGTGATAGCTGTGGCCCATAGACATCTACATCTATCCTCGTTTGCGAATCAAAATGCAGATGCGTTGTCAGTTGTGAGGACTAAGGTGGAATGCCTCTTTTCCAGTAAAAAGGGCCTCTGGCCACCTGCACTCACCGAGTGAAACGCAGAAGTAAACCTCTACTTCACGCTGGTATTCTGTGAGATCGAGGTACCCCGTGGCACCCCGGTTTGAGCCAGCCCATCCGTGCGACAGCAAAAGCTGCCGCGTGGCTCTACCACTGTCAAAATTGTGGCAGCTGCCTTACACTCGCTTACCGGTTCGCGGCAGATAATTATTATAATAGTCAAATTTCATTATGAAGTTTATAATATTAAAATTGAGTTTTATAAAATTACCCCGCAAAATTCTAGACTACTATGAATAAATCCAAATGTACAAAATCGCTATATCAAATAAACAGTTTTCATTAATTTTTCTTTCCTAATAAAAGTCATAACAAGATTTATCCATTCAAATAATAGAATCAAGAGGTTTACCATTCGTTTCATTCAACCGTGCTCAACATGATTTTATTCCGTATATTTTTATAATTTGTTCCTTGATACATAAATGTACTGTATATTTTGTCTAAGTTTTGCACAAAGTCTGAAACGATGCGATGGTTGAATAAGTGTTTCCAAAAATAATTTATTTGCTTTTGTTCACCATGATGGATGGACCAGTCGGTGAACATAAAGAAGAATATTTGGAACTGGTAGTACAGCTCCTACGGGGATCAGCTACAATAGTATGGTAATGTTATGAATAAGTAATTGAAAAAATTACCACATTGCAATACAGGTAAGCTGTTTAAAATTTAAACTGCACGAGAGACAATCTGTAGTCCTAAAACAAGATGGATTGGCCGCTAAACTTGGCATAAAATTGCGAAAGGGTATCATTATTACTGTTCTTGTTTTTAACACTGACAACGTTTAAAAATAGAGCTTGCAGACTACCTTATGGTTATTATTACCCATGGACAAGAAATAAAAAAGAAATGAAATGAGGCATAGAAGTTTTCAAGTAGGTTATAAGTTGCAGCCTATATACACGTACACTGCTGGGTACAGGCCTCCTCTCATTTCTCAGAGGGTTATAGGGCAAGAAAAGGTACGCCGCGCTACCCCAATGCGTGTTGGCGAACTTCACATGTCAGATTTGCAGGTTTTCTCACGATGTTTTCCTTCACCACCGAGCACGTGGTAAATCAGCACTTAAAATTGCAATTAACAATTTCATTGTTGCCGGCGGGGATTGAACCCGGGTTTCTCGCATACTGTGAAATTTACAGCGAGCGCGAACCATCTGAGCAACCACGGCTAAAGTAGGTAAGTCATTTAGATTAATTTAGGCTTTTCAAACACGGTGCTGTCTGTTTCCTTTCACGCAAGAGATCGGTTGGCGTATGGTTTGTTTCCCTTGCGTCACTATATAAAGAAGGAGTGCAGAAATAAATTTTCACTCCTTCATCGAGAAAAACATGTAAGGACCCTACCATCGTTGGAGCTACAGTAGTGTGCAAAAGCGTTTCCATAGCCCCGACTAAGCACGTAGAGATGAATATTGTAGGTATTTCGGTATCCATATAGGTTTCCCCACAATTTTTTATTACAATAAAAAAGTAATGCATTTAGATTTAGGATAAATATTTACGGTGTTATAGAGCTTCTCTTCTTCCTCGGAGTACGTCTGGGTTCGTACTACTCTCTTACCTATTTTGTTGCCCAGCAACCGTGCGCCCGATACTGTGTTCAGGGCAAGAGAAACTGAATGATTGCAAGCATTGTGATGTGAGGCATTTGAATAATTACTCAGGGGTTGACAACAAATCTCTCATCTCTCTCATCAATCTCTCATTGTGGTAGAGCCCTGCTGCAGCTATATTATGGTTATAGCAGGAATAGGTCGGCTCGACCGAGGAAGAACCACGCTCTCAGAGAACACAAGCATAAAGCTTAATGTGTCATATGGTGAGTGTAGAGAACCGGAAAAACTTTTTACTAGAAATTATCCATCTTAGTCTACAAGAGTGACAATACATCTGCATTTTGATTACCAATCGATAAAAGATGTAAATGTCAATTGGCCACAGCATCCACTTACCGTCAAATGGACTGTGTGCTTTTGTTTCACCTTTATTTTATTTAAAAAATACCTTTCTTTGAAGATGCAGGTGTACATGGGCAGAAGCTTACCTTGATTGTTAGCTTGATTATTATTCAAATTATTCAAGTGTGTAAACATACAATATTTTTTGGCTTAATAAAAGTGTTCTTTCAAAGTTTTGACCACGATATATCTTTATGAATTTTGTAAGAGTAAAATAGCAACCGAATTTTGTTTCTTTACAAGCACTACACAAAATACTGTCATAGTGAAAGCCTCTTTTGACGGCTCCACAGCACAGTGACTTAGCAATAAGTTCTAGCGCTGAGAGTCTGCAGTTAATTGTTCTGGATCTAAATCTCTGTCAGTGTAAAATTTATATATGTAAACTGCCCCCAAGTTACAGGAGAAAAACCTAGTGTGGAAGTAATGTTTTTTAAATAAAACAAAACAATAAAACAAATTGACCTCTCCCACTGTGAAAAAACTTTTTATTCCTTATGCTTGTAAAAATGTTCTCTTTCGACCAATGGATATATAAATGGTGAAACGAATGTGAATCAAAGCATAGCGTTTAAAATGTATGTAACATACGTTGCCATGCCACGCCGCTACGCCACGTCTTTTTTTTTATATGATAAGGGTGACAAACGAGCACACAGTCCACCTGATGGTAAGTGGTTGCTGCGGTCCATAGACATCTACATCTATCCTCTATTACAAATCAAAATGTAGATGCGTTGTCACCCGTGAGGACTAACATGGAATGCCTCATTTCCAGTAAAAAGGGCCTACGTCTACGCCTTCCCTCTACGCCATGCAACTACGCTACGCAGCTACGCCGTGCCTACGCCCACCCTGTGCTGTACGCTCTTCACTACACTAACGGCTAAACTAAAACCCCATATTTTTCAATTTCATATTTTTTAATTTGGTATTATATGCAATAAGTTTTGCTTAAAATATTCAGACTCAAAATTCCAGTACTTTTATTTTATAGCGACCCACCCCGGCTTCGCCTGAATAGGATTTATTAATGCGGCGTTATTTAGATTTAAGATAATCATCAAAGATCATTAATTTTATCAATTTTCAATTACTTTAAAAACTGCAAGCTATTCGAATAAAAAATAGCCTATATCACAGTTTATAGGCTTTGCTCTCTATTTGTTCGTTAAGTTTCATTCAATCGGTTCAGTCGTTCCAAAGATTAGTCCAGATAGATAGACCGATAGACAGACTGACAAAAATATTAAATATAGTTATATATGTCTAAATATATATAAGCTCAATAAAAAGTAGTTATTTTGATATTACAGACAGACTTAAATTTAGATAGATTCAGCATTTATTTGTTTCTCCAATCACACACGTAAATTCACTAACTAAACTAAGTACAAAGTAACATATTACGAATAAAATAATTTACAAAAACTTAAAATCTAAATGTACATGTGTGTTGCAGTTTGACAAATGGGTCCTAGCTCAGCGATTAATATTGCTCAGAGAGCAAACACTGATTTTCAGCTATTACCCTCGAGATGCCAAGAAGAAAATGAGCACAATTGTGCTATTAATAGTTAATCAGTGTAAATATGTATATTTGAATGATGTGTCCTTTCAGCCCTACGATTTGCATCTTTGGTTTAATTTAGTAAAATTACTGAATGGGCGTGTAAGTGTATAAGTTTGCGTACAAATTAAAGGTAGTACCTAAAAGGCTTAGACAGCCATGATGAGTTAGTAGGAACAAAAAAATGCCATGGTTTATAGCTGGCAAACCAAGTGTTTGGGAATACCTTGTTTTTGTTTATCTAGAAGATATGTTTTGAATTTATTTCAAAACATATCTTCTCATATCTATAAATTTTACTTATATAAGGATGTATTGATATTTTTTTTTAGATTATATCATAAAAAATATAGTACTGTTGCTGATCTTTATAAATAAAAGACCTAAGTGGACTATATAATAATTATTTAGTCGAAATTGTGCAATCTCTGAATTGAAGGCGACTAGAGAGTAACAGCACGCGTAGTAATTGGTGGCCCGAAGTAGTGTTGATGTTGTATGTCGGCCAGCTGGTCGCGCGATGGCGTGTCCCTTCGTCCAGCACGTCGCACTAACCCCCCCCCCCCCCCCCCTTTATTATCATAAAGCTTAAAATCGGTCTGCGCGTTCAAGTCCGAACTTTACAATATTATTACATATTGTATATAGGACAAATTCCCATGTTCCTACATCAACAAGCGTACATTTTTTAAATAATGTAATTTATATGTTCTACCGAGAATCGTTTGTAAGGTATTTGAACAAATATTTTTGAACAATGTCAATTAAGAAATAAATGTGTTCTGTCTAATGTTTCGTTTCCCGCGTTTCGCTACACTGCTGCCTGTGGGAATTTCATTTGCTTTATTGCTGTGCTTTGACTATTCAGTCGGGTCTTTTAAGTTTTACGTATCTCGTATAAAAGGGAATCTTAATTAAACTTGAAATCTGGATGTAAAATTCTTGATTTATTATTATTTGTTATTAAGCCATATTTCAAATAAGTTAATCCAGTTTGGAAGAAGTGTAAAAAAATAAGGGGATCTTACATTCATTGGATAGTATTTCTTATTTAATTCTCATCAGTTTGTACAATTTTCTTAGCATTTCTATTTATTTAATTAATTTTAGGCAACTATAATAGTTCGCACAGCTGCGATGTTTTCAGCTCCATTTCTGTTAACGACGTGTCAACTTTAAACCAAGATAGTTTTTGTTTTTGAAAATTTTTTTAAATTGTTTGAATTTCATTAAGATTCTACGAGTCCAGTATTCAAATTCTAAAAAAGGTTTTATTGTAACTCAATCCGAAACATTCTATTCCCGATCATTTCAGTGTGCCCCTCCGTACTATTACTACTATAAAAACTTTATCACCCATTATTCTGTTTAACATAAAACCTTTTTTAAATTATGTCTGTTACTAACTATGACATTCTCGTCTGTTCTAAAAAGGAGAGAGAAAGAAAAAGAGACTAACTCTTTAATATTACGTCATTCACGTTTGCCTCAGGAACTCTCAAGAAGGAGCATACTCTTTCTTGAAACGCCGGTAAAGCCGTAAGTATATTTTTCCATGGGTATAGTAAGAGCAGTTAACGGAAATAACTGAAATATATCAGGTGTGTAGGAGTCGGTCTGGCCTTTTTACTACCCTTCTAACACACTCTACTGCCTAGCAGCGTTGCGTGCATGCTGTGTTCAGGTCTGACAGTTATAGAGAGTCGGTGTAGTCACAAGCTGTGAGGCTTTTCATTTTAGTCCTCGGAGGTGACAACGAATATACAGCGTTCTTTACTCAAAGATGCTTGTAGGTGCTGATGGATTGCAGTATCCACATACAATCAGGTAGATTGGAGGATCGTTGGTCCCTTAAATCAACAGTCCAATATAATTAAATACACAAAACATTACGTATATTTTAAGTGACGTTGAAACCTTATGGATGATTCGTATTAATATAACTATTGTGAACTGATATTATTTAAACTTCAAGACTATTCAAATATTGAAATTGGTGTGAAATGAAAACTTTCTGTTTTTAAAGTGTCAGAAAATAAAATTTCATTTGTTAAAATGTCAATGGGTTTTGTTATTCCACCAGAACGTACCACAACGATGAAACTTCAAAATGAAAAAAATTAAAATTAAATATATAAATGTCAGAATTAGATTATTTACGTAGCATTGGATAAAGAAAGTTCGCAGTTATCTAGTTTTTGCTATTTTAACACCCTTTTATTAGCTTGGCATGTATATATTTATGCCATTATAAATGTAATGGGATTTTTTAATTCAGATATCTCCCACTTACATATGTCTAAATATTCTTAAATTTCGGTAGCGGAATTGGAGACAATACTATAATTTCATGACTGTGACCTACTATTCTCACTAGGATAAACACAGGTCATGGTCAATGCTTGCTTTTTTAGTTTTATAACTCTAATAATGTTTAAGTGCTTCAGCCCTTTATGATGTTTGAAATGATGAATATATTTATGTGTTGATACAAAGATGAAAAGAAAAATATTCAATTTATTTCAGAAGCATGGTTTAATATATAAAGTATATAAATAAAAGTAATATTGAGTGCCTATTACCGTCTCACTGAATACGACAACAAAAACTGTACCATTTCACACTTCCCGCTGCAAATCTGATATATAATGGAGAAATGGCTTTTATCTCTCACCGTGTCCTATAGGGAATATAAATGTTTAAAAACATTTATCAGAAAGTAAATAAAAACACGCGAGTGTATCTAGAAAGGTATGAAGGAAAAAAGAATTTTAGAAATTACTGCGAGTAAAATATTAAAATTTAAGGAAACTTAAAATAACGCATGGATCATGACGTGTAGTGATTCTAGAGAGAATTATCCTGGTTATCCTGATCAGAATACTAGGATAAAGTTATTAAATCATTGTATTGTCATTGGTCCTTGATACAAGTGAAAATTTTCAATTCAATCGGCTGTCTACAATTTGGTGAAAATTTACCGTTACTAATATAGATAGATATACGCGAAGCTAATAAAAGCGCGTTGTTCGGGAAGGTAGTTTAAAATCAATTATTAAATAGGATCCGAACTAAAATATACGAAAGCGACTTAATAAAACCGTGGTTAATAAAAGTCGATCGCTGTACGGCGCGGTAGCCTGTAGTAGTCGCACCTCTCGTGGCGGATTTTTATTCCGAATACCCGACTTCTCTCAGTAATGACGCTGCTAACAATGGTTCACCGCCATCTATCGGATTTTACAAGATATTTAATATATACCACAGTCGCCTTTTACGACACCAACAGGTCGAAAATGGTGTGATGGTTTATTATCTTAAGCTGTTACACGGCTACCCATATTAGTCAATCTGTACATAGTTGGTTCGACCATGTCAACAGTACTGAAGTCGCAAGTGACACTATACTGGGCGCAAGTATACAATATGAGGTGTTATGTTCCGATCATTTCGTAGTCGAATTATTATGTGACCTTAGTATTTTAGTACCTAAAGTACAATTAAGAGGCTCAATGCTGGAAAGGGCTGTGTGGGGGTGTGTAAAGAGATAGAGAGCGGGTAGATAGGCATCTACACATCTGCTCAACTAAGTTGCGTGATATCGATTTTCCTTGTGACTTTCAAGACTCCGCAGATAGAATGTGTGATAATATAGAACATAGACAAATAATAGATAGATTTTATTATAATGTAGTAAGCGTGCTCAGAGAAGCTTCAGTAGAATGTTCTAATAATTGTATAAGTATAAACAAGAAGAGAAGGTATGTGACAGACTGGAACAAACATTGCAACAACTCACATGAGGAGGCTAGGCTTCGGTTCCATGAGTGGGTCGCTCAAGGTAAAACTACGTCTGGTCGAGTATATGAACGAATGCGAAACTTGCGACCTTTGTTTAAATGTCCGCTCAAATAGTATAAAATAGAAGAATAATGAAACCCAGATAAAAATGGACATTCTTACATCACAGCCATGGACGTATAAATAAGGCGGAGTGAATCTCGCTATACAACTCAGCGAGGCACCCATAATAAGTCAGCTCGCGTGTACGTACAAGGGGTCACGCAAACATTCACACTAATAATAAGTCTAGCGCCCGCCATTACGCAACAAACGTCGTCCGAGAGAAGTAGTTAGCGTAAGTAAAAACAAAAATCAATATGCCGTCTTGCGTCGTTAAATTTTGTAAAAATCATAGTGGTTTTATCAAAAAACATCAAGGAATCACCTTTCATAGGTGACTCAGTAATTATAATCACTTATTTGAGAATTTTATGTCTTAAATTAAAATGCTATTTTTGGAACACAAAACATGAGTCACGTGATCAGTGTGGTTAATTATATTTATAGGGAAAATTACCCGAAATTTGGGAAATTGCTATTTTTACCCACGTCGGCACGGATACGGTATATATGTGTGCCCAAAAACTTCTTAAGGTTGTTTTATGTGTACATTTTTGTTATAATTTTTCTGAAAAATTACCCGATCGATTATAATGCAGTTATATGCATTTTGTAGTAAGTTAATAATAGGATATCTGCCGGGTAGCATTGGTCATTATGCAACAAAAGAAAAACTAAATGCCAAAAATGCACCGCATTTCTTTCATAAATTAATAAATTTGAAAACTTTAGGAGGTTTACGTTTTCCGTCTAACGATTTTTTTTAATATTTGTTGTACTTGCGAAATGGTTGTACGAAAGATTATTAAGGAAAACATTACAATGTACAATGGAAGACAACAAAAGTATATACTTACAAAAATATTAGAAAAGTTTATTGCCAATAGACGGCTCCGTGGCGTAGTGGCTTAGCAATGAGTTGCAACGCCTGGGGCCGTGGGTTCGAATTCCGCACGGAACAAGTATTTGTATGGCCTACAAATAATTGTTCCGGGTCTGGATGTTTGTCCTTGTGCAACATATGTTTGTAAACTGCCTCCACGATACAGGAGAAAACCCTAGTATGGGGGTAATGTTTAAAAGAAATGACAGGGTTTCTGTAAGCTTGAAATTTGAGCACATATTTGCAGGGATAGAGCACAAGATAAGAGTTATTAAATATATAGCAGAAAAATAGTTGGCGATTTGATTTCACCATATTTCTAAATTAGATGGGATTTCAAGAACCTTCGAAAGTAAAAGACATTTTTTTAGAATAATTATCCAACCAAAAGGTTTTAACGTTGTTGTTTGTCATGAATATGATAAATTATGGTAATTATTTATGACTTATTGTCATAAATAATAATAAAGTTGGTAAAAAATTACCTCGCGTACATTCGCTCGATAAAATAAAATGATGTGTCTTACCTAGTTTAAAGAGCACCTCCCGCCCTCTCTCAATTACGTGCACTATCCCCGTCACCACTAATCCCAGCACCACTACTCCCAACACCACTAAATTAGAAAAGACACACCACTAACGACAATACGACACGTGTTTCGCCTCTACATGAGGCATCTTTAGGTGATGTAGACTCTGCGGTGGCTGACCGCTTCGAAATGGTGTGTCTTTCCTATTGTGGTGGTGTTGGGAGTAGTGGTGCTGGGATTAGTGGTGCACGCAATTGAGGGATGGCGGGAGATGCTCTTCAAACTAGGTAAGACACATCATTTTATTTTATCGAGCGGATGTACGCGAGATAATTTTTTACCAAATTTAATATGATGGATTTCCGCAAAGTAATGCCTGATTCTATTAATTATCATAAATAATAACTTTAATTTACACTTGCAGAAAATTAAAATAAATAAATATATTAACTTTGGCCTCTCAGTATATTTACGGAAATTTAATGTATGTATTTGTATTAAGTGATGTATATTCTGTAAATACTAGGAACAAGCACAAGTTAGTTATACCAGTTAATCGACTCAAAATAATCAGTAATTCCTTCATGTATACGCTTTCATAGAAAAGTCCTAGAAAATATGCAGGCCTTATCTATCAAAGTTTAAAATGTTTAGCAAGCAAAAACTGTTTAGTAAGGATTATTAGGGTATACTACTAAAGAGTACATGACTGATTGTAACCCCTGAGAATGAGGTGATCGCTACCATGCTGTTTCTAAATGTTTTCATACTAATTGTAAAATAATATATTTTAAATTATTTTTTTTGGTTATCTATAATATGTTTGTTTGTTATATATTTCGTTAAAAATATTTATAATAAATTTCGTTCCAATAATATAACACAATTTTTGTATAATATAATGTTTGCAATAAAATTAATTTAAATGGAAATTGATTGACATAGAATAATTCGATTTCAATCAAAATCTAAATTTTAAATTCTTAGATTTTTCTTAATAGTCAAATGTATTATTTTTATTAGTTACGTAATAATAAATTAGTATTACATCAAAGTTGTGTTATATTTTGACAAATTGTTTTATAAAAAAATGGGGAAATTTTGTTTTAAATGACAACCCTATATAACAAGCAAACATGCTTGCACCGCCGCCATTACAGTGCATCAGTCCTTTCTTAACAAAATTCTGTCTGCCTTATTTATACGTCCATGATCACAGCATGCTACAAAAAACTTTAGTAAATTTTGGAAAGAGACTAATAAATTGAATTCAAAGCCGAGTGTTCCAGTGAGTGTAGAGAGAATTATTGACGCCGAATAAGTTGCCAATTTATTCAGGGAGCATTTCAGGGTACATTCTACATTGGGACATATGAAGACCGCGACAGAGGTAGGAGATATTTGTTTGGCGAAACCGGTTATTCGATTCACTGCGAAACAGTTTGCTCAGGTAGTGATGGACATGAAGCGAGGAAAATCCCTTGGCCATGACTTACTGAGCATAGAACACTTGCAGAATACAGGTCCATATGTCGAAAGTGCTCGCCATGTTGTTTACTTTCTGCATGAGCCGTTATTACCTACCTGAAGCTATGATGAAAACGGTAGTTGTTCCTATAATAAAGAACAAGACGGAAGATGCGTCCAAATTAAGTAATTATACTGGTAGGCCTATTTCACTCACAACAGTTATTGCTAAGGTTCTGGACGATCTCATTGATATTCAATTAATATAACATCTACAGTTCCATAAAGCGCAGTTTGGATTTCGCCCTGGTTTATCAACCGAAATGGCTATATTGAATCTCAAGCATACCGTCCAGTACTACACTGATAGAAGCACATCTGTTTATGCCTGCTTCTTAGATCTATCTTAAGCATTTGACTTAGTTGCATATGACAGTTTATGGCAAAAGTTGTCGAATGATATGGACCTTCCCTCTGAGTATATAAGCCTCCTGAAATACTGGTATGGGAATCAGAGCAATTTTGTGCGGTTGTCGGGGTCACTATCGAACGAGTACAGGTTGGAGTGTGGTGTAAGGCAAGGCGGCTTAACATCGCCAAACCTCTTCCTCATCTTCGGCGCTGGTGTGGGGTGTTCGATGATGGCGTCCTTGTCAAAAACATCAGTTATGCAGACGACATGGTGCTGCTCAGTCCATCGATCAGTGCCCTTCGAAAACTAATTTTGATCTGCGAGCGTTATGCGGAGGCCCATGGGCTCAAATACAACGCCATCAAAAGAGAGCTCATGGTGTTTAAGGTAGGATCAAAAATTTACACTGTCCCACCGATCACGCTAAATGGCAGTGTCCTGAAAAAAGTCTTGCAGTTCAAATATCTGGGCCACTGGGTCACTAAGACGGTTTCAGACGATATTGATATAGGTAGAGAGCGTAGGGCGTTGTCTGTTCGGGCCAATATGTAAGCACATAGGTTTGCGCGCTGTACTGCAGAAGTAAAGGCTACGTTGTTTAGAGCATTCTGCCAATCATGCATTCTACACTTGCAGCCTATGGGTCAATTAAAAAAAATCTTACGCCACCTTACGCATTCTATACAATAATGCCTTCAGAGCACTGATGAAGCTGCCACGCTACTGTAGCGCTTTGGGGATGTTTGTGCATGCAAATATAGACGGTATTTGCAGCGATTATTCGGAAGCGACTCCCGTCCCTGATGCGTCGCATACGGAGCGGCTCGAATAGCTACATGCAACTGTTCGCCTGGCGAATGGATCTGAATTGCCCTATACTGCGACCCTGAACCAGACTACATTCGAGCATTCCGGATCTAAACCTAAATTTAGATAAGATAATCATTTATTGTCATAACTGTGTACATGAGGTCTTACAAATACGGAGTATAGTTACAAAAGTTTGTCCATTTCGTACGTACAATATACTCGTAATAAAAAATAAAGCACTACAATAAATCAATAATTACTTTAAAATTAAAATTTTAAATTATAGAAACATTTTAATAATCACCATTCTTTTTGCTTTTTTTAAATCGTGGGCTCTCTAATGAATTATCGTATATACTGTTAGCTTCTTTCCGGTAACCCTAAATAAGTCTGTATTTATACTGCTCATTTATGATAGGTACTTGTACAATGGGAACCCAAAATTATTAAATCATTCAACCATAGACTCGGTCGTTTATTCGAATGCATAGCAAACGTGTGGAGGGGATTGTAGCGAGGGAAGCTAACACGAAAAAGGAGAAAGGTATTCTAGTTCCAGGTTCAGAGGAAGTAAGTCGTGAGCAATAAAGCGCCGAAGTAGTTGTAATAATAGTTAATATTTAATTATTGGAAAACTGAAACTGTAAGTACGTGAGAATTTATTTGCTATGATATTATGTATACCCTGTGGTATTGTATTATTTTATGGAATTATAAGATGTGATTATGTGGAATATTAGGTCTTTCTTTTACGAATCCCCGAATTTGAGCTGACGACAACAGTTCAGAAGTGGGATCGTTAGAGAATTTTTATAATTTTCTTTCACGTCCACAAAGGCCATTTTAGTTGCTAATTTTTACTTCATCTTTTTAAAAAAAAATATAATAAGCCGTTGTGATTAATTTAAAAATAAACAAATTAGATACTATTGTCTATAAGTAAATTTAGATAGATTATGAGAGATTTATGTAAAATTAGAGACCCTAGTCTATACATATAATAAATCTGTAGAAAAGTCGTGTCTGTAATTCTAAGATATTTTTGAAAAAACAAGACCAGGGGACTAAATAAAGGGTTCTGAAGCCAAATTAGTGGTTTTTAGAATTTTTGTCTGTCTGTGTATTCCGGATTCGCGCAAAAACTACTGGACCGATTTACATGAAATTTTGTATTTAGGTAGATAGTAACCCGGGGCAACCTATAGAGTACTTTTTATCCGATTATGGAACTTAAAAAAAAGAAGGTTAAGTATTTTCCTTTCTTTAGATATTAATTTTATATTATATCTTAGTTATAGGCGGGATTCCAAATGTTTTCCAAATAAATACCAGATTTACTCTTTTTGTTTTTTATAATAAAGGTATTAGTTTTATCAAACGTCATGATTAAGAAATGATGTTGGTACTTAAAACTATCTTCATAATATTCTTAATTGGTATGTCAATAAAAAGCAATGTGTAGTTGCAAAAATATAGCGTGGAAAAGAAAAAAAGGTTAAATTTTCATTATTTTTTTTTCATTTTTTTTCTTATTTTCAAAAGGATTAGTAAACTTATTTTTCCTCTTTGTGCTTTTCCTTTTAGAATCTTAAGAAATCTTAAGTAATTCGAATTCGACCATTGAAAATTATGATAAAATGCGTTATAATTTAATTATTACTATGGATAGGGGGTCACTGTAGAAGCGTGCTCGTCGCGACCCCTGCCAGCCCTTTTCAGGGCTGCAATTCTACTTAGCTGCGCACCCATGCCAACGAGGGTTAGGGCGTCCCCCCAAGGTGACGCACACCAGCTCGTCCCCGTTGGTGTAGAATGCAGCGTGCAAAGCGGCGATGGGGACCGCCACCCGTCACGCACAGCCCGACACGGCGGAAGGTGGAGGACAGAGTGCAGAGTTGGCACGTGGAATGTTAGAGGAGGCATGAGAGATAAGACGAATGAGTTGATCGAAATAATGAAAGAAAGAGAATTAGATGTCGTGTGTATGTCGGAGATCAAACGGAAGGGCAGTGGTACTGAAGAGCTCCCTGACGGAGCGTTAGCTCTATGGTCCGGAGTCCCGGAGAGCGAGAGCGCCCGCCAGGGAGTGGGGGTGCTGCTGTCGTCTCGGTTGGTCGATGTTATGACTGAATATAAAGTTGTGAACTCAAGACTTCTCTGGGTTCGCTTTAAATTGGGACTGACGAAGTTATTCCTTTTGGCTGTTTATGCGCCGGTAGCTTCGTCGTCCAGGGCTGAGCTGGAGGAGTTTTGGGAGAATGTAAGAGAAGTTCTAGATTTGGCTAGGGGAAACGAAAGAATTGTTGTATGTGGTGATTTGAATGGATGGGTTGGTACCGCTCGACCAGGGTACGAGTCGGTGCTTGGAAAGTTTCGGGATAAAAGGGTTAATGATGCTGGCAAGCTTATACTGGCGGTATGCAAGGAAAAGGGTCTTCTTGTGACAAACACTATGTTTAATCACAAGAAAATCCATATGTATACTAGAGAAAGAAAGAATGAGAGAAGTATGATCGATTTGTTCCTGGTGGATGACCGACTGCGAAAACAGGTGATGGATATGCGAGTGTTCAGGGGTGCTGACCTGGGAACGGATCACTATCTAGTGATTACTAGATTTAGGGGTCTGTTCGCGGGTTGGCGCTACCGGATGGCAGTAACAGAACCACAGTCGGTCTGTCGCATCCGAAGCTGGAAGCTTCAGGAAGCGGATACTAGGGACAAATATCATGCGAGGGTAGCCGAAAAGCTTGACACCATCGATGGCAGAAATGAATGTGTGGAAAGAACATGGCAGAACCTTAGGGATGGAATGGTAAGTGCAGCGGAAGAAGTGTGTGAAACGATTAAAAGAGGCAGTAGTAAAAGAAGAGATGCATGGTGGAATGATGAAGTGAAAGAAGCTGTAAAGAAGAAGAAGAAAGCATGGTTAGACTACTTGGCCTCTAGTAATGATAAGGATATGAGAGAGAAGATGAAAGAAAGATATAAGCTGCAAAAAGTTCACACGAAAGCATTGATTGAGGAAGTGCGTGAAAGGTGTAGAATGGAAGCGGACGAAAGGTTGTCGCACAACTTTAAGGAGAACTCCAAACTCTTCTGGAAAGAGGTTGGAACGACCCGAAGTGGTGCGACGGCCTTAAGAATGAACAAAGTGCTTTCGAGAACTAATGACGTCCTCTCAGACAAATCGGACGTCATGCAGCGATGGAGCGAATTTTATAGAGAAATGTATGCGTGTGATGATCTTAGTGAGGGATCCGGGGATGACGCCGAGACTGGTACGCCAGACCCGGACCTCGATGACACTGAGGTCATCAGTATGAAAGAGATTGAACGTGCGATTCGAAGTTTGAAAAGTGGTAAGGCTGCGGGACTAGACAGAGTTACTGCTGAAATGGTCAAGTATGGTGGGCCTCGCGTCTGGGACAGCTTTCATCTGCTATGCAATTTGTGCTGGCGGACGGGGGATGTCCCGGATGATTGGCGATCCGCAGTCATTGTGCCTTTATATAAAGGTAAAGGTTCACATTTTGACTGCGGGTGCTATCGGGCGATCAGCTTGACCAGTTTAGCAAGTAAAGTTTACTCGAAGGTTTTGACACGTAGGATGCAAGAGAAATCGGAAAGATTTCTATGGGAGGCACAATGCGGATTTAGACCTGGAAGAGGATGCACGGATCAAATGTTTTCTCTCCGCATGATCACGGAAAAGCTTCTGGCTGCTAACCAGAGGATTATCTGTGCTTTTGTGGATCTTGAGAAAGCATTTGATAAGGTTTTAAGGAAGAAAATGTGGAAACTGTTGCCGGGGTATGGTGTGGATGGTCGATTGCTAAGGGCTGTGCAGTCACTTTACTGTGACTGTAAAGCCTGTGTGCGGGTAGGGCATGACCTGTCACCAATGTTTAGCGTCCAAACGGGCGTAAAACAGGGTTGTGTTATGTCTTCCTGGCTGTTCATACTGTATCTCGACAGCTGTTTACAGAAGCTGAAAGATAGCTGTTTGGGTGTGAAATTGGGTGACATTAAAGTAAATTGTCTGCTGTATGCTGATGATGCAGTGCTTATTGCACCATCAGAGGCAGAACTGCAGGCATTAGTCACGTGTATGAAAGAGGAATGTGAAATTAAAGGTATCCGCTTGAATGCTAATAAAACTAAGGTTCTGGTATTTGAAAGGGACGAAGAGAGAACGAAGTGTGAAATATGGGTAAAT
This sequence comes from Parnassius glacialis, assembly GCA_033319125.1. Lineage (NCBI taxonomy): Eukaryota > Metazoa > Arthropoda > Insecta > Lepidoptera > Papilionidae > Parnassius > Parnassius glacialis. The sequence continues at coordinate 12,036,581 of JAVANC010000014.1, forward strand.
CAGGAATGTCTAGAACAGGTAAATGAAATTGTATACTTGGGGAGTGTTTTTAACCGGGATGGAAGATGTGATTTAGATGTGGACAGGCGTGTCGCTGCCGGGAACAAAGTCAATGGTTCCCTGACTGCGTTAGTCAAAAGGCAAGGCGTAGTGAAGAGTGCACGCCTTGCAATACATAACGCAGTGTTGGTACCGACTTTGTTATATGGCAGCGAAACCTGGGTATGCCAGAAGAAGCATAAAAGCAAGTTGAATGCAGTGGAGATGCGATCTCTTCGTAAAATGTGCGGCGTTACCATGGCCGACCGAAAGCGAAACGAAGAGATTCGCAATATGGCAGGTTTGAAAGATGACCTTATCACAAACATTGATAAGGGCGTGCTTCGATGGTTTGGGCACGTTGAGAGAATGAGTGAAGACCGAATGGTGAAGAAAATATATAGCGCGAAAGTTAATATTAAAAGGTGTCGAGGTAGACCGAGACTAACTTTCGAAGACCATGTGAGGAAACTGCTCGAAGAGGGGAGGGTCAAGAGTACTCGGATACCTAGACGTGCATGTATGAAGAAGATAATGAATCTGAAAGAAGCGAAAGAAGTATGTAAGGATCGTGACACTTGGCGATCTGTTCTCTCTGGCTACCCCGTCAGGGATTGTGCGTGACGATAAGTAAGTAAGTAAGTAAGTATTACTATGGGTAAAACTAATAATTAATTCGATAAATTAATCTGACATTGAATTGATACCGATGATTATATTTTAAGCTATTCTATTGGAAGTTTCAGATACGAATATAATGGATAACATTGGGCTCAGTCGAGGGGAAGGGCCGCTGACCAATGAAGTTGACTCACCCTCACTTTCACCACACACCACACTTTCACCCTCAGGTTTGAGGATGAAAGTGAGCCCAGGTTAGAGGGCCAGAGGATGCTCAGATTAGAGAGCAGAGGATCACCCAGGTTTGAGGGTGAAGGTGAGCCCAGGTTAGAGGGCCAGGGGATGATCAGGTTAAAGAGCAGGGAATCGCCCAGGTTAGAGGGCCAAAGGATGCTCAGGTTAGAGAGCAGGGAATCGCCCAGGTTAGAGGGCCAAAGGATGCTCAGGTTAGAGAGCAGGGATTTGCCCAGGTTAGAGGGCCAGAGGATGCTCAGGTTAGAGAGCAGAGGATCACCCGGGATTGAGGGTGAAGGAGAGCCCAGGTTAGAGGGCCAAAGAACACTCATATACAAATATGAATAAAAGGAATTTGAGAAGAAGGAACAAAACTGCACTAAACGATGACAGACTAAAGAGAAGACGTAACTATGTGAATGATTCAGGTAGCTCCGTAGAAGAACGAAGAGGTGAAAGGAAAAACAAGCAAAGAAGACACGAACCGAATGAAAAGCACAAATCGAGGAGAAGGTACCGGAGTGGCAGTTCCAGTTGTGAGTCAATTATTCTTAATATTAGCAGTAAGAAAATAAAATCTGATACTAACCTTATTCTTGATAAGTTTTTGACAATTTTAAATAACGTTAAAAGTTCAGAAAAGCCTAAAATATCGTTTAACGCTAATGTTATACCAGAATTCGACCCCATGAGCAAGGAGCAAACAGTGCTGGTATGGATCAATAAAGTAGAAGAGTGCGCGGAGATTTATGGGTGGGAAGAGAGGGAAATAATACATTATGCTTTACCGAAACTTGTAGGGGTCGCTAAGACCTGGTACCAAGGCCTACCATCGCTGTTGCTCATATGGGGTGAATGGAAAAAAAAAACTACTTGAATCATTTCCTTGTCGGGAATACTATGCTGAACTTTTGACGGAAATGCTAAGCAAACATGTCAAATATGGTGATTCGTTGGAGCACTATTATTATGCGAAAATAAATTTATTAAATAGATGTAGAATACAGGGAAGGCAAACGGTAGATTGTATTTTATATGGGGTAGATGACCGGGCCATAAAAGTAGGGGCACAAGCAGTTCAATTCACGGAACCCGAGCAGGTTTTAAAATATTTTCGAACCGTAAAAGTAGCTCAAACTAGGGAAGTACAAGACATGGGTAGTAGAAACCGATATGAACGCAAAACTCAATTTAATGCAAATCAACGGTTTACAAATACTAAAACTGTGTCATCTAATTCGAATATTAGATGTTTTAATTGTAATGAGATTGGACACCCTAGTTTCAAATGCGATAAACCTTTAATTAAATGTAATTTATGCGATAGGTTAGGACATCATTCCTCTAGTTGCTTTCGAAATAAAAACGGTATTGATCTTAATAAGACTGAGTTACTGCACAAAGCGGATAAAAATGAAAAACAGGTATCCAAGCTCAATATTTGCGATGATGCTAATGATAAATATGTTTTGAATGTCAAAATTAACGGTACTAAATTACCGTGTCACGTTGATTTGGGAAGCCAATGTTCACTTATTCGGATGAACAAGGCTAAGGAATTATATCTTACTACTAAGTTTTCAAATGACCTCCCAGTGCTTAGGGGGATTGGGGCTAATCTTGTTTATCCTCTGGGCGTAGTGGCTGCTGAAGTGGAAGTTCAGGGCATCCGAAAAACTAAAAATATGTTTTGAATGTCAAAATTAACGGTACTAAATTACCATCTCACGTTGATTTGGGAAGCCAATGCTCACTTATTCGGATGAGCAAGGCTAAGGAATTAAATCTTACTACTAAGTTTTCAAATGACCTCCCAGTGCTTAGGGGGATTGGGGCTAATCTTGTTTATCCTCTGGGCGTAGTGGCTGCTGAAGTGGAAGTTCAGGGCATCCGAAAAACTATTGACATATATACAGTACCCTCTTCTTCTAGGGCACACGTTTACTGAATTACCCGATATTGTAATAACCAAAACTCCTTCCAAATTAATTTTTGAGAAGATGAATAGTCATAAAATTCATTTATTGTCCAGCAGTGATGTTACTGTTCATAATAACTCGTTCAAATTAATACCTGTTAAATCGGACCCGATGTTTTATGGAAGCGTGTACGTGCGGGAATTACTTAGAGGAAAGGATGGTAAAGAATATTATCTTCTTCCAGGCGAATACACTAACAAAAATGGAGTCGGATTACTGTGGCGGGTGGAAGGAAAAGGGGAGATCTCCCGCCGGGCAAGGTGTTCTGCCCGGGGAGCGGTCAACGCTCCGATTGGTAGTTCGGAGCTATTCTATATATGCCGCTTTAACTTCGGAACTTTGTTAGCGCGATTTAGGTTTCGATGTGTTTCGCTTGTGGCGCGACGACAGCGCCGCCACATCACCCCCCTGCTCAGACCGGAGGTCGATATTGCAGTTTGATTGCAAGTGCCAGAGATTGCCTTGTAGTCTGCGGTGAGTCGAGAAGAAGGCAAGTAATCTGCGAGTGCCGTGAAGCAGAGGCGAGCAGTAAGGCTCAGAGCCATGCCGAACACTGTAGCGCAGAGAGTAGCTTAAAGGAACAGGAAGCATTATCATTGTAATGCTGCGATGAACCTTTGTAAAGCTAGAGGCTTGCAGAATGTGAAGACTGCAGACAATATCTGCTCGGGAGCGAATGAATGGGGTACTTGAGGGTGATGACGAAGGTTTTAAGTTGTAATTTCCGAAGGTTAATAATGGCGAGAATGAGAGAATTACAAAAGCTGGTGGGAAAGTTTCATACGATGGCCGAATTAATGGAGGTCTGAACTTATCTCGCGCTATTGGAGATCATTCATACAAACAGAATAAAGAATTGGATGCTAAAGAACAAATGGTCACAGCTCTGCCTGATGTCAAAACTCTGACCATAGATCCAACTAAGGACCAGTTCATGGTGTTGGCATGTGATGGAATATGGAATTTTATGTCAAGTCAAGATGTCTGCGACTTTATATTACCAAGACTAGCAGAAGGACGCGAAAGGTTATCACAGATTTGTGAAGAGATGTTTGATCATTGCCTAGCACCAACAACAATGGGCGACGGAACTGGCTGCGACAATATGACCGCTATTATAGTGCGGTTTAAGGATGGTGTGATTTCAGACGTCGGACAGCATTCTAGTAATATCGAGGTATCGAAAAAGCGCACTGCGGAAGAAGAACCTTGTGTGGACAATCAACAGGACACAAAAAGGCAAAAGCTTGATGATTCACTTTCAAGTTCAGTGGTGACTTCAAGTGTTTAGACTCCATTGATAAGGGAAGAACAGTGTTTCGCCACACATAGGTATTGTGTATTATTTGGTGGTAACTTTTTATTATGGATAACAAAGGCGCAGTCGTCTTCTTTAAAGTTCACCAAAAATAGTTCAGTTTAGTTATTTTGACAAGGGAAAAAAAGACTTCCTTTCGGCTATTTTACAAATGAGCATCTTTCCTTATTCTTTATTCAACTTTGTTAATGTACAATGTAAACAGTTATGTTGTAAATCGAAATAATCACGTCGGGGTCACCACTGTGGCGGGTGGAAGGAAAAGGGGAGATCTCCCGCCGGGCAAGGTGTTCTGCCCGGGGAGCGGTCAACGCTCCGATTGGTAGTTCGGAGCTATTCTATATATGCCGCTTTAACTTCGGAACTTTGTTAGCGCGATTTAGGTTTCGATGTGTTTCGCTTGTGGCGCGACGACAGCGCCGCCACATTACTATTAGTATATAACGTGTCTGAAGGTGATATAACGATTTCCAAAGATAATCTACTTTCTCGATCTCTTAACTGCAAATATTCCGAGTCCGTGCCAATTCTCGATTGTTGTTTGATGTCTTTTGATACATTTAATCCTGACGATTTAATTAATTGTGGCGAAGGACTTAATAAAAATGATCGTTTACGTTTGCAAAATCTATTAAACAAACACCACGATTGTTTTTCAAAAGGAATGCATGATCTTGGGTTTACCAATGTAACTGAAATGGTTATAGAGCTTGAAGACAATGTGCCTATTGTGTATAGACCGTACCGTTTATCACATTCTGAGAGATCGCTGGTAAATGACATGATAAACGAAATGCTAGATAATGGGATTGTCAGGGAATCATCATCGCCTTATGCGAGCCCAATCGTTATAGTCCAGAAAAAGACCGGTGAAAAACGCCTATGTGTCGATTACCGAGCCCTCAATAGGAAGACCAAAAAGGATCATTACCCTCTTCCTCGTATTGAGGATCAACTGGCAGGCAAAACATTATTTACGCCTCTTGACCTGGCTTCTGGCTATTATCAAATACCAATATCGGAAGAATCCCGACATAAAACTGCCTTTGTTACTCCGGATGGACAATTTGAATATAACCGCATGCCATTTGGTTTGGTCAACGGACCCTCAGTATTTTAGCGGGCGATTAATAAGATGTTGCATAATGCTAAAATAAAATATGCATTAGTTTACATGGACAATATTCTCATTCCATGTAAAAATGTCGATGAAGGGTTGGAACGACTAGAGGAAGTTTTAATACTACTTAAACAAGGCGGACTAACGCTAAGACTCACTAAATGTAACTTTTTAATGAATACTTTAGATTTTTTAGGGTTCGAAGTGAACTGTAAGGGCATTCGACCTGGGAGTAAGAAAACAGAGGCTGTTTCAAAATTCCCAACGCCTAAGAATCAACACGAATTACGTCAATTTTTGGGTATATCTGGGTTCTTTAGAAGATTTATAAGAAATTACGCTATTTTAACTTCTCCCTTGACCGACCTTTTAAAAAAGAATGTAGCTTGGACTTGGGGTACAGAACAAGAGCAGTCATTTAGCACAGTTAAAACTCTGCTTACACAACATCCATTGTTAGCTCTATACGACCCGAAAGCAGTAACACAGCTTCATACGAGTACCAACGCGTGTAAAGACGGAATAGCTGGAATTTTTTTGCAAAGTGACTCAATGGGTGCTTTTCATCTCATCTCCTATTTTAGTCGAAAAACCACTTGCGATGAGCGTAAATTTCACTCTTATGAGTTAGAGACGTTAGCAGTAGTAGCTTCGTTATGTAGATTCCGCGTATACTTACTAGGGATAGCCTTTGTAATTTATACCGATTGCAATGCCTTGCGATACGAAGACGATAGATCTTGGGATGAACACATTTGTAACATTCAAATTGGTATTAACACAACTATCCATAAAACTACAAGAAAAAGCCCCTCCGAATTGTTATTTGGGTTTAATATCACCAGTAGTAGTGAGGCATTATTGCATCCTATTATTGCTGACACCAAAAAAAAGTAGACTTTGAAAAGTTAGCTCATATAAGGGATAGGGCCAGAGAGAATATAAAAGCACAGCAGTTTAAAGACATTGCTAGGTTTAATAAACATAGGAAACCTGGGAAAACTTATAGGTCGGGTGATCTAATCAGAGTTGAGAGGCAGGTGCCCCATGATGGTAAATCTCAAAAATTAGAGACTAAGTTCCAAGGACCTTATCGCGTAGTAAAAATGCTGCCAAACGACAGATATTTAATAGACACTCCACTGACGCGCAAAAATAGCCGTCGTTACGAGACTGTAATTGCTATAGACAAAATGCAGCCTTGGCTGAATTTCTCTCGAGATTTGTCAAGTAGTGATAATGAATGTAGCCATAGCGATAATGATTTAGAAACTTAATATTGTATTTCATGCTATGTATAATTACATAAAGCTTGTCTATAAAACAACACAAATCCTTCAGTACATTAATTGTAATTAAACATGATGGCATTTTTTTTTGTTTTAACTTAATTTAAACATTTTTTTCAATTAAATTTGTAATTTAAAGAAGTTATGATTATATAAATATAAACGCATAATGTTCTTTTTACAAAATATGTTTAATTTGTACGCAATATGATATGACAAAATTAATAATGTAATATAATATAATGTAATACTAGAATTATATAAATAGTTAATTATTTTTGTTTAGTAGTTCACTTTTTATTCACAATATTATAGTGAATTAAGAATGTAATGTGCATAATTATAAATTTATTTACTGGTTCCAGGTTCAGAGGAAGTAAGTCGTGAGCAATAAAGCGCCGAAGTAGTTGTAATAATAGTTAATATCTAATTATTGGAAAACTGAAACTGTAAGTACGTTATGTATACCCTGTGCTATTGTATTATTTTATGGAAATATAAGATGTGATTATGTGGAATATTAGGTCTTTCTTTTACGAATCCCCGAATTTGAGCTGACGACAACAATAGTTAGATGGTTAAAGATTCGGATTCGTACTTTTACTTTTGTAACTAGATGATTTTACAATGAACACATCAAAAGCATATTGAGTTCGCAAGTTCTTTTTTTATCTCTTTTTAACATAGACTTTGTCTATCTACGCTTTTTAATATTAAAATGATGTTGGTTATCTTTGACAAACACAGAAATTTTTAGTGTGTATATACAATTCAAAAGATTATGTTAGAGCTGTGCATCTGTTTTGTTGTTTGTGTATTTTATACGAATTTATATAAATTCTTTTCTTTTCTTTTTTAAAGAAGTAATTGTACTAATTTAATTTAAAGGAAATATTTTATATGTTATTCATATAAAATTGACAATATAATTAGATTTAATATTTTAATTTCGATGTGTATATATGACGTGTGATATGGACTAGTTCCGAAATATTTTTTTTTTAATTTAATTAATTTTTTTTAATAGTATAGAACAAAATCGATTTGCGCCGTCTGTACGCTTGGATCTTTAAAACTAAGCAATTAATTTTGATGCGGTTAGGCATAATTTTTCAAGGAGAAGACTTATAATATATATTGTTGAGAATGAGGGTAAAAAAGTAAAAGGAAATGCGAACAAATGAAGGTAGAACACAGGCGACTAAGAGGCATCAGTCTGTAATTCTACGAGTCTCACTGTCGTTACTTTTCTGTTGTCTTAGAGGCTGCTCTGTGTTACATTGAGATGGGTAGTGATGCTGTTGGTTTGCATACTTTGTTGTTGTCATGTAAGTGGGGTCCTGATAATAAGCAGGGTTTATTACCGAGTAGTGTTATTTTATTTAAATACTTTTGAGAATAATTTCTAACATCAGAAGTGGAATATTTTCTTACATTAGAATTGGGATTAAAGCCTTTTCATGTAGCTTTACATTCAAATTTCTTACAATATAATATATGCATAATAAATATTATATAATTCTTCTGTCCATACATATGGACAGATCTGACTGATGACTAATCTTCTACTAAACGGCTGGAGCTATTTTGATAAAATTGTGTGTGTGTGTGTGTGTGTGTGTGATTAAGTTGATTAGAGAATGGTTTAGATTCACAATTGGACCCGGTAAGTGGCGTTGTTGTCGAGATCCAGAACTCAAGCGTGCGAGGCCGGGGTGGAACGCTAGTATTCTATGATTCCTTTGAAAGTGGTTGTAGTAAAGTATCCGTAATACCAACTTTATTATATTTTTAGCAATAATAGTGTATAATAAAAATGAAACTTTTAAAAGCTCCACTAAAACGATAACCATTCTAGATGTGGGAGTTTATGATCAAATAAAGTTCTTTATTACGTATGTAGCTTATGTTACGTGATCATAGTTTTATTGAATTAAATATAAAATACGCGAAACCTTTCTTTAAAAAAGTTTCAAGTTTTTATCAAATAACTGTTGTTTATTAGGGGTTATTGTACTACTAACAAGTACGTGATTGATAATAGCCCATGGGAATGAGGTGATCGCTACCATGCTGTTTACCTATGTGTTTTCATTCTTAATTATATAAAATAATAAAAGAACACTACTCGGTAACAAACCCTGTAAATTTGTTTGAAAAAAAAAGACTTTTTAGGAATAGAGAATCTAATTAATAGAATCAGGCGTTACTTGAGGGAAATCCAATATATTGAGAATGTTAAAAATTAATTAATTAATATTAGTATAACATTTATCAATTTTTAACTTTCTTAATAGACCATCTGTCATCTGCAAGAATACAAGTACAATAAACATATTGTACATTTTAATAGATATGCATTATCTATTCCGGATTGTAAGATTATTAGTTTATAAAGTTAGCTTCCATCATTTAGAATGATATTTTTGTACTTTTCAAAGTGTGTCTAGGAACAAGTTTTTTACAAGAAATAAGGCGAGTCTATAGGTGTATTCTAAGTAGCGTGAAATATTATATCTCATATATACTCGTATGTACAATATTGCCGTGATGTACCGGCGTGGAGAATTTATCACCTGTTTCGTTCCGTGGGGGCTAATGGCCTTTAATAGATGGCGGTTGTAATGTTATAAATACTTGTACTGATCATTTGGATTTTCTGAACTTGGTATATAATATCCATTATGTTATAAATTTTATAATTTCTTGTATTTATATTTCAGTGATTGTTTGTAATGTTCACCGTGTAGTGGTGGTGTTAGAATATCCACTACCTCATTAGATCACGAGGGTGTCGTAAGAGGCGATAGAGGGAAACTGAAATAGAAGATGGGTAGCAGCATCTTCCTAACAACAGCTCAAAATTCAACCCGGTTACCAGACATGGCCACAATCTGGCAAAATCCGGCAAACATTCCTCCTATGAATAATCAATGGGGGAGGCCTATGTTCAACAGTAGACTTTTCATGGGCTGTAATGGTAATGTTTTATTTGTATATTTACAATTATAGTTAGTAGATAGTTCCAAAAAATTAAGGCTATTGCAGAAAAGGATAACGAATTATTATCAACAAAACGGAGACAAATTCTGGCCGATTTGATAAACATTGTTTGAAGAGATTTGCCTTTCTTTCAACAATGAAATATGGCTTCGTCGTAAATGAAAAAGAATAGAAAATCTTCAAAGCAATCATCGCTTATACGGTTACATAAATATTATTTGTTCTTTTTGTTTGTGAGAGGATTTAACTTTGCATAGTTTTTCAATTTTGAAATATTTTGGCTTACACACAAAGAGAAATATTAGAATAGAATAGAATATTTTTTTATTCAATATTGATTACAAGTAATTCCTATTGAAAATCATTTTAAGGGTTCCGTACCTCAAAAGGAAAAAACGGAACCCTTATAGGATCACTTTGTTGTCCGTCTGTCTGTCTGTCTGTCAAGACCCTTTTTCTCAGGAAATTCATATCAAATACTCAAATCTACTGTCCCTTAGAGCTGTGAAAAAATAAAACTTCTAAGCCAACGCAATCAAAAGATACAGCCGTTTATACCGCAAATTTTTGACATTCGCAAGGGAATCGAAACCTACAGGGTACTTCCCGTAAACTCAGGATCTTGAAATTTGGTACGAAGCAACGTTTCATAGCGCAGATAAAGGAAAAATTGTAAAACACATAAATTTTTAGTTACATCATTTTGATTTGTTCGGAACTCTCGGTGCGCGAGTCCGACTCGCACTTGAGCGGTATTTTTACTTTACCACTGGTTCGAAAAAAATCCTCTGTCCTGGGAAGGACCAGCAAGAAACCCGGTGGGACTTTTTTTTAAATAAATGTTACAATATAAATGATTACAAACTATTAACAAAATTTATTTTAGAAACAGCTTGGAAGGGACCACCGAATTCCCAGGGGCTATTATATCAACCATGTATTCATTTATATTATAATAACCCTTTTTAAACAGCTTTGTTTAATTAAATATTTAAACTTGATAATAGAGATACCTTGCATAGTTCCTGAACATTTGTTGTAATAGCGAACTTAATGAACATTGGACATTGCCTCAAGAATGAATTACTAACTATGTGGAGCCGATAGTTCGATATCACTAACTTGTGTTTGTTCCTAGTGTTTACAGATCACTTTTTTTACTAAAACTATATTTGTTTTTGTTACCACACATAAATAAAATTTTCGTAAATATACTGAGAGGCCAAAGTAAATATAGGGGAGCGGGGGACTAGTTGTAACCATTTTTCGTTTCTTGGCTATGGAAGCTTACTTATAGGGTATTTAGAAAACACAGCAGTACTCCTCGAATGAGCTACTATTCAACTATCGATTTCAAATAAAATTTTGATCAAACCTGAGACGAATTCTTGTAAAAATGGCATAGAAAAAAAGTGACGAGTGTTACAACATACCCCGTGATTGGGGCTAGTTGTAACAGGCTTGGGGCAAATTGTAACAGTAGCAATTGAAAACCAGTTTTCTATTTTTCAAAGACTTATTTAGCATGTTAAGCATTAAAACTTATTATACACGGTAAAACAGACATAGAAAATAGAAAAATATTCAAAAACAGAAATGTTCTTTCTTTTTTTAAAACTATAAAGGAACTTTAATAAAGAATTTGCGCGGCTCAGAGATGTAGCTTCAGGCGTCCTCAGAGACCATCTTAGGTTACTTGCCATAAAGTTGTGGAACCAATCAGGTCCCTCTGATTTATTTTTATGCCATGACGGAGGTACTTTTTCGCTTCAGTCATAACAGCACACTGGTATGCCAACTTTCTGATTTCCAAAGGAAGCAATCCAAAGTAGATGGTGGAGTAAGTACTCAGATATTTTAGATTCTTCTTCCTCTTTAAAAACCAATCAGGGTTTGCTATAGCTGACTGATAGAGATTTGTTACTGTTTTTTTTTCACATATCTATATTATAGCGACACGTGACACAAATGAAAATGTTTTGCAGCTTTTCGTACACTGGTTTTATTTTTCAAGACTTCAACAGAAGCCGATTCGTACACATCTTGACTTTGGGAAGCACGTTCAGTTTTTCTTTTATAGTATCTTATTCTGAAAAAGTAAATAACATCAATTAATTTCAAGAAAAATGATTAAAACACGAAAAGAAGCAATTTAAGTATGTAGCACGTAATTTAATAGAAATAATACTACATACCCCACTGCAAGGTTTTTGGAAATAACTGCTATAAAAAATATATCCCTTATTTGGTGTAAAATTACAGTTACAATAATCGAAGTAAATAAATGCTAAAAGTATATGAATAAATCAACATCTGCTAAACAATTTGAAATCAACAATAATCAATTTTGTAAAAACAAAAAAAGTCCATTACCTGGCCTTATCGGAACGCCTGTACAACACCACCTTCTGCGTCATCCAGTGAGTTACTGATCGCACTCATATGATAGAATGGGTATTAAATAGTAGCTTAGGTTGAAAATCAAATGAAAATTCTTCTATTATCTAGGTAAAAAATGCTTGTTACTACTTGCCCCTGTTATAACTAGCCCACCGATCCCGTATTTATTTTTTAAATTTTTTTTAGAGACTCTCTTGGTCTAAGTTTGTAAATAGCTCTTATGGCCCTTTTCTGCAAAACAAAAATAGTTTCCAAATCAGCCGCATTTCCCCATAGCAAAATCCTATAAGATATTTTGCTATGGAAATAACTGAAATAAACTAATCTAGCTGTCTCGACACTAGTGAGATCTTTAATCTTTTTATAGCATAAGCTGCAGCGCTTAATCTGCTTGCCAGTTTGGATATATTATTCAAATCACCCATTAATTAAAGTTCCAAATATTCCTATTTATTAATTTCTGTCTACGATTTAAATAACAGTTATATTAAAATTATATTTATCTTTAAATCATTAATTTATTTTATTTTATATAAAAATAAAAAATTGTTTACCTCGATTGATTACCTCGTTGGTGTGATGTCAGTAAGCGCGATTGCTGATCGAATTCGAGCCCGACTCGAACCCGGGTTCGGATGCGGGTTTGTATCTCATGTTGGGCGTAGGGGTTATTGGGTATGAGTTATTTGGGCTTTCCTGTCAATAAAATCTCAACAGCAGCCCGAAGTCAGACATGCGTCAATTAAGGATTTTTTTTTTAATTGAGGGGAAACACGAGCCAATGGTATTTATGCATATTATACTTTTTAATACTTAGGAATTTTTTATTTGTAATCTGTGACCTGTAATTTTAATAAAAAAACTCATGATAAAAAAATTGTGTGTTTTTTGTTTAAGTGTAGTTTTTAATAAAAAAATATAACAGTTTATGTATACGTATGTTCCTTTATAAGTTTAGAATATAAAAATAATAATAATAATCATTTGTTTCAATCCATCAGATCATAGTTACAGTAGTATATTTGAAATGAAATTTAAATTTTTAATTACATATAAATTAAATTAAAATAAAATAGAATTAAATTAAATAAAAGATATTAAAAAACCAGATTAAAACCATTAAAACATTTCAATTCATTAAATATAAAAACCAATAATATGCCTGCCTTTGAGTAATTTGTTTGTTTGTCCTTACACTAATTATATAACAATGATCAATGTACTGACGATCAAACCTAATTGCAAATACGCTCAACATGGTGTTGGAGGTGGTCCTGCGGTAAGACTGCGCACCAGAGACGTGTACCGCATTTGCATCGTCGTGTAGAAAGAGTCGAAACGGGCGTCGGCGAAAATGCCTGTCGCGCTGCAGTGCCCGGGCAGCCCCAACAGCACCCTGAACGCATTATTATATTGCACACGGAGTGCGTTGTACTGCTTCTGGGTATATGACACCCACAGGCTGGCCGTGTACAGGGACGTACAAAATGAAAAGAGATATTTTGACGGCCCTCGAGCAACGAGCAAACCTGCGGGCGATCATATTGGCCCTTAAAGACAACGCCCTCCGCTCCCTATCGATGTCCGCATCGTCCCTCAGGTCAGGGGTTACGATATTACCCGAGAAATTTAAACTGTTCGACTCTTTTTAACTCCACATCGTTCAGTCTAATAGGTGGAACAGTCTCCGGGCAGCCTCGGCCCCTGCCCCGAAAGCCTATGCATTCACTCTACTTTGCGTTATAGAGCAACCCGTGATCCAGCGCGTAACGCTTACAGATTCCTAGCAACCTGGACAGACCACACACCGAGGCACACAGCAGCACCGTGTCGTCCGCATAACTAATATTATTGACACACATACTGATATTATGGCATCCGACACGGGTGCTGCTGAGCTCCTCTGTCAGTGCGTTCACGTACAGATTGAAGAGCTTTGGCGAGGTCAGCCCCCCTGCCTCACTTTACACTCGATCATCAAACGACGTTGACCTGGTTAATATATACATTTCAAACTTTAAGGACAAGAGACAACAACATGTATAATTATAAACCCAAAATTATTTATAATATTTAACAATTCTCAGCCAAAACCTAACCTGTCCTAATGAGTGATTTGAATGTGCTGTTACTTTTTATACGAACAATGTATGTCATACATTGTAAGCAGAATTTAGGTGACGGAAAACATTATGGGAAAATATCTTTAAGACTAATAAGACGAATACATTCCTAAATCCAGCGATTGCAACGCTATGTCCAATTTCAGACCAATTTCTATTCTGCCTTTTCTCTCTAAGGTTCTGGAAGCTGTTGCTCATAAACAGATTTCTTCTTTGGTTTTTTCAAATAATGTTCTTTCTCCTTATCAGTCGGGTTTCCGCCCTGGTCATTCTACTACTACTGCTCTTCTCAAGGTGACGGAAGATGTTCGAGAGGGGATGGAAAAATCAAAACTGACCGTCCTCATCTTAATTGATTTTTCTAACGCATTTAATTCTGTTGATCATTATATCTTGTTGGCTCTTCTTTCTCATTTGAATATCTCGTCTTCAGCTCAGGAATGGTTCTCATCATATCTTCGAGGGCGCCAAAAGGCCGTGCGCACTGGACATAATATACTATCTGACTGGTGTGATGTGTCTACTGGCGTCCCTCAAGGCGGTATAGTCTCTCCTCTTCTGTTTTTAATTTTTATCAATCTCATCACATTAAATCTCAAATGCTCTTACCATCTGTATGCTGATGATCTGCAGTTATACGTGCAAGTGGAACCCTCAAACATCTCTAATGCTATCTCATTATTGAATGATGACTTGAAATACATATCCGAATGGTCCACTGTGTATGGCATAAACGTGAACCCATCTAAGTGCCAAACAATAATCTTAGGTAGCCCACGATTATTTTCGAAAGTAGATATTCCCACCGTACCATCAATTATGTTTAAAAATAATGTCATACCATTCTCTCCTTATGTAAAGAACCTTGGTCTGTACGTTGACGGTTGCTTAACATGGAACAAACATATACAGGAGGTGAGTCGCAAAACTACTGGAACTTTGCGATCTCTATATCGATTAAAAAATTTTCTTCCCACCAATACCAAGATTTTACTTGTCCAGTCACTTATCTTACCGATTATTGATTATGTCGATGTGTGTTGCTCAGACCTGTCTCAACATCATCTTAATACATTGGATCGTCTACTTAACAATTGTATCAGATACATTTATGGTCTCCGTAAATACGACCATGTATCTTCTTTTCGTGCTCAGCTAAATTGGCTGCCTATCCGTCAGCGCAGACATGTCAGAATGCTCTGCACCATTTTCACGATTCTGAACGATCCATGTGCTCCCGAGTATCTGAAATCCAAATTTCAATACCTGGGAGATTCTCATAATCGCTCTCTCCGTTCATCGGCTAACCTTAAGTTGCTCACTCCTTTACACCGTACTGGTTATTTATCTCAATCTTTCGCCCTCACGGCCATCAGACTCTGGAACGACATCCCTCTTGACATTAAAAAAGCTTCCAACAAGTTTCTTTTTAAAAATCAAGTCCGTAAGCATGTGAAAAATTGTTGCAAGTTTGAACTAACATAGCTTTTATTTTCATACGCATATGTATATTTCATATTTGTTCTGACATAGATAATATTTGTATGTATTGTGTATATATGTAGTGTATGCGTGTATATGTGTATGTATGTATTTATATATGTATATATTGTGTGTACTTAAGTATATATGTCATGTATGTGTGTGTATATTTATAATCATTTGTATATATGTAATACAATTTCTTTTAGCGCTTTGTATTTTGATTACTGCTGCACCGCCTCTTGTCTGTATATCTCTGTTTAGCCTAATGGTTGACTGGGAGAGAATGCCCTATGGCATTAAGTCCGCCATATGTACAACTTTGTGCATGAAAGCTTAAATAAATAAATAAAATAAATAAATAAATATATGAAAATATTTGGTGGTCTTTCCCCAATCTAAACCTACATTATATAAACATGGCAGATTGTACTTAAATCCTTTATCCTCTTTCAATCATAGGGAGTGTGTGTTTTTTTTAATTGAAATGACAAAAGTACTTACAATCGTGTTGGTAAGTGGCTAGTGGAGCTCATAGATACCTACAACCAATTTTCAAACAATGAAGGCAACATGTGCGTTACCAAAATACGTTTTTATACTTACTTTACACATGAAAATATATTTTACAACCTTTCATAAAAGAGATATACTAGGGTCTATACAAAAAAATTAAACTCGTTTATTGAAACAAAAATACGAATGGAGCGTTTCCTTTTAATTGAAAATACACCTAGTCTTATTTATTTCCCATTCAATAAAACGGATGAATGTATTCGGTTTTTATTGGAAAATTCACTTTATATTTTAAAAAAATATATTTTTTAAACTATAATTGATAGTAAAAATAAATACGAAGGGATGCTAATTTTTAGATTACTCTTTGGGCTCTTTCTTATAACAGTAGTAATGTTTTCGCCTCCCCAGATACATACAGAATATGTCTGATATAATGCGTAATATACGGTTTACAATACGTGGTAGAGCCACGCGGCAGCTTTTGCTGTCGCACGGATGGGCCGGCTCGAACCGGGGTGGTACCACGACCTCACAGAATACCAGCGTGAAGTAGAGGTTTACCTCTGCGTTTCGCTTGGTGAGTGCAGGTGGCCGGAGGCCCTTTTTACTGGAAATGAGGCATTCCATCTTAGTCCTCACGGGTGACAACGCATCTACATTTTGAATTGTAATAGAGGATAGATGTAGATGTCTATGGGCCGCAGCAACCACTTACCATCAGGTGGACTGTGTGCTCGTTTGTCACCCTTATCCTATAAAAAAAAACAACAACAGAACCATTTCTAAATATATAAATTAGTTTATGTACCCTAGTATTTAAGAGTATAACGTGCATTTCAAAGTTTACAGCTGTAATTTTTAATATGTTAATGTTGTATTTTATTCTAAGAACTAGCGGCCCGTCCAGGCTCCGCCTGAATGTAATCTAACATTGGCTTCATTTAAATTTTTAAAATAATCTTCAATGACCATTTATTTTATCAATGTTTCGATTACACAAAAAGAAAACAAGTTTCTTTGGGTAAAATATAGCCTAGATCAATCATGGTATTGCTTTCTATCTGTCCGTAAAGCTACATTACAATCGGTTCAGCTATTCCGAAGATTAGATCGGATAGACAAACAAACAAACAGACAGGCAGACAGACACAATTTTTTTATAAATGACTATTGAAGTCATGCAAATAACCCACAATGCTTGATAAAAGACAGTTTTAACTTTAGTATTAACTTTATTTATATCGTAAGTATACTAATAACTTATATGAGCATTGAAAAGTCTGCTTTTAATTTAATAAGCAAAGATATATTATATATTGGCGTAAGTATATTAAAATACATGAGGCAATACACAATGAAAAAAACAATAGAACAACTGTAACATTGAAACCGCAACGTATACAACACACGCGACTGACGAGTTAATTAGATGTCCGCAGTCAGTATGCAAACTTTGTTTTCTCGCTTTATTTAATTTTTATGCTTTTTAAAAACTGAAGTGACAAACGAAATTACAGTCCAATTGGACGTAGTTATGCAAAAAGGATCCAACCCGCAATAAATTAATTTGAGTTTATGATATTTGAAGTAGCCATTCTTCAAATATCATAAACTCAAATTATCGGAATGGTTTCTGTCTGTTTGTAATTTTTCTTCTTATTTGTGTTACATTTGTAAAATTGTTACATCACATAATAGTATAGACCACAAACATTATTTTTCAAGTCTACATTTTTTGACACAAACTCGGGTTGGATCCTTTTTTCATAACCACGTCCAATTAATAGTAAGTGGCTACTGCTGTCCATGAACAGCTGCAGCCAAGTTCAAAACTCACAGCTCCACTGCAAAACAGTCTGCAGGTGTTTTGTCACCTCTGAAGACAAAGGTTGACTGACTCACAGCTAGTAATTATACTGGCTTTCTATACTCTTCCGACCGGGACGTGGCAGTGCAAGCACTGCTCTTTGCGACGCAGAAATATGTAAAAGGGTGGTGCCTCCCGAGACGGACTTCATGGCAGAAAAGGTGCCCTACCACGTAGTTTCACGTGAAGCGAAGTTTACATTTTTTCTTTTTAAAAAAACAGCTTGTCTCCTGTATCGTGCAGGGAGTTTACAAACATAAATTGTACAAGGACAAACATCCACACCCGGAACAATTATTTGTAGGCCATACAAATACTTGTTCCGTGCGGGATTTCAACCCGCGGTCCCCAGCGCTACAACTGCAACTACACCAGACATATCTGCACATACCTACACACTTTACCTAGATACATTCCTAGATTATTATGCTAAAATACTAGAGGGTTAGAGGTTAATTTAAAAATCAAACTTGAGCTCAGTTGAAAATATTTTCTTTCTTGTCTTTTGATGTTTTTATACCTTACACTGTTAATTTCTCAGGAGCTAAGTATGCTGTAAATAACACAGGTCCAATTCCCGTCGGCACTACTGAAATTGCTTATTGCAAATGCTGTTTACCACGTGCTCGGTGAGGAAATCATCGCAAGGGAACCTGCACCTCTGAGGAATAAAAATATATTGAAATCTTTTTATTCCATAGAATAAGGGTAACAAACAAGTACTAACTATACCTGATATTAAATATATGTTGTGATAAATGTGATTAAGAATCAAAATGCAGATACGTTGTCATCCCCGAGGACTAAGATGGAATGCATCGTTTCCAGTAAAAAGGATCTCCGCTACTCTACACTCACCATACGAAACACAGCAGCATTAAGTTGCTATTTCACGCTGGTATTCTCTAAGACCTTAACCCTTCTTTGGTCGAGCCGACCGTTCCGTACAATTACAAATAAAATAGCTCCAGCGTAGCTCTACCAAATAAATACATTGTATTTATTTCGCCAACTGGGGCAGCGCGGCGGACTAATTTCTCTACTACACTCTCAGAAATGAAAGGAGGCTTATGCCAAGGAGTAGGACGTAGTATAAGGCTGTAACTTTGGTTTATTTACTTAGAATTTTAATAATTTTTTTATAGGATAGGGTGACAAACGAGCACACAGTCCACCTGATGGTAAGTGGCTGCTGTGACCCATAGACATCTACATTTATCCTAGTTTGCGAATCAAAATTCAGATGCGTTGTCACCCGTGAGGACTAAGATAGAATGCCTCTTTTCCAGTAAAAACGGTATCCGGTTCTCTACACTCACCATACGAAACACCGCAGTGTTACGCTGCTATTTGACGCTGGTATTCTGTGAAAGCGTGGTCCTTGCCCGGTCGAGCTGACCCATTCGTGCTACAACTATACTACTAGAGTAGATACTACTGGGGTAGATACTAACCTCTTACCTATTTTTACGCCAAATAGCAGTGCTTACATTGTTTTGATCCGGTCTGAAAGGTATAAAAACCAGTAACATTACAGGTTCTGAGACATAACGTCTTTGTCGTCAGAGATGACAACGCATCTGCAGCATTCAGATATAAGCAATAAAGTTGGTCACAGGTGTCCATGATCTGCTAAAGTCGTTTACTATCAGGTGGATCGTAAGTGCGATTGATACTGCAGTCTAATAAAAAAATAATATTTAAGTATATTTTAGAATGAATCTAGTTTTAAATCAAATAGAATAGAATACGTTTTATGTCCTCTGACTCTATAACACGTAGGTAGCATTAAAAAGATATCTCGTGTAAATGTAATCCATTTTTACGAGTAAATCGAATGAAATAGTTTCGAAATATACAATAAAATGTGTAATAAAATTCAAATACAACAAAATTCAAATACAAAAAATATAGAATTCGCTTACAATTATATATTTTGCAAAATTAAATTTTAGGAATTATTTGGATCGGACAGTTTTTTAAATTAAGATACCCCTCAGACTAATAAAGAAAATGACGCAATAAAAATAATAGTAATAAGTTTAAAATAAGAAAATAGTGATTGACATAATAAATCATTTTATTGTAAAAACCTATAAAATTATTGAAATTAAAATTAAATTAAATTACATTTTAGTTCGGTTATCTAAAAAAGCGTGTGTATTTTTTAGTTTTTTTAAACTATTATTTTTTTCTTTCTATATTTATTAGACCGTAAAAATTCACTGTTGGATGCACAAAAATATATGTACCTAAAACCATGTTGTTGGTTGCAAATGATTTTAGATAGATATTTGTACGTGAGTGCGAGTTCTTACATTAAGTTGAGCATTGTTTTGGTTTGGTTTTAGCGTTATTTGAAATGTACGCAGTGTCGTCTTCCTTTCTTTATTGGTCTGAGCTTCGCCTATACTTAGGCGTTTAAATCATATTATTAATAATACTCTATATATACCTCATAATAATAATGATAATAATTTTTATTTTTATGTACTTATTTTATTTTTATGTACTTATTTTATTTTATTGATATTTATGTAAGTTTATCATTTTCATTTTCAATTATATATTTATACAGCCCAACCAGATGAGAAAACTATACAAATACCCCATAATAATAATAATGTTTATTTCAGATTTGATTAGGAAAAGAGGCATTCCATGTTACTCCTCACGGGTGACAACGCATCTGCATTTTGATTCGTAATCGAGGATAGATGTCTATGGGCCACAGCAACCACTTACCATAAGGTGGACTGTGTGCTCGTTTGTCACCCTTATCCTATATAAAAAAAGATATACATATCTATACATATTTGTTAGTAATTAACATAAACTAAGTTAGTAAAAATATAATAATAATCTATAATATAAAAATTAATCGCTGAATGAGTTGCTAAGCACAAATCTCGAGAGCAGCTGAATCGATTTCGCTAATTCTTATTTTATAATATTCCTTGAAGTACGAAGATGGTTCTTACGGAGAGAAAAATTTAAAAAATTGCCTGAAAATGTTTCTAGATTTGGCTAGGGGAAACGAAAGAATTGTTGTGTGTGGTGATTTGAATGGATGGGTTGGTACCGCTCGACCAGGGTACGAGTCGGTGCTTGGAAAGTTTGGCGATAAAAGGGTTAATGATGCTGGCAAGCTTATACTGGCGGTATGCAAGGAAAAGGGTCTTCTTGTGACAAACACTATGTTTAATCACAAGAAAATCCATATGTATACTAGAGAAAGAAAGAATGAGAGGAGTATGATCGATTTGTTCCTGGTGGATGACCGACTGCGAAAACAGGTGATGGATACGCGAGTGTTCAGGGGTGCTGACCTGGGAACGGATCACTATCTAGTGATTACTAGATTTAGGGGTCTGTTCGCGGGTTGGCGCTACCGGACGGCGGTAACAGAACCACAGTCGGTCTGTCGCATCCGAAGCTGGAAGCTTCAGGAAGCGGATACTAGGGACAAATATCATGCGAGGGTAGCCGAAAAGCTTGACACCATCGATGGCAGAAATGAATGTGTGGAAAGAACATGGCAGAACCTTAGGGATGGAATGGTAAGTGCAGCGGAAGAAGTGTGTGGAACAATAAAAAGAGGCAGTAGTAAAAGAAGAGATGCATGGTGGAATGATGAAGTGAAAGAAGCTGTAGAGAAGAAGAAGAAAGCATGGTTAGACTACTTGGCCTCTAGTAATGATAAGGATATGAGAGAGAAGATGAAAGAAAGATATAAGCTGCAGAAAGTTCACACGAAAGCATTGATTGAGGAAATGCGTGAAAGGTGTAGAATGGAAGCGGACGAAAGGTTGTCGCACAACTTTAAGGAGAACTCCAAACTCTTCTGGAAAGAGGTTGGAAGGACCCGAAATGGTGCGACGGCCTTAAGAATGAACAAAGTGCTTTCGAGAACTAATGACGTCCTCACAGAAAAATCGGACGTCATGCAGCGATGGAGCGAATTTTATAGAGAAATGTATGCGTGTGATGATCTTAGTGAGGGATCCGGGGATGACGTCGTGACTGGTACGCCAGACCTGGACCTCGATGACACTGAGGTCATCAGTATGAAAGAGATTGAACGTGCGATTCGAAGTTTGAAATGTGGTAAGGCCGCGGGATTAGACAGAGTTACTGCTGAAATGGTCAAGTATGGTGGGCCTCGCGTCTGGGACAGCTTTTATCTGCTGTGCAATTTGTGCTGGCGGACGGGGGATGTCCCTGATGATTGGCGATCCGCAGTCATTGTGCCTTTATATAAAGGTAAAGGTTCATATTTTGACTGCGGGTGCTATCGGGCGATCAGCTTGACCAGTTTAGCAAGTAAAGTTTACTCGAAGGTTTTGACACGTAGGATGCAAGAGAAATCGGAAAGATTTCTATGGGAGGCACAATGCGGATTTAGACCTGAAAGAGGATGCACGGATCAAATGTTTTCTCTCCGCATGATCACGGAAAAGCTTCTGGCTGCTAACCAGAAGATTTTCTGTGCTTTTGTAGATCTTGAGAAAGCATTTGATAAGGTTGTAAGGAAGAAAATTTGGGAACTGTTGCCAAGGTATGGTGTGGATGGTCGATTGCTAAGGGCTGTGCAGTCACTTTACTGTAACTGTAAAGCCTGTGTGCGGGTAGGGCATGACCTGTCACCCATGTTTAGCGTCCAAACGGGCGTGAAACAGGGTTGTGTCATGTCTTCCTGGCTGTTCATACTGTATCTCGACAGCTGTTTACAGAAGCTGAAAGATAGCTGTTTGGGTGTGAAATTGGGTGACATAAAAGTAAATTGTCTGCTGTATGCTGATGATGCAGTGCTTATTGCACCATCAGAGGCAGAACTGCAGGCATTAGTCACGTGTATGAAAGAGGAATGTGAAATTAAAGGTCTCCGTTTGAATGCTAATAAAACTAAGGTTCTGGTATTTGAAAGGGACGAAGAGAGAACGAAGTGTGAAATATGGGTAAATCAGGAATGTCTAGAACAGGTAAATGAAATTGTATACTTGGGGAGTGCTTTTAGCCGGGATGGAAGATGTGATTTAGATGTGGACAGGCGTGTCGCTGCCGGGAACAAAGTCAATGGTGCCCTGACTGCGTTAGTCAAAAGGCAAGGCGTAGTGAAGAGTGCACGCCTTGCAATACATAACGCAGTGTTGGTACCGACTTTGTTATATGGCAGCGAAACCTGGGTATGCCAGAAGAAGCATAAAAGCAAGTTGAATGCAGTGGAGATGCGATCTCTTCGTAAAATGTGCGGCGTGACCATGGCCGACCGAAAGCGAAACGAAGAGATTCACAATATGGCAGGTTTGAAAGATGACCTTATCACAAAAATTGATAAGGGCGTGCTTCGATGGTTTGGGCACGTTGAGCGAATGAGTGAAGACCGAATGGTGAAGAAAATATATAGCGCGAAAGTTAATATTAAAAGGTGTCGAGGTAGACCGAGACTAACTTTCGAAGACCATGTGAGCAAACTGCTCGAAGAGGGGAGGGTCAAGAGTACTCGGATACCTAGACGTGCATGTATGAAGAAGATAATGAATCTGAAAGAAGCGAAAGAGGTATGTAAGGATCGTGACACTTGGCGATCTGTTCTCTCTGGCTACCCCGTCAGGGATTGTGCGTGAAGATAAGTAAGAAAATGTCTAAAAACAACACTTTTCTATATTGCCACACAAAAGATTCGTAATAATACTTAAATGTAGTGACCGACCGAAGGTTCAGTTTCGGTTTCGGCAAGTTTCGGCAAAAAAATCTAGTTTCGGTAATAGTTTTGGTTTAGGTAAAAAATCTGCCGAACCTTCGGCGGCGTCGAAACTTAGTATTCGTGGACTATCGTGCGTCGTTCGGATGAGTTCGTGACTCGTGTTTTATTCACAATTATACAGAAACAAGCCTACTCATTTTTAAAAGGCCGGCAACGCATCTGCAATTCCCCTGGTTCCCCTGGTGTTGCAGCTATTCATGGGCGGTGGTAGTCACTTACCATCAGGTGAGCCTCATGCTCGTTTGCCCCAAAAAAACGAAACAGAAACTTTTTTATTCAATATGGATTGTAAATAATACTTACTGAAAGTTACTCTTTTGTTTAAGTACGAAAAAAATATCTGTCCTTGGAAGAACCAGCGAGAAATCCAGCGGGACTTTTTTTTAAAAACAGCTTATAATCAGAGTGGTAGCGTGGACTAATTAATATAAATGTGGGCGAAGTTGCATCAGCGGGTCCCCTTTTCTTTCGTTCCAAGGATCTACCCAATAGATCTATCCTACCAAACATATTGTTTGTGTTTCCTTCCGAGAAGTTGCCAACTAAAGAGAAGAAAGGTCGAAGCGTGGGAAAGAAGATGGTAGCCTCGTTCTTCGGAAGGACAGGTCATTACGCAACAATCGTTTTAAAGGATCGAAAAACAGTTACTGCAGAGTGGTACACTAACAATTGTTTGCAACTTGTCTTGGAAAAAGTTCGGGAAAAACGACCTCGCAATAGGATCCTCCTTCACCATGACAGCATCTCGTCGTACATCGCCAAGCAAACAATCGACTACTTGGCGACGCCAGACGTGGAATTACTGGGTCATCCGCCCTATAGCCCCGACCTCGCACCTTGCGATTTTTATTTATTTCCTAAAATAAAAGAAAAACTTCGAGGAAAACGTTTTACGGGTGCCGAGGAAGCACTGTCTGCGTTTCAAAATGCCGTCGAAGAGACCTGTAATACCAGTTGGCAAAGTGCTTTCCTCAGTGGTTCCATCGGATGCAGCGATGTATTGATGTAAATGTACACTATTTTGAAAAGATATAAATTAATAAAAGTAATAATTTGCTAGTTTCTTCAGTTTTTGATTTTTTAAGAACTGTCAGTGTCACCCTCGTACCTATTCATATCTATTAATTCCTGACAAGCTCGTATTTCGTCAATGTAACAATCGCGGTCTATGTAGGTAGTTACAACGGCCTCGCAGTCGCATTTACTAGGCCCCAAACAAACACACTTAAATTTGTGACTTTCTTTTTCGAGCGTAAAAGTGATCAAATTAATTAGTCATCTGTGGTAAAGTCTAGAAGCATGGCATTTCAGGGGGCCTCGCGAGGCCCCTTTAAGTGCGAGATCGTGGGCGAGGGCCAACTTCGCCCACACCTAGATACGCCACTCTTACAATCATGTATGTAACACAATTAACAACACAAAACAAATTGAAAATAGCTTGGTAGTGATCACCTCATTTCCAGGGTTATTATCATCCATAAATTCCTTAATATTATAATAACCCTTTCTATATAAACTTAATTTATTAAAGTTTATGAACGTTGAGCAGGTTTTGTATATTTTCTGGGGTTTTATTGTGTGTATATTGTGTGTGTGTGTGAGAGTGATATATTAATTTAATGCTCTCATTGAACAATATTTACAATATTGTGAACACAATAAAATATATTCTCAATTAGCGAATAAATTTTTATGGGTGTAAGTGTTGATTTTTTTACAAAATTAATAAGTATTTATTTTAATTAAAATTTAAATAAAAAGGTATTTCTTAAGAAATACCTTGTAATTACTTTTTAAGTAAATTAAAAAAAATAACGTTAAATTGTTGATTTTTACTTTAAAATAAATAAATATATTGCTACATGACTATTATAATTACTGTTTTTCATTAGCATGCATTACCTGTCTGTATATGTATAAAAATATACCAAATTTCAGTATACAATAAAAAAAATTACATGTTTAAATAAGTTTCGGTTTCGGTTTCGGCCGAAACTGACACACATACCGAAGGTTTGTTTTCGGTTTCGGTTTCGGTTGAAAATCCTGTTTCGGTTGGACACTACTTAAATGTCAATTTGATCTTTAATACCGTACCATAAAGTTTAAGTGTTAGAGGAGGGGTTCCGGGGAGGCCAAAGAATTGAGTGACGTTAGTATCGTATAAATACTATTGTCAATATTTATACACACTGGCAGATAGCTAATGTTATAAGGAGTAATTTGGGCTGCTTTTATTTTAGGGTTCCGCGAAAAATAGCTCCACGCGGGTGAAGTCCGGGGAGCAGCTAGTAATAAAATAAGGATAAATAAGTTATATCAATAGTAAGAGAGCAATCAGTTAAGAAATTTGAATGTCCCACTCACATGGATTAGGATCCAATGCCGCTGAATGGGACAGTCAAGCCTATCTTGAAATATCCTCAAGACACATCTTGAGCTCTTTCGTAGTTTGCATAACATTGAGTCAGTTCACTTCCATTTGATGCCACAAAAATCATCAACACCTATTTCAGCAACGACACACGTCACACCACAGGCTGCATGTGCAAAATGCTTAACAGTATTTTTTTATAGAATAAAGGTGACAAGCGAGCACACAGTTCACCTGATGGTAAGTGGTTGCTGTGGCTCATAGACATCTACATACATCCTCGATCACACGTGAGGACTAAGATGGACTGCCTCGTTTCCAGAAAATGGGTCTCCGGTTCTTTACACTCACCATACGAAACACGACAGCATTAAGCTGCTATTTTACGCTGGTAATCTATGAGAGCGTGGTCCTTCTCCGGTCGAGCCAACCCATTCGTGGTACAACTATACAACTAAGATAGCTGCAGCATGGCTCTACCACGTATAAACAGTATGCCTTGAAGAGGGTAATTTTGACATCATTTGCACACCTAGTAAACCTGAAGGGCAAGCATATTGCATCGGACCACCAACGCGCGTCGCTCGCTCTCTCTATCGTTGTTGTCTGTCAGATATTCTCTAACAATGTGTCCCAAATATTTAAACTGACAAACTCTCCTCAACGGCAAACCAAGGAGCTTTACAAGCGGCATAACCAAGGGCTTCTTACTTTTAAAACGAAACACCACTAACTTACATTTTCTTGGTTTTATAGAGGTGTCCATGTTCAGCAGCGTATGTTTCACACATAGCTAATAGTTTACGAAATGCCGTGGTCTCAGCAACACCATGTAATCGGCATAACTTATATTATTATTCATATGACCATCAACAGCACATCCTACCTTTGTTTCACTGAGTGTACCAATGAGTCCCTTTACGTAGATACTGAACAGCATAGGCGAAGACAACCCCCCCTGCCTCACACCACATTCCAACTCATATTCGTTTGATAGCACGCAAGACCATCTGACTTTCTTAACTTGATGACAGTACCAATATCTCAAAGTGGTGATAATTTCGGCTGGAACGGATATTTCACGCAGTTTTGTCCATAGTATGTCATAACTAACCAGGTCAAATGCCTTGGAGAGATCCAGAAATATAGCACACACTGCCGTTTGTCTCTTGGTGTAATACTTAACAGTACGCTTCAGCGACATTATAGCACTCTCTGTCGACAGGCCTGATCTATAACCAAATTGAGCATAGTTTAGATGTATATAGTTATAAAGCCGTTGCTCCAGTAAACCTTTGCCAATACAGTTGCCAAGGATATAGGTCTGTAATTAGCCTTGTCGTCGTGAAGGTACTCGACACTGAGGCCATCGTGCCCAGGTGATTTTCCTCTAGTCATCTTATTCAGGACCAACCTAAATCCTTAGCTGCAATACGGAAAGGCTCACCAATCACAACCATCCCACCATCGCCCGCTCCCACTTCTGCTCTTCGCTGCAATATCGACTCAACTTTAAAATGTTTTTAAAAAGTTCACTATCTCCTTTGGTTCACGCGCTCACATTTACGGACACAGCTGACTTAGGACTCAGTCTTTTCGTGAGTTTCTAAAATTATTTTCTTGCTTTTAATATAGACTTGAACACTTTTCGCGATATACATATATCCTGGTATACGTCGAACTCTTGGCCGACCATGCCACACCCAGTTGAGGAATGCTCGTCTCGCTGTCTCGTGACCATCCTTCACAAACTTATTCCAACCCGCAACGTGACGCCCTTTCCTTTTACTTCTATATTCAACACAATTATTATTATTTAATTATTGAAAAATATTATTTTGTGTTCACACATGTATATTATGTTGCTTATTAAAAGTCCTCTGTTGAGTAGACTTCTCCCATGAATTGCTTCATATGAGAGATGCGTTACCAACTATGTATGTGATAACTTCATTTTAATAATCTTTTTCATAGTAAATTGTATATGAAAAGATGCACTTAAAATTTGTTTTATGATCATAGATACTCTTTATTGTACATCAGTACATAATTAACAATATAAAAATCAATATATAAAGTGAGTAAGCTCTGAAAGCGATGTCTTTGAAACAACATTTCAGTGTAGTACTAATATGAAATTCCTTTTTTATTCAAAATTCTGGCTATGTTGTTTTCCATAATTTGTTTCAGAGTTGCCAACACATCTGTAACTTTTTAACAGTGGTAGAGCCACGCGGCAGCTTTTGCTGTCGCACGGATGGGCCGGCTCGAACTGGAGTGGTACCACGACCTCACAGAATACCAGCGTGAAGAGGTTTACCTCTGCGTTTCGCTTGGTGAGTGCAGGTGGCCGGAGGCCCTTTTTACTGGAAATGAGGCATTCCATCTTAGTACTCACGGGTGACAACGCATCTGCATTTTGATTCGAAAACGAGGATAGATGTAGATGTCTATGGGCCGCAGCAACCACTTACCATCAGGTGGACTGTGTGCTCGTTTGTAACCCTTATCCTATAAAAAAAAACTTCTCTCGCTTCGAGTAGTTGCCCATGGGCTGCAGTTGCAACACACAGTCGGGCTTATTTCTGTAATGTTAGAAAGAATTTTTAAAGAAGACTAATTTTATTAATTAAAATTTTGTCTGACGAACTTTATATTTCGAACGAGGTTTCATTTCAATGTCATGGTTTATTTTTAGCCGCATAAATAACCTGGTATTATTATTATTTACTTTATATTGCAACACCTTATTTTGTCATTGTATGCTGTATTATAAAAGCACTTTTAACGTATTCAAAACATATACTGAACAGTTTTTTAAGTAAAGAATAAATCCCACATGTTTTATTTTCCGCAATAAGTCGCTTTTAACATGGCAAGCATTCAGGCCGTTATTATGGAAATAACCATTCACATAAATGAAATTTCATGATAAATGGACTTTCTCCTAAGGCGGGGTTGTGCCTTTTGACACAAATAAAGCAAGTAAGTATTACTGTTAAAAGCTTTTCTTATATATTATTAGACGTTGCGGCTGCTTGGAAACTACTCCTATACAAGTGGTAAAATTAAAAGTTTTGTACAAACGACTTCAATATAAATAAAATAACGAAGAACATCGTCAATGTAGTTCGAAGTCAATTTAATACACATTATTAAGAATAAATAAATAAAAAAACTACTAGCCAGACTTTGATCAAATTTATGTGGGATCACATGTGAACCACAATCTTTTAAATAAAAAAAACCATAAAAATCCGTTCACTCAAAAAAAAGTTATGAGGTACACATAAAAAAACACATACAGTCGAATTGAGTACCTCCTCCTTTTTGAAGTCGATAAAAATGAGTCTCCTACTAAAATTGTACTTTATATTTACTTCTTAAAGTATAACACTTTGGATTAAAAAATTTAAATAAAAATGTTGCTTTTTATAGAATAAGGTTGAAAAACGAGCACTCAGCCACCTGATAGTAAGTGGATCCTGTGGAAAAATAAATCTAGGTAAGAATCAAAATGCAGATGAGGTCTTACTTTTGAGGATTAAGTTTCCAGTAAAAACGATCTGCGGTTCTTAAAAAACGCATTTAATTCGGTCAATAGGGACACTCTGCTAAAAAAAATTAAAATACATGTCCCGGAAATTTATAACTTCCTTCTCCAGTGCTACCACTGCCCCTCAAAACTAGTTCATAAATCCAATGAGATTATTTCGGCCGTAGGCTGTCAGCAGGGTGATCCCCTCGGTCCAGCAATATTTAGTTTGGCAATAAATCCGATAATCCACTCCCTAAATTCAAAATTAAATATTTGGTACCTCGACGATGGGACCTTGGCCGGAGACGCGCAGACAGTCCTAGCTGATTTGGTGCATGTTAAACAGCATTTCAATCGCATTGGTTTAGAATTAAATTATGACAAATCTGAATTATATATTTCGGACCAAGTAAATCCACTAACCGCTTCCCAGATCGCTCAAAATTTTAACAACATTGCTCTTAACATTAAAATAGTAACGAAGGACAGTCTGCACCTCCTCGGCTCCCCCATCTTTAAGGAGGCCATTCCTCTTCTCTTAAATAAATCAACAACAAATTTCAGCAAGTATTCGGACCGCCTTGTCAAAATTAGTAGCCACTCAGCTTTATTTATTTTAAAATTCTGTCTGTTCGTCCCTAAATTCACTTACATGCTTCGCTGTTGCCCCATTTGGAAATTCCCCCATTTGATTACACCTATTGACACTCTAATGAAATCCCAAATTGAAAACATCCTGAACATTCACTTGAGCGAACAGGCTTGGACCCAAGCCGCTTTACCAATAAGGAACGGCGGCCTGGGAACACGCAAAATTTTAAGTGTGGCTTTGCCTGCATTCCTGTCTTCAATCCACAGCACGCTAGATCTCGCAGGTAGAATATTTAAAGCCCCAGCGGGCATTAACTGCGAGATTGCATGTTTGGACGAGGCCACGAATGCATGGCTAGCTGGACCGAGTCCAAATCTCCCATCCAAACCACATAAGCAAAGGGCCTGGGATACAATAGCGTCCGTCGCCACCTTACAAACTTTAATAGAGCCTTCATCTGGCAGGGACCGGGCCAGGCTGTTAGCTGTGTCCAAGCCAGAATCTGGTTACTGGCTCCAGGCATATCCCTCGCCCAACACTGGGACTTTTATCAACCCGGACACTCTACGCATAGCCGTCGGTCTCCGGCTGGGAGCTGGGATCTGCACAGGTCACAACTGTGTTTCTTGTGGGGCTCCAGTGGACCGACTCGGCCACCATGGCCTCTCCTGCACCTCGGGCGCCGGCCGCCTGTCCCGCCACGCTGCTCTCAACGACATTCTCAGAAGGGCGCTCGTCAGTGCCAACGTTCCCGCCGCTCTGGAGCCCCAGATTGTGCGGAGCGATGGCAAGCGCCCTGACGAAATGTCGTTGATACCCTGGAAGTCGGGCCGTGCACTGGTGTGGGACGCCACCTGTACAGACACCCTGGCGGCGTCCTATCTACCAGCAACTACCAAACGTGCGGGGGCGGCGGCGGACGCCCGGGAACGCCTCAAGGTCTCTAAATACAGCTGTCTCGGCGCCCAATATCAGTTTTTTGCTTTCGGCGTCGAGACACTAGGTCCTTGGGGCAAAAGTGCCCTGGAGCTGCACAGGGAGCTCAGCAAAAGGTTGAGGGAGGCAACAGGCGACCCTCGCGCCGGCGGCTTTCTCGCGCCAAGAATTGCAATCGCAGTTCAGCGCGGGAATGCTGCCTGCGTGATGGGCACACTGCCAAGAGGCCCAGGCCTCTTATTTAATTAGTTATTTTATTTTATTTTTAAGGTTTAGTTTTAGTTATTTTAATTTAATAATAGTTCTAGTCTAGTATTATTTTTTTTTATTCTTCCATATTTTGTTTGTTAATTATTGTAAAGTTCTTTTTTGTATTGTTTAAAAATAAAGTTTATTGTGGAAGATAAATATATAATTATATGAAAATTATCTGCGGTTTTCAACATATAAGAGACTATTTTACGCTGATATTCTGTGAGAGCGTGGTCCATCGGTCCATCGGTCTAGCTTTAGCCGGTAGAGTCAAACCATAATAAAGCTGTATCGTGGATCTACGAGTACACGAATCGTTGCTAGTTTTTTGGCAATTTTCTCACTTAAACTTTGACTTAGCAAAATCAATTTATAATTTTCAAGTATAATTTATGTGTTCGCACGATTGTGGACCACATTACATGCTTATTAAAAATAAGTTATTCTAAGTACTTTCCGTAATTATTGTATCGTAACTTTCTTAATATCAAATAAGAAAACATTAGCAATATTGTCATAGAAAAGGAAAGAAAGAGCTAATTAATACAAAAAAAAAACATCTGAAGTAAACTGTAAACATCATAACATCTCTTGACGATTCTAATAAACTTTTTAGAATTAAAGTTTAATGTAAACTAACACTTAACACAAACTTTATTTTCTTTATTTAATGATATCCTTTATGTCTTGAAAACAGCAATTCTTTATGCTCTCAGTTGATAGTCTTAATTTTAAGTGTTGATTTCAATTAGCGTTGTCGGTAACTGTTGCCAGGAAACCTGCTTTGGGATATTCAAATATATAATGAACTTGTAAAACCTTGTATATGAGAGGGTGTTGGTTCCGACAGTCATGTACGGAAGTGAAAGTTGGGTATGGTAGAAGAAACATGAAAGCAGAATAAATGCAGTTGAGATGAGAGCGCTAAGAAGTATGATAGGAGTTAAACTACGGTGAAAGGATAAGAAATAGTGAGATAAGTAAACGTTGTGGTCTGAAAGAAGATGTAGTGATAAAAATTGAGAAACGTATGCTGAGATGGTTTGGCCATGTCGAGAGAATGAATTAAAACGATTGACGAAAAAAGTGTATAAGACGAGTGTGAATGAAAGTGTTGGAAGGGGTAAACCTAGGCGGACGTTTCTAGACCAAATCAGGGACGTCTTGAAAAAAGGCCAGGTCAAGAGTACTCTAAACCAAAGAGCATGTGTGAAGGGAATTATGAAAGTGGACGAAGCAAAACAAGTATATAAGGATCGTAGCAAGTGGAAAGAAGTGGTCTCTGCCTACCCCTACGGGAAAGAGGCGTAATTGTATGTATGTATGCGTAAAACCCATAAACTGTTACTACACTAAGAAGTGTGGGAGGTGGAGGCATGTACCCAGCCGGTGACTTATGTATGATAGTACTTTATTTAGTATCTTTTGTAACTTCTTAGAACTTTAACATGAAAATGCTATTTACCTATTTCCAAACTTATAAGTTTTCTTTAATTTTGAGATTAATAAATATGACACGAACATCGAAGAGCTCTTCTAAACAACATTTGATTAAAATCAAAAACTTGCACTCCACACGTCTCGATTGTGTTGACCTTTAGTAATCTTGTTTATTAACAAAGTTACGTCTTACAAGATTTATAATTTTCTTGTACGAGAGAGATTTACTTTGATGAATACGTTCATATTGGCGAATAGAAACTTTTCACAATCGTAATGGTCGTAATTAGTCTGGTCATTTGTAAGTTAAAGGAAAAACTTTTTTTCTGACAATGTTTCACGCAGATAATATTTTTTTAAAAATGCGGTTACTTAAATTCAGAATTTCGGAGTTAGTTGCGATGACGGGAGGTGGGGGAGGGGAGTAAATTAAAAGTAAAAATTTTAAACATGGTTTAAGGTCATTCATTTATTCAATACAGTCTATAAAAAGCCCACTGCTGTTCATAGGACTCCCCCATAGATTGTCTCATAGGGGGATATTTGCTATAGTTGCTACGCTTGGCGTAGGAAGATGCTGATATCCATCAGACGCATGAGAATGACATATTATTTCAACGTTAAGGTATAATAGGCTTTTTTGACGGCTCCGTGGTGCAGTGGCTTAGCAATGAGTTTCTGCGCTGGGGGGCGCGGGTTCGAATCCCGCACGGAACAAGTATTTGTATGAACTACAAATAATTGTTCCGGGTCTGGATGTTTGTCTTTGTGCAATTTGTGTTTGTAAACTGCCTCCACGATACAGGAGAAAATCCTAGTGTACGTTTTTTAAAAAATAAGAAAAAAAAGGGCCAATTTAATAGATCGCATTTGACACTTCATCAAAATTCAACAACATAACCTTGTAACGGTGGGAATAAAATATTATTTATTGTTGCGAAGTTAGAACTGCACAATTGCTTAACTTTTTTCAATTAAGATTACATATTTATTGTTATAATGACAAAAGAAGGTTATTTTACGATTTACTTTCACTAATAAACCATTTAAACATAATAAACAATTTATGTTCTAAAGAGAACTGAACGCCATTACAATGTTGGGTCAGTGAACCATTTTTCTTTTTAAACACTAGGGTTGTTACCTAAAAAAATCGAAAGTTGATAAGTAAATTCGAATAAAGTAATTATGTATGTACTTGTGTAGGAATATTTTACAGAAAACTGGAGAAAGGTCGTGGAGAAAACATAGGAAATAATTTTACAAGATTTTGAACGAGACGTGAATGTAGCCAACATTATTGAAAATGAATTAATAATATCTCTGAGTGCTGACAGCAATGAAGGTGACAATATTAGTTACAGTTCTGATAGTTCAACTGAATAAATGCTATTTTTTGTTAAACTGTGTACTTGTCTTATTTTGTTTCTTAAATTTACGATAGAACATAATAATGGGACAGGGATTTGACTGCTATTCTTTTTTTATAAAATTACGGTACCTATTCAGTTACTATGAAAAAGTACTTTTTTTTTATAGGAGAGGGGGCAAATGAGCATGCGGCTCACCTGATGGTAAGTGACTACCGCCGCCCATGAACAACTGCAACACCAGGGGAATCGCCGATGCGTTGCCGGCCTTTTAAAAAGGAGTAGGCTCTTTTCTTGAAGGTCCCTAAGCCGTATCGGTCCGGAAAAATCGCTGGTGATAATCGATTCCACAAGGAAGTTGTGCGAGGGAGAAAACTTCTTCTGAATCGCACAGTGGTGGACCGCCAATCATCTAGGTGATATGGATGGTATCGCAAGTTCTGTCGCGATGTCATCATTCATCATTACAGCCCTTCACAAGTCCACTGCTGAACATAGGCCTCCCCCAAAGAATGCCACAAAGCACGGTCCTGAGCCACCTGCATCCATAGACTTCCCGCATATCTTACCAGGTCGTCACTCCATCTAGTGGGGGGACGCCCTACACTTCGCTTGCCGGTACGAGGCTGCCACTCGAGAACCTTTCTTCCCCATCGGTTGTCGGTTCTTCGAGCTATATGGCCGGCCCATTGCCACTTCAGCTTACTAATCCGTTGGGCTATGTCGGTCACTCTGGTTCTACTGCGGATATCCTCATTTCTGAGTTTATCACGCAGAGAAACTCCGAGCATAGCTCTCTCCATAGCTCGCTGAGCGACCTTGAGCTTCCTCATACGGCCAGCAGTGAAGGACCACGTCTCAGTTCCGTAAGTCATCACTGGCAACACGCACTGGTTGTACAATTTCGTTTTAAGGTTTTGAGGTATGTCTGACGAGAAGATGTGTCGTAGCTTCCCGAACGCTGCCCAGCCGAGTTGAATCCGTCGATTGACCTCTCGGTCGAAGTTGGACTTACCTAGTCGGACTATTTGTCCCAGGTAAACATACTCGTCAACAACTTCGAGCTTAGTGTTCCCAACAACTACCGGCATAGGTGTGTCGCGATGTGCGATGGTGAAATTGAGCGGCTGGAATTAGTCCGAACAATTCCTCAGAGCACTCCCCGTGGTAGATGCGATAAAATACGCAAAGAGATGCAACCTCTCTACACAGTGCCAGTGAGTCAAGCCGATCGGAAAGAACTCGGTCGTCGACGATTCGAACCGCTCTGCGCTGGATGCGGTCAAGTGGAAGGAGCTGGCACTGGGGGGCCCCTGCCCAGAGATGGGAACAGTATTCCATGTGAGGCCGAACCTGCGCCTTATAAAGTTGCAAGCGGTGTGCCCGCATGAAATACTGTCCCGCTCTGCTGAGCACGCCAAGCTTTTTAGAGGCCAATTTGGCCTTCTCTTCCAAGTGACCACGAAACTGCACGTCACTCGATATGTCGACACCGAGGATACCGATAATAGCTGAGGCAACAAGGGGAGTGCCTTGAAACTGAGGAGATACGACAAAGGGAATCTTTTTGACGGTAAACGCGCAAACTTGCGTCTTCTGGGGATTGAACTGGACTAGATTTAGTCGCCCCCAGTCTGAGACTTTGTTCAACAAAGTCTCGACTTCAGACACAAGTTTGTTCCGGTACTCGGCGACGTTTTCCTGAGAAATATTGGCACCGCCGGTGTATAAAGCATCACCAGTGCTGTCGTCTGCATAGCAATGAATGTTACTGGTTTTCAACATATCATTGATATGCAGAAGAAACAGCGTTGGTGATAGCACGCAGCCTTGTGGAACACCAGCGTTAATGGGCTTGTAATCGGAGCATGCACCGTCTACTATGACCTTGATGCCCCGATCTGCAAGAAAGCTGGTGATCCAATTGCACAATTGAAGAAGCCGGGAAGCCCATAGGAAGGCAGCTTCGAAAGAAGCGCTTTATGCCAAACCCGATCGAAAGCCTTCGCTATGTCCAAACTAACGGCCAACGCCTCCCCCTTGGACTCAACTGCCTCCGCCCATCTATGGGTCAGGTAGACCAGTACAGTGGGACGTAGGGTGATACTTCTCTTTAACATAAAAAAAGTAGCTTAAATTTTTTAATAGAAACAATACTATTAGTATTACATTAAGGCAATACCCCGACCAAAACCTTGCGATAGTGCGTTTTTCTTCGTTATTGAGAGACTATTATCTCATTAGTTATGAGAAATAAACTACATCTAAAAGCACATTATTAATGTTCGATATCCTATCATCACATTCCACGTTCTAGTTTGTTTTTATGTGTTATAATTACATTTAAAATCTACTTTTAAAAAATGTCTAAAATTATTGATTACATGCATCTGTTTTCACTAATGGATAGATAATTTAAAAATCTATATTATTCACGTTTTATTTAATTTTTAAAGTTCGCTTTTATTTTTTAATTAAAATTAATACCAAAAAATTGTGTGAATTCTATGATAAATGGGCGTACGCAGAGTGCGGGCGGCAGTGCACTGCATGCTCAAGATTATTTGGTCAGGGAAACGCCTTAATTAAATTTTTAATAAATTGATAACAAAATGTTCAAACTAAATCAATTCTGCACCTGCGAGTTGCACGTGACACAGTAGGTGCACAGGTAGCTTCTGTGGTGTGCCTGGTCTTGGCGGTTTTGCTGAAACTCTGTATAGAGAACTTGGAAATTGAAGAACAAGGAGGTGATGGCGATAGGCCTGTAGTTGGACGGATCTGTGCGGTCGCCTTTTTTAGGGATCGGGTGCACCAAAGCTGTCTTCCATGAGTCCGGGACTACGCCTAGGGAGTAGGAGTAACGAAAAACACGCGTTAGAACCGGTGCCAACTCCGGAGCTCACGTCTTCAGCACAATAGGTGGGACTCCATCAGGCCCACTCGACTTGTTGACGTCCAGGGAGAGGAGTGCTTTACGCACCAAGCGCTGTGTAAACAGCACTTCCCGCATGGAACACTCACACCGCGGGATTTTCGGCGGTGTGTTCTCCCCGTCATCTAGAGTCGAGTTGGAAGCAAAAAGAGAGCCTAGCAGATCGGCTTTCTCCTTTGT
The DNA here is from genome assembly GCA_033319125.1 of Parnassius glacialis. Taxonomy (NCBI): domain Eukaryota; kingdom Metazoa; phylum Arthropoda; class Insecta; order Lepidoptera; family Papilionidae; genus Parnassius; species Parnassius glacialis. Next base: position 12,073,959 of record JAVANC010000014.1, read on the forward strand.
GTCATGGGCCAGTGAGTCGTCCACCCTGTGCAGAGATGGCAGAGATGGCTGACAGAAAGTATACTTATAGGTACTGTAATATTACTCACATATGTTTAAAGTCCGTATCGATTCATTCACTTTAGTCGATGTTTTTAAACAGGTCACCTCACTATAAAGCTAAAACTGACAAATGTCAAATGTGATCTATTAAATTGGCCCTACTATAGTTCCATATAAACTTGGAAAAAAAAATTCCACCCTTGGAGCTGCAAAATAGGGGTGAAGTTTTAAAGTAACTGTTGAAACGACAAGGAGATTGTGTAATTTCACAGTCCACTCAAAAGGGAAAAAATCAACTTTGAATTAAAAATAATAGTGGACATCAAATAACCAAAAAAAAAATAATTTAACATTTTGACGTCGGTGCCTTAATTCTTCTATACACTATGTTCGAGCACTGAATTCAGAATGTAAGATTATTTTATTATTTTTAGTTGGAGATCTGCACTCTATAAACCCATATACTTTATTTATTACTTGATCTTTTCTACTACTTTAGTTTCAGTTCTCGAGCGCTTCTATATAGCGATTCACTTGTTACTCCGAATTCTCTTTGTCTTCGAGAACCAGTGGGAGTTTATCAGTATAAACGAGCCGATCATGAGAAAACTACGATATTTTCTATAAAGGCATCTAGTATTTTATAAAAATAATTTTAAAATGGGTTTCGCTGAAACTTCTACTAAGATTAAACTAATATTCCTTTCTACAAAAACATTTTAAATTTTTCCTTATTACACATCGTTCATATTATGTATACACTATAACGCGTTTGTGAATCCATGTTTTAATATTCTATTCGAAAAGCAATATTGCCTCGGTTACTTGAATAATGCGTGTTCAACATGTTATCTGGGATTAGAGAAAGCTTTAATAAATGTATCTCGTCGCTTCACGAATATAAATATTGAGCCGGGATTCATTTCATTTATCTCATTTAACTTTAGTCAATTTAAATTCCTGACGTACGTATGTCACATTACTTTTGATTGACCACAAATCGCTACAAAACAATGATCTGAAATTAAAAAAAAACCCCAATTCGAAAGGTAAGAGAGCTGAGTAATACAATACGCGTGTAATCAAGTTTTTAATAAAATTAAGTTCAAAGCCAAGCTTACCACCGTAATACAAATATTCTGTAAGCTTTTCTTGCGTAGATCTAAACATTAATTATTATTTAAAGTTAATGGTAGCTTGGGTTAACTCCACGTCCAATGTTTCAGGCTCCTCAAATTTATTTGAACAAATTTTCAACGTCAGCAATTTTAAATAAGTAAAACTAAATGCAAGAAAATTCATAATTAGTGATTCTTAAACAGACAAATATTGATGCACTACCGCGAAATGTTTGTTATTGGGCCTGGTTGTTTTGTTTTTGACATCGAGTCTTTGGTAAAGAGGTGGTTACTGAACCCTGAATGCTTGCAACTGTGGGACATAAATATTTCTTCTTTCTTTTTATATTTCTTTTTTCTTATCTTTTAATTTTTTTACTTTAGTTTCATTACGTGATATTACGTAGAAATTAGTGAGGAGATGGAGCGAGTTCCTCTTCACTTGTTGCGACCCTATAGCATATTGACAACATCTAATCAGTTTTGTAAATTGTCGCCGTGTGTTGAAATTAGGATGAGATTACCTATTATCCCATAAGCCTTGTGAACATAGAATCGGTTGATAAAGTATCAGCTGAATTTCAGTCTTCCAGATAGATATTTTTTTATTTTATATTTTAAAAAGTGTGGGGGTCCACACTAGGATTTTCTCCTGTATCGTGGAGGCAGTTTACAAACATAGATTGTACGAGGACAAATATCCAGACCTGGAAAATTATTTGTAGGCCATACAAATATTTGTTCCGTGCGGGATTCGAAACCGCGGCCCCCAGCGCTATAATTCATTGCTAAGTCACTGCGCCACGGAGCCGTCAAATTCAAATTATTAAATTCGTTACAGCCTACCAAAATTCTCTGATGAACTGCCTCTCCATAGATTGCTTCCTAACGGGAATATTTTCCATAATTTCCACGCTTGGCAGCTGCAGTTATTTATTTTCTTGTTTTTATTGGAAAGACGCTGCTTCCCAACTGTTACCCATGCTTACCTAGACAGACTTGTAGACAGAAAAGGATTTCTACAACATATCATTTTTTTAGATTATGATATTTGAGATATGTATTAAATAACATGAAATAACAACTGTAAAACCAACAACAAAGGCTTTCCTACGCATAAGTACAATTGCAAAGAAAATATCGACTAAAGACTTTATTTTTTCCTCAACAAAAGCTACAATAACTTGGGTTTAATGTAATTGTGTCATGTTCCATTTGTGGAATTATTTCCATAGCCGCTGTGGAAATGAAAAGTTAGTAATGCCTAGTAATCTGAACTATTATTAAGATTTTTTAATTATGCCGTTTTTTTTAATATCCTGCGCACAATGAGGGCTAATAATCTCCCACTCACCAGATGTCGCTAGTAGCGACTGAGGTAAAGTTTTTTGTTACACAGTGTCAGTTAATTGAGAAATTAGTTTTAAATAATAGTTTATCATTATCTTTAGTATTATCTTTATATATAAAAAGTACGTGTCACGTTGTTTGTCCGCGATGGACTCCTAAACTACTGAACTGATTTCAATGAAATTTTTGGTCAATGTCCAACTTAAAAGATAGGATAGCTTACATCTCAATTTATAGTCGCAATACAATATTATTTTATTGGAAATTATTTGTCTATTATTTGACAGTCACAATTATCTGTTAGCTCCAAGCGATTCTGTCAGATGACGATATCTGTTGACTGGATTGATTAAATATGTAATAGTTGGCGCAATGTTAAAAATGCAAACGTTTAATATAAGCTACAATTTAGTAGTATAACCACCACGTGTTGCTGTAAGTATTCAACAAATAGAACCGATTTCAAAAAAAATTGCAGACTGTGTGCAGTTTGGTCCAACTTGAGAGATAGGATAGTTTTTATCCCGATAAGTGACCCTCAACTTTTTTTATTGCTAATTTCAGGAGTTTTTTTGGGAAAGCAAGTGGTCGTTCGGAAAGGGCAGAAGAACGTCTGCCTGGTCAGCTAGTATTAATATATAACACAATGCGTCAGTGGTTTGATTTTTAATTTTTTGCACATTATAACTTTTTTTTAAAAAAATCGTCTTTTAGTTATATTTATAGTTTAGTTTATTCATTTCTAATGTAATTAATATAAAATATAACTAATAATACATAAAGAAACCTTAAAGATTACATTTTCCTAAGAAATTATCGTCCCCGCTATGAAATCTGTCAAATATTTTACCTCACTCTAAAGTGGCGCCGCCCTGGTGGCAGAAAAAGTCGTGGATGCCCTCTTTGTCATCAATTACAGCCTATAAAAGGCCACTGATGAACATAGGCCTCTCTCATAGATAGTATCTAGCCGTGGTTTCCACGCATGGCAGGCGGGTTGCCAACCGCAATTTTATAATTTAATTTTAGTTTATAGCTGTTAACTCGAACTATGACATTGCTGCGATCCCTTAAAGGGGTAAGATACTAAACTTTTAATTTAATAGTAAAAACCGTCTTCGAAAACTAAAAAGAATGAAAAAACAATCCACATAATAGCTTTTCAAGGCGGGGCTTTCATTCTTCGATACACTTACATAAATTAAATTATTATTTTTGGTTTTTCCGTCGGCTTTTTAAGTCGGGTTTTACTTTTTAATTAATGTTTAATTTTAAAACACAACATTCTGATTAGATGGACCTCACAATGTGGAGGTAGGTTGGTGTTGGACTTACAAATATACAACCCACAACAACTTCTAAATAGAAAGTCAACAAGAATTTTAACAATCGTTAACCTCCTATGATATTTTTTTTTCTTTATAGGAGAGGGGGCAAACGAACATGCGGCTCACCTGATGGTAAGTGACTACCGCCGCCCATGAACAACTGCAAACACCAGGGGAATCGCAGATGCGTCGCCGGCCTTTTAAAAAGGAGTAGGCTCTTCTTGAAGGTCCCTAAGTCGTATCGGTCCGGAAAAATTGCTGGTGGTAATCGATTCCACAAGGAAGTTGTATGAGGGAGAAAACTTCTTCTGAATCGCACAGTGGTGGACCGCCAATCATCTAGATGATATGGATGGTATCGCAAGTTCTGTCGCGATGTGCGATGGTGAAATAGAGCGGCTGGAATTAGTCCGAATTATAAAGATATTTACAATATTCGTAAAATAGTTGAAATTTCAAGTTTAGTTGACTTTTTATGAGCAGTCTAAACGTAAATTCTATAGAAATTTTACGAAAATTACAGTAAATGCTACATTTTAAGTAAATGCTATATACAATACAATAAATATTACATGAAACTATGATAGTTTTAACGAGTAGATTAAATTATTTAAAAACATATTTATATAAATCCAATAATTTAACTTTAAATAGATAATCCAACCAAGTTTAGATATGCTTCCAAGTAGAAAGTTATAACTATATGAAGTAGTCATTAATCTGGTCTGGTGTAACTTACCTTTGCCACCCTCAATAGGCCATTATCAAAAACAAATGTTTTCTTTTAAGTATGTTTATTTTCTTATCTTGGAAATATTCTGTGTATTAAATTGTACATGTAACGTAATAGTATTGGAAACAGAAAGATAAAAGACGTTTATAAAACAATCGCATATCATTCGACCCTCGTCACAAAGTAAGAACATTTTCTATTATTTATCGCCTATTTTGTTTTATATTACGAGTAAAAGTAAAGTTAGCCTTTTTATACTCACAGCTAGGCATAGTTCCCCAGTCGCTCCTGATAAGAATATAATAATAATAATAATGTCCTCCAGACCGAATTTCGGCCACGGCGGCCAGTCTCAACGGAGACTAGCCATCTGCGCAGGACAGGATTATAGTGCCCAAGTGTATGCGCAAGCACAGGTGCACTCTCTATTCCCTCACTCTCATAGCCCGATGGGACGGTAAACCGACACGACCGGAGAGAGATCAGGCGCAGGAACAACGGCTTTACGTGCTTTCCGAGGCACGGGGGTGAAACACCGCCAACTTCCCGACTTCGGGCAGCTATTGAGAATTTCTTGATGGAAAAACTCAATAACTGATTTTTTGGCCCGACCCGGGATTCAAACCCGGGACCTCATGATTAGCAGTCGCACTACTACAACCACTAGACCAACGAGGCAGTAAGAATATATGAAGTTTAGAACCGTGGTAGCTCACTAAGCAACATGCTAATTTCACGCTGCGGTTATTTCTCAGTAGTTATCGTTACGTAAAACATTCATGGAACGCAGAAAGCCGTTAGATGTATATACAAAATAACGCCAAAATGTATTTTAGGAAATGATGTTCATGACATTGTAATACATGTTTGATTGTGACCGGTACGTTTCACGGTATGGTCGAAATGTAGTTGCGCTACGCTGCGCTCCACTGTTTTATTGCTAAAAATTATTAATTGCTTATACAAAAGAGCAAGTTGAACATCCGCTAAAAATAACCTTAAATATAACCGTTTAAAATAACTTTTTAAAAGTATCTCCTGGCAAATGTATTTTCTTATAGAACAAGGGTGACAAATAACGACCACACAGTTCACCTGATGGTAAGTGGATGCTGTGGCCCATAGACAGCTACACCTATCCGCGATTAAAAATTAAAATGTAAATGCGTTGCCACTCTTGAGGGAAGATAGAATGCCTCATTACCAGGAAATAGGATCTCCGGTTATCTCCACTCACCATATGAAACAAAATCATCAATCTGCTATTTTACGCTGGTATTCTGTGACAGCATAATCCATAGGGCCAACACATATTATGGCTGTAAGATTAATGTGTTGCAGCTATTATATAGCTGCAGCGTGCCTTTACCACGTAAACATTATAGTATATGAGTTTCTTTTTATGTAGCGCGTCACAATGTTGTAGCTTTATAAATTTAAAAATATATGAGATCATTAAAATATATATATATATTTATACGTTTTCAAACACTATTTCCTATAAATAGAAGCGTTTTGTGTAGCGACTGATGAAAAAAATTTAATCTCGTTTCTTTAATGTTGTTAAAATTTAATTACAAGAACAACTCATGGACTTGGAAGTGGGATAAAAATTTCTATTTTTCTTTGTAAACTATATAGACATAAAAATACAATTTAGTTTGTAATGTATACATAAAGAGCTTCCAATGTATACATTTTAATTGATAAAATTAAGCTACGAACGTGATACTCGTAACTGTCTACAGGTTGGACGTAATATACAAGTCAGTGTAGCAAAATAGCTTCATGGAAGGTAGTACAACTGAGAACTTAAATAGAATACTTCATAGCCTGTGGTTATACTCGTTTACACAAACTTTAGATCGGGACGCAAAAATGGGTGTACTGTAGCTTGGAAGCTTGTTGAATGAACACCATCAAGAAATGGTCAACTGCAAAAAAATTCAATATCCTTTATTACATAATGCAGTGGTCGGATAATTTATAGAAATAAGTAGAAGTGGCAAGGGCTGAATAACCAGCTACCAATGAGGAAGAACGGTTCTAAAAAATATAAGCAAAGTTTCAGGCGGTTTTCCACTATACGGCCTAGTAAAAAATGCGGTAACACGATGGATGTTGGTGGCTCAGTAGCTCAGTACCGTGTTTGGTATCATTCCTTATGGGCAGTCCTTTGGGCAGAAGTGGTGAGGAGTTGCTGTAATGATAATGATGATTATGACAATGATGATGATGATGATAATGATGATAACGTTGAATTCTGACCCATATTATAGCCAGTACACAATTTACTACTTGTCATGGGTGTCTCCTTTGGAAGGAGTAATTGACTACAATGGCCACGCTTAGTAATGCTTTTATTTTTAGATGAAGATATAAACAAAGATTATAAAAGGGTTGTTAAAATATCAGCAAATTTATGGGTGGTAAAGCCTACCCTGACAATAAGGCGATCGCCACCAAACACACACACACACACACAATATAATACATGTTTTGGTGACGATGATCAGACAAATAATTTCTTAACCATTTCACCGATTTTCGTCACCCACTTTCACCCACTTTTAGACGTAAGGTTGATTTTTAATATTGTTCTAATCTGTTTAATTAAAACATATTAAAATTAATACGTTATTGTGCGTCCTTTATTTAAATGAAGCTCTATCTTATATAATTGTAAACGGCAGCGTTGTAACCGTAGTAGGAGCAGTATCTGTACATCAAAAATCCTCTCCAAAAATGGACCACTTCGGGTGCCTTTACGGCTTACCTGAGATCATTCTTTCAAAGTTTCCTGCTGGTTTTTTCCAAATAATCTAAACTTAAAAATGGCTTTCAGTAAGTTTATAATGGTAAGGTACTGATAATTTAGTCAGAAAATGTTCAATAATTTTAGTTATATTAGTAGATTTAAATAAAACTATCTTTTAGGGATTCTTTCGTGTATATTAACTTATTTTATATTCTTGACGTTTCGAGCACTTAACAGCACTCATGGTCACGGAGGGGACTGAAGTGCTCCACGTCCCAATGTCATAGTTAACCACGGCTACCTCCAAATTAAATTTATACATTTTTGTTCCGATCTATGCAGTATGAACTTATAATATCTTGAAGTCTTGCAGTTGTAGGTTTAGGTTGGGATATCATTTTATTAATTATAGGATCCTAAGCAATTGCTAGCACTCAACCTTCTTTTCTATTAAAATTAGAATGTTTTTTTATTTCAATAGCCTCGCGAATTATCCTTGGAAGTAACCAGTCTTCTTTAGTACTTTAGCAAGGATTTTTGGTCTATCTAATCTGATATAGTGATCCTGTACGTATTCACAGACTGCAGACTTCCCGGAGCGTCGATCTTTTTGAATCATCTATGTGTTCTTTAATGCGGGTTTTTATTGGTCATTTAGTTTGTCCTATGTAAGAGAGACCACATTCACTATCAAACTTGGACACTTCTGCATCGGGCAGAGATACATTAAACTTGACCAATGGTAATAACTGACTTATCTCCTTCATCGACTTAAGTATGTTTTAATGGAAGGACATTTTAAGATCTAGCCAATGTTGTCAGTGATATGATGATGATGATGATTTTTTTTTCAATTATTAATATTGATTATTGAAATTAATTTCTTATTTACCACTGGTTCGGAAAATACCTCTTTCCTGGGAAGAACCAGCAAGAAACCGAGTGAGACTTTCTTTCTTATTTCACTTAACAATAGTTTTGTTTATACAATTTTTAAATGAATTTTCACAGAAACGGCATGGTGGCGATTACCTTATTCCCAGAGGTTATTTTCATTTATGTATTCCTTGATATAATAATAACCCTTTTTATACATTTTTTTAATAAACTTGTTTATTGATAAACTTGGAACATGTTCTGGGATTTTGTTGTAAAAGCGTATACATTGCCCCATAAATGAATTACTGATTCTGTGGAGTCTAGTAGCTGGGATTACAAGCTTATGTTTGTTCCTAGTGTTTAAAGTATGAACATACTTATTCTTATCAAAGATATTTATGTTTTTATGTACATACATTATGTAAATATATATGTACTATATCGCAATATATCGTAAATATATTGCGATGCAAAAGTTAAATGTTTATTTCTTTAAAATTTCCTTTGGTTACAATTTAGGTTATTAATCGACCGTACGGCTCTCTTTTGCAAAACAAATTTAGCTTCAGTATCAGTCGCATTACTCCATAGCAAAATTCCATAAGACATTACGCTATGAAAGTAACAAAAATACGCTAATCTAGCTGTCTTGACATCTGTGCGACTTCTAATCTTTCTTTCAGCATAATATGCTGCAGAACTAAGTTTGCTTGCTAATTTAGTTATATGGGGGCCCCATTGAAGTTTCACGTCAATAGTAATACCAAGAAAAACAGTGGTATCTAAAAGACAGCGGTAGCCACAAGACAACGGTATCCACAAGACACCTCTGAGATATGGCAATACAGGCACACGCTCGACTGTGGCCGGCTTCACTCGTTCACTGTGACGTAGGCGCGGCACCCGAAGCTTGTTGTCGTGTAATACTTGCTTGACGTGTTGGAACTCGGCGGCCAGGTGTTTATTGTCAGATCCCTCGTGCTTTCTGAAACAAAGATTCACCCACGGTAGCTAACTGTGAAGGATGTTGGTGAGAATCACCATTTAAATATCTATCTCTATAGGTCTTTTTTATACACATTGTGGCTCAAGATGTTTTTAGGATTCCGAATTACTAACACATCTAGAAAAGCTAAACAATTGTTTGCCTCTAACGCCATTGTGAACTGAATTTTAGAATTAATGAAGTTAAGATGGTCTAAAATGCAGTTACTTTATCTAAAGGAAGAATACCTACCGCTTGTAGAAACTTGCGTTTATGGGAGAAATAAGTAGGGCTCTCTCCTCAGTCTTTCATGAATATTATTAATCATGAATATCATCGGGACAAATATTATTAATTTTAATCTGTAGGTAGTCGTGGTTAACTATGATGTTGGGACGTCGAACTTCTTAGCCCCCCTGTGACCATGAGTGCTGTAAAGTGCTCGAAAGGTCGAGAATATAAAAAAAGTTAATATACGCGATAGAATCCGTAAAAACTAGTTTTACGTAAATGTGTACGTAAAAAAATATACATAGATACTTTATAGAGTTTTACTACCTGATATTAATTTTGTCTTAGAAATGCTAAGCAACACTAATACACGACATTCGACCTAATTTAAAATCGTTGCTTACTGCTTACTTAAGTATATATTATCTCTATAACTTTCTTTTACTATAGTCATATATTAAAAAAAGAGAAAGCAACTGAAGCATTTCTTAGACGTCTATTTTATGAGTTAGGCCGATTATATCTTGACCGTAAATAGAACGATAGCCCTTTCTTAATGCTTTCAAATATAATGAATGTCTTTTATGCGTCTTTTGATTAATGAAAAAGAAAATATATCAGATTTTCAAACCTCGCTGGTTCTATAAGCAAGTTATAAAAATAATTTTGAGCATGAATTATGAATAGATTCTTTATGAATTCTATACTTAATATAAACATCATCATTACAGCTTATCAAAAGTCTACTACTGAACAAAGGTTCTCCTCTCGTCCTCAATTCATTCCACTCCACTAATGTATGCATTATATACGATGAAGTGATCCCTAAAGTAAAATGCATGGTATGTCCATAAGAAATAGTTGAAGATGGTATCAGCCTAAATGGACTCTTAGCCTGAAAATGAGATTTCTGACCGACATCTATTCAATAACTATTCCTAGCTCCTACTTGCCAGTTGGAACAAAATTATAAATCATAATTGTGCGTGTGTGTGAATGTGTGTACGTGTGCGTGTGTGTGTGTGTGTGTGTGTGTGTGTGTGTGTGTTTGATCACCCATTGTTGCATGAAGGCTTCTTCCGTCTCGTGCCATTTGTCTCTATCTTTTGCGTGATTTTTTGCGTGGTAGAGCCATATTGCAGCTATATTGTGATTGCAGCACGAATGGGTTGGCTCGACCAGGGTAGGACCACACTCTCACGAAATGCCAGCGTAAAAGTGCAGCTTAATGCTGTTGCGTTTCGTATGGCGAGTGTAGAGAATTGGAGACCCTTTTTACTGGAAACAAGGCATTCCATATCAGTCCTCATGGGTGACAACGCATCTGCATTTCTATTCTTAATTGAGTATAAATGTAGATGTAAATGGGCTACAGCATCCATTTACCATCATGTGGACTGTGTGCTCGTTTGTCACCCTTATTCTATAAAAAATCAGTATTTTTAAAAGATTTTCTATACAATTCGTTAAAAGCCTTATTCAGGGTCTTGCGATTCTGCCTAATATATATTCTGTTCAAAAGAAAAGTAGGAAATATATTAATTCATTATAGTTTATCGAATGTCGACTGCTGAATATATTTAGCAGTTTACATTCAATAACGGATTCGGGGCCTGCCTAGTAGATTGTTTCAGGGGCGCAATTCGTAACAGTTGCCTTTTTTTACTTGGCAGGCGGGATCACATTGATCGCAGTTTTTTGTTTTATATTTTTAGTTGTTATTATCAGGAAGATGCTGCTGCCCATCTCCTGTCTTATTTCCCACTGTCGCCTCTTACAACGCTCATGGGTTTTGTGCGCGCATATGGGTCATTCGATTTTCTTACACCGTCGCTACACGGCATGTATAAATAATATCGGAGACATGTAAATAAGTTATTTTTACTATTATTACGTCTCTAAAATTATATTAATAGCCATTTTCCAAAGATACAAACAATGACTATGTTTTAAATGTCGTCTAAGCCACATAATTATAATTCGAGTCTTTTATGAAATTTCAGTCGTAATCCTATGCAAAGTTTGAGAATAATACCGATGCAAATAAAGACTAAAACGTGAAATTTGCCTTGCTTATAACTTTGTTAATAAACAAAATTTTACATACTTGCGAAAAGTAAAAGGTTATCGTCAAGGTGAAAATGAGACATTTGGAGAGGAGTTGGTAAAACCTTTATTTATTTTGTGATTCACACACTCCCACACATTCACATACACAACATACATACTCCACACTTACTCAAACATTCACACCTACACATTAGCTCTATACAAAACAAACCATACCATTTACATTGCGCGCTCTTATCACATGAGTAAAGAAACCGTACAGAGGCAAAGCTTCGAAGGAGGTGTCAATCTTTTAAAATATTTTTGTAGGGTTGGCAAAGAAGGATAAAATTAAATAAAAAACGTTTTTTAGCTTTAATACTTAATGCAGATTAATATAATTCTTAATGCAGAGTATTTTTTTACAATCTATTTTTATTCTAAATATTTTATTTTTATAATTTTTGTTCTTCAAAAATTTGTTGCACCTTTTAATTTAATGGTAAATTCTAAATCTAATGTCGTTTTTCTCTAAATAATCGAATGGAACTGACTTGTTTCGAGTTCTTTGTTTCGAATGATTCTTTTGAGATCAAAATATTGATATAAAAGAAATATTCGAAATGTATGCTCAAGCAATTCATACATTTATTTCAGATACATTTTCACATTGACTGGAACTCTAACAAGCACCGTCATTTCTCGGCAAGTTGAGAGTTGGAACAGCATTTCCAAATAAATATTTTACGATACTTTTTTTAATTTAATACAGGATTTTTCGAAGTAATCCTCACAATTTTTATAATCAAAAAGTTTTGAAAGGAGATATTTTCGTCCGACAGCTTTTAACCATTGTTGTCGTCTAAAATAATTAAAAAAAAAACACATGTATTATCTAACTTATAAACGTAATTTTTCGTAATTATTTAGGTGTCTAATATCGTCGCCTGTATTCTGTCAGTTCATAAAATTTCATTAGTTTTAGGCATATATGCCTATATGTTCAAGCTCTTTTAACAATATATTATGAATAACATATTCAAAAGCTTTTGACAGGTCAAAAAAGAGACCAAAACAAGTCCCTTTTTAATCTATATCTTTCCAAATATCTTTCAAAATGTTGAATATAGTCAATGCCGTGTTCCTCCTTTGTTGAGCTTAAAGATACTATTAAAATAAATCAGCAATGTCTCTTTCTATTGTCATTGTATGACAAAATTGAACAACTATGAGCATTACAGTAAGACGTCAATTGTAATGATTAGGGTACGTAAATAACACGTTTTAACAGTGGTAGAGCCACGCGGCAACTTTTGCTGTCGCACGGATGGGCCGGCTCGAACCGGGGTGGTACCACGACCTCACAGAGTACCAGCGTGAAGTAGATGTTTACTTCTGCGTTTCGCTTGGTGAGTGCAGGTGGCCGGAGGCCTTTTTTACTGGAAATGAGGCATTCCATCTTAGTCCTCACGGGTGACAACCCATCTGCATTTTGATTCGCAACCGAGGATAGATGTAGATGTCTATGGGTCGCAGCAACCACTTACCATCAGGTGAACTGTGTGATCGTTTGTCACCCTCATCCTATAAAAAAAAAAGATAACGAACAGAAAAACAGTAATACTATAATACTGTTGAGTTGGCGTTATAAGCGAATACTTCGAAGCGATACAACTGCGAACTAAAGTGATCAGTAGTACAATTGTGTTTTGTTATTACTGTGGATTTAAGTTAACTATTAGTAGGTTAGATGTTTTTTACTGGACGACGCCCAAATTAAGTAATAAATGCTGTGTCACTAGATTAAGCCTATTTTCAATAAATTACAATTCTAAATGACAACCATTTTTAACACGTTTCTACTTTATAGTCCTAAACTGTATTTAAAGTTTCAAATCTCTAACTCATCGGCAAATTTTTTGATTGTATAAGTGATGTCTGAAACACAGGTACTCAACCTAGTTCAGACAGGTAGCTAATATTATAAACTTGACTTTTCTATTTTTCTTTTGTAGATTCTATATTATTAAGCTACACATAGTTTTAATTATATCATAGCATGTTATTTTTGTTAGACTTATTGTTACTTTATTTAATTTTAATCATATTTGTTCCTGCATGTAAACATGTGTAATTGGAAATGAAATAAATATTTATTATTTATTATTTTATTTAAATTAGCTTAAAATCAAATGCAAAATTTGTACCGAATAGACAAGTAAACGTGTTAATAAAAACGTAGTAATAAAATGTAATAATGTGTATGCTGCTGGTGTTCTATGAATAAATAAATAAATTAGCGAGAATATAAAAACGACAGTAGGCAGCTTGCGGATCGCGAACTTAAAGATCGTGGGTTAGAATCCACCGTCCGACTAATGTCGTGAACCATTTCTGGCACACGAATTTTAAGCTTACCAGGAGTGGTTAAAGGGAATAATAATAATGTAAATAACATTGTTAGTATTTTTTTTATATAAAAAAACAAATAAAGTATACGGAAATAAATTACATTGTGATGGAAAGTAAACAGAGAAATTATCATTCCAGAACAAAATTTACGGTAACTTTCGTGTATAATGTGATTGTTTCGTGTTCAATTTTCGGAGTGGCTTTCAACGGCGCTATGGGAGTGAAAAGGTTCACGCTTCATATACCGTTGTTCATTCACATTATATCTTATATGTTTTGAAATTATTCTTATTCACCACCCCATATCATCCCGTGGGTGTCGTAAGACGTGACAGAGGGAATCAAATGAGGAGATGAGCATTAAAGGGGTTATGGGAAATAAAAATTGCTAAATTATAGATTTTCACTACCCGATATTAATTTTGTCTAAGTAATGCTTAGCGAAACCAATACACGGCGTTCGACCTTGCTTACAATCGTTGATTACTGCTTCCTAAAGTATTCATTTTTAACAACATATGAATTTCGTTGACGTCAATTTTTTATTAAGTATTTTATAATAAAGCCGATTATATATTGATTGTAAATAGAACGACAGCCCTATCGAAGGTTTTACTCTCCAATGAATAATTAAGGTATATCGTCTTCGTCGATTAGACATCTAGCTCTTGGAGCACTTTACCTTTGAAGTCTTAATGGTCTCAAATATAATGATCTTATGTCATGTCTTTTATGCGTCTTTTGATTAATGAAAAAGAAAATTTATCAGGTTTCCAACCCTCACTGGTTCTGCAAACATGTTGTAGATATACTTTTGAGGATATTTTATATATTAAAGCATCTTCTTATATTCATAATCATCATCATCATTATAGCTTTATTAAAAGTCCACTGCTGAACAAAGCTTCCTCCATTGATTATCATCATAGACCATAGTGATATCCCTCATATTTGCCATATATGTCACGCTTAATAGGAGAGTTGGAAATCACAGTTTTTATTGTTGTTTTGATTTGTTTTCAGAAAGATGCTGCAAGCAAATCCTTGGTTTCATTTCTCTCTGTCGATTTATGCGACACCCAAGGGATGATATAGGGTGATGGATATTCTTACACCGACGCTACGCGGAAAAATCTTTAAAAACTATACTTGCTAATGTATGAATTGAAATGTAATACGAATACTAATAAAGACATCTATTCTATATTAAAAAAAAAAAAACAATTACAACTCACTGCAAAAATCAGTCAAATTATGACTGTAATGTATGAATATTAAAACGATGTTAAATCTTTATTTAGAATCTCGTAAAACTTACTCAGAACTAAATAAACAAAACAACAATTTTCAACCAAGTTGAAAGATATTTGAAATGGTTGATAATTTAAACATAATAAACGAATTGTTAAACAAAATGAAAATTATGATAATTGTTTATTATAAGTTTTTTTGGTTTTAGAATGCCAAAAATTACTGTTGAAAAAAAATTAAAAATTTCAAAATTTGTCACGACGGAAAATTAACGACATTATAGAACTGTAGCTACATGTTTAGGACGTGATAGGGCCACGCTACAGCTATATACGAGGGTGAATTGAAAAGTACTCGGCCTATCCAAGAAAATAAACACATACTAAATCAGTTATATTTTTATTTTTCTACATAATCACCATCAAGTTCAATACACTTTTACCACCTCCCCTTCCAAGCATTTAGACCGTTGAAAAAAAATGATTCTTCCTTAGAGTCAAAATATGCGTCTACAGCTGCTTTGACCTCGTCGTTTGTCGAAAATCTTTGACCTCCCAAGTGCTTTTTTAGGTTAGGGAACAGAAATAAGTCTGATGGTGCCAGATCAGGTGAATACGGCGGATGCGGTAACAGTTCAAAGCCACAGTTGTGAATTTCAGCCATTGACTGTACTGACGTGTGAACACGGGCGTTATCTTGATGAAACAGGACTTTTCTTCTGAGCATTCCTCGACGTTTTTCTTTTATTTCCTCTCGTAAACGACGTAGTAAGGTGCAGTAGTAATCAGAGTTAGATTAGATTGATTATCTTGAAAGGGGTCAGACTATAGACCCCTTTCAAGATAATCAATCATAATCACACCTTTCGAGTCCCAGAATACTGAAGCCATCACCTTATTTGCCGACAAAATCGACTTAGCCTTTTTAGGGGGTGGTGAACCAGGTCTTCTCCACTGTTTTGATTGTTGTTTTGTTTCCGGTGTACAGTAATGAACCCATGTTTCGTCTATAGTAACAAAACGATTCAAAAAATCATCTGCATCGGCTTCAAATAACTCCAAACAGTCGCGTGAAATAGTCAATCGCGTCCTTTTTTGTTCAACTGAAAGCAGTCGCGGAACCCACCTCGCAGACAACTTGTGGAAACCCAACTCGTTGACAATGATGTATTGAGTTCGTTCATAAGAGATGCCTATAATCTCGGCTATCTCTCTAATTTTTAATCTGCGGTCTCCCATTATTAAATCAAGTACTTTTTTAATATTTTCGTCAGTAGTTGACGTCGAAGGCCTTCCAGAGCGGGGTTCATCTTTCACACTCTCTCTACCACGCTTAAATTCTGCTATCCATTTTTTGACGGATGAATATGACAGAGCACAATCGCCTAATGTACTGACCATGTCATCATGGATGGCTTTTGATGATAGCCCCTTCTTATGGAGGTACTTAATGACGGCACGCTGCTCGATTTGCTCCATTCGCGGAAATTATGTCCGATTACTTTGTTAATAAATTTATAAAATCACAACTAATTATCGCACACGTTTCGAACTTCACACAATGAACTAGTCTGAACTGAACTAAATAATGTGGGTAGATTTGATTTTTAGAATTGAATGGATCTGTGTTAGGCCGAGTACTTTTCAATCCACCTAGGTATATATGGCTGTAGCATGAATATATCCGCTCGATTGTGGGAGGAACACGCTATTACAGAATATTAGCGTATGTTGTTTCATATGGTAAGTACAATACCATACAATATGATACAATACAATATGGTTATACTTACCATATGAAAGTATTACTACGCTTGACAGGCGAGTAGGCAATCGCAATTTTTTTTATTTGTTATTAGGAAGACTCTGCTGCCCATCTCCTGGTTTGTTTCCTTCTGTCACCTCTTACGACATCCACCGTCTTAGTGTGTTATTATAAGTTATTTAGGAAGACAAGGGTTCATTATTATTTTAAATTTTTTTATGGGATAGCGTGACAAACGAGCACACAGTCCACCTGATGGTAAGTGGTTGCTGTGACCCATAGACATCTACATCTGTCCTCGCTTGCGAATCAAAATGCAGATGCGTTGTCACCCTTGAGGACTAAGATGGAATGCCTCTTTTCCAGTAAAATGGTATCCGGTTCTTTACACTCACCATATGAAGCACAGCAGTGTTAAGGTGCTATTCTACGCTGGTATTCTGTGATAGTGTGGTCCATCCCCGGTCGAGCCGACCCTTTCGTGCTACAACTGTACAACTAATATTGCCAAAGCATGGCTCTACCACGTATAAAATCATCCTTTTATAGTCTAGGATCGAACAACACAACACAATTCACAAGCTTCGCTATTTAAATTCTCTTTCTCCGTAAGAATTTGGTGGTGACACTTTTAAAATTTTGTTGCATTTTTTTTACAGTATTTCATCTTCATCATTACAACCTTTCACAAGTCCACTGCTGAACATAGGCCTCCCCCAAGGAGTGCCACAAAGCACGGTCCTTAGCCACCTGTATCCATTTTGCCGTGTAGTGTCGGTTAATATATCCACTATCCCATATCTACCCGTGGGTGTCGTAAAAAGGCGACAAAGAGAAACAGGCAGGAGATGGGCAGCAGCATCTTCCAGATAACAGCAAAATTACAATAAAAAAACTGCAGTTGCCAACCTGCTTGCCAAGCGTGGCAACTATAGCAAACAACCCCCCCCCCCCTAATGATTTTACAGTATTTACTTAACAAATATTTAGCAATGTTGATTTTATAAGCTTGTAGTTTTACTAAACGCTATTTACTGTATAATTGGACTATTGAGTCATGTTTATTACATAGATACAGCCTAAGTCCTATACAAATATTTATGTTAATTTAATTCATGTGACCAATTACACGTATAACCATCATTACAAACAATCTAACAGTGTACCTTGTGGTATATGGCTGCTATAATTGCCCATGAACTTCAAAAAAGACATGTGGTTAGTAGACTGCATATTATTATGACTGCGGCACTTTGATCGACCGGAGGAAATCCTGCTCGCAGTAATACCAACATTAAATAACAGTATAATGCTGCTATGTTTCGTAGGTGAGTGACAAAAACTGGAGACCCTTTTTGCTATTAACGATACATTCTATCTTATTACTCCGCAGGGTTAATAACACGTCTAAATTTGTCTAAATTTCTTTAACAGTGGTAGAGCCACGCGGCAGCTTTTGCTGTCGCACGGATGGGCCGGCTCGAACCGGGGTGGTACCACTACCTCACAGAAAACCAGCGTGAAGTAGAGGTTTACCTCTGCGTTTAGCTTGGTGAGTGCAGGTGGCCGGAGGCCCTTTTTACTGGAAATGAGGCATTCCGTCTTAGTCCTTACGGGTGACAACGCATCTACATTTTGATTTGTAATATAGGATAGATGTAGATGTCTATGGGCCGCAGCAACCACTTACCATCAGGTGGACTGTGTGCTCTTTGTCACCCTTATCCTATAAAAAAAAATTGATTCTTAATCCATGATAGATCTAGTTTGCTATGGACCACAGCAACCACTTATCGTTAGTTGGACTAACTGCTCTAAAAACGTGGGTGGTTGAAGGAGCGTCGTGAGGTATGTATGTTTCACAAATTGAAAATGGACCCATGCTGCAACTACCTTTTTTATGTTTGTATCATGATCGGGTCGGCTCGAACAGGGGAGTACCATGCTCTCACAGAATACTAGAGTAAAAGAGCAGCTTAATGCTGCCGGGTTTCGTATTTTGATATGGGTACCCTTTTTAGTAATAACGAGGCGTTCCACCTTTGACTTCAGGGGTGAAAACGCATCAGCATGTTTAAATATTAATCGAGGATTAATGTAGATTTCTATGGGCCACAGTATCCACTCGTTTGTCACCCTTATTACATACATACATACATAAACACTCACGCCTGTCACCCAGAGGGGTAGGCAGAGACTAAGGACTTCCATTTGGCACGATCCTGACAGACCTCTCTCGCTTCCTCCACATCCATATACCTATGCATACACGCTCGTCGGTTAAAGGTACTCTTGATTTGGCCCATTTTCAATACATCGCCAATTTGGTCGATAAACTTTCGCCTAGGGCGACCCTTCCCGACTCTGCCGTTCACCTCTGCAACATAAATTTGATTTGTCACTCTTTCCTCATTCATTCTTTCTACATGACCAAACCACCGAAGCATTCCTTTCTTAATCCTGGTCACAATATCATCTTGCAAACCACACTCTTCTCTTATTAAACAATTTCTCACTCTGTCCTTCAGATTCATCCCTAACATACTCCTTAATGACCGCATTTCTACAGCATTTATTCTACTCTCGTGCTTCTTCTGCCACACCCAACTTTCACTACCATACATTAAAGTGGGCACTAGCACAGCATTGTGAATTGCCATACGTGCCTTTTTGGACACATTCTGACTTTCACAATAGAGTGTAGAGCCCCATTCACTCTATTTCCTGCATTCACTCGTCGTTCTATATCCTTATCATATCTACCATCCTTGCTAAACACACATCCCAAATACACAAACTCATCTACTTGCTCTACCAACTCCCCTTCTATTCTTATTTCACATATCGTTTTACTTTCTTCTCTTTCAAAAACCATAACTTTCGTCTTACTTGCGTTCACTTTCAATCCCTTTTCTTTTAATGTCCTGTTCATTAATGTAACCATCATTTGCAACTCGGCTGCCGAAGACGCAAGTATGACTTGATCATCGGCGTACAAAGGCATTTGACGGTTAACTCACCCATTCTTAACCCGCATTCTTCTACTTTCAAATTTTCCAAACAACTGTCCATAAATAGGTTGAACAGCCACGGGGAAGCCACACAGCCCTGTCTGACACCTTTATGGATGCCAAACCAGTCCGAGTAGGCCCCGTTGATCCTAACACAGGCACTAGAGTCCCTATATAGAGACTTCAATGCCTGTATCAGACCAGCGCTCAACCCAAATGTGGTCAGCGTTTGCCATAACACGTTCCTGTCCACTCTGTCATAAGCCCTTTCCAAGTCCATGAACGCACAAAAAACTTTCTGGTTTTTGGCCAAAAATTTCTCCGCAATCATGCGCATGGAAAAGACTTGATCCGTACACCCCATCCCCTTTCTAAATCCAGCTTGCACATCCCAAATTTTTCCATCAGTTTCTTCCATAACTCTTTCAATTAGCACCTTAGCATACAGTTTACCCACAATGCTAAGCAAGCTGATACCACGGTAGTTTTTACAGTCCTGCTGCGACCCCTTTCCCTTATATATTGGGATTATAACGGCTTTGCACCAGTCTTCCGGTATCCGCTTCAGTTCCCAACACAAATTAAACAAGGTGTACAGCAGGCCTGCAACCACACCCTCTCCAGCCCTTAGCATTTCGAGTGATACTCTATCATATCCGGCTGCCTTACCTGCTTTCATGCTTTTCATTGCTTTCATTATTTCATCAACACTTATCTCCCTACCTCTCTCCACTTCTTCCGGAATTTCTATTTCACTTACTTCAGACGATTCTTCACTCTTAAACACGCTTTCAAAGTATTCCTTCCATCTCTTTAAATTCGAAACTTCATCATTCAGCATGCAGCCATTCTCGTCTCGTGCAGCATTCATTCTAGGCTGTTTTGAATTTCCCCTGGCAGTTCTTACGAGCTTCCAGAACATTTTAATATTTGCCTGGAAGTTATCAGATATTCTTCTATCATTCTTATCTATCCTTTCTTGCTTTTTCCTTTCAACAACTTCTTTTACTCCCTTATTTATACGTCTAAAGTCTGCCTTTTTTCTTTCTATCTCATCATTCATACCGCCAGAATTACCAGCTTTGGTTGCTAGTAAATCTAGCCATGCCCTCTTCTTTGCTTCAACTTCCATCCGTACCTCATCATCCCACCACAATGTATTACTTTTCCTTTCATTCGTTCTCTTACTTACACCACATACTTCGGTGGCTGTATCCACCAAAACTTTCTTAACATTATTCCATACATTCTTCAAGTCTAAATCATTCATACAAAATTCATTCAACACACTTATATTTTCCCTCAGTCTGCATTTATACTTCTCTTTCACACCTTCATCTTGTAACCTCTCTATTCTTATACGCTGTAACGCAGTGGTAGACACAGATGTCCGATGCCGCCAACGCTTGAATAGACCATTAATTTGGCATAAGACCAAGTAATGGTCCGTCCCTACGTTGGACCCCCGGTAAACCTTTGTATCTACCACTGCGCTCCTCATTCTTCCATCCACAATTATGAAATCTATCATGCTTCTATCATCCCCTCTTTCCCATGTATACATGTGAATCCTCTTATGGCGAAAGAAAGTGTTCGCCACAAAAAGATTCTTTTCCACACATATGGTGAGGAGGTCTTCACCATTCTCATTTATTCTTTCATCGCCAAACGCTCCTAATATCCTTTCATAACCAGACCTCTTCACTCCAACCCTTCCATTAAAATCTCCTAACATAATAATACTTTCGTTTTCCTTGCATTTCGTCAACACCAGCCTTACCATGTCCCAAAACTGCTCTCGGATATAAGTGGGCTTAGACATATCTGGGGCGTACACCCCAAGCACAAACAACTTCTTTAAGCCCACTTTCATTCGTATCCACAGCAGCCTTGGGCTTACACATTCATACTCTTTCACACATTGACCCATTCTTTCTGAAAGGATGACACCGACTCCCTGGCATGCCCGCTCGGTGTCGTCTACACCAGACCAGTAAGCGGTATACATGCCATGTGCAGTGACATCTCTTCCCTTTCGTTTCGTCTCATTCACACATAACACATCTATTCTTCTATCATTCATCATTTCGCATATTTCATCCATCTTATCATTCATTGCTCCACATACATTCAGCGTAGCCAAACGGGCCTCCGCAATCCACTTTTCGCCCCTCCAGGAGACAGGACGTGACGGGTGGCGAACCTCGTCGCCGGTTTTACTCCCGGAGATTCTTCGCACCCCTGCCCCATTAAAGGGGCGCCGGGAACTCGGGGCCATTTCTTTAAATTTTGGCTCATGGTGCGACATAAGGGGTGGTAGATTTTACGCCGCTACCACACGGCGAGGAGCCGAGTCTGTCGTTTCGGCTTTGTCGCTCGTTTAGCACCACCCGGGGGACACGTGAAGGGTGGGCCTAGAGTTAGGTGGTCGAAGCCTACGGACGCGAGCGACTCATCCCCCTCACCTTTATTCTGTAAATAAAAATACAGTCCGCCAATATGCGTTGGGTTAGTGCGGCGGACACTATCCAAACACCTCATATGTGGTGGCATAGTTTGGGGAGAGCTTTAAACAGTGGTTTAAGGTTATTCTTTAGATAACGACTGGCGTCCCTAACACAATTATATTTAAGTTATCGACACGTCTAAAATTAGTTTGGAGAAGAACAATATACACATCAGCATTAAATTTTCGTAATATTTTAAAAATGAATGAGATAAATTAAAAAAGTATTATATTTCGACAAAAAATAAAAAATAAATTAATAATACGGTCTATTCATTTGACACGAAACATTTTGTTAGTTGAACTTTTTACTTTTGCTTAAAGTAAAAAGAAAGTTTGGAACGAACATTTCCCAATTGAGCATATTAGTAAATAAAAATAAATATTGCGATTAAATCTGGAGTTTTTATTGTGGTATTTTTTGATAAAATAAGCAAGGGCAAGCGAGCGTGCGTCTCACCTTAATGGTAAGTGACTACCGCCGCTCTTGGACAACTGTTACACCAGGGGAATTGCAGGTGCGTTGCCGGCTTTTTTTATAGAGTAGGCTCTTTTCTAATATAGTCACAATCATAATGTAATCGTATTACCTATATTTTATGTAGTAGAGCTATACTGCAGCTATATTATAGTTGTAGCACGAATGGGTCGGCCGGGGAAGTACCACACTCTCACAAAGGGTATTCCGTGATTTGTGCTGTGTTTTGTATGACAATGAGTGTAGAAAACCAGAGACCCTTGTTACTGGATACGAGGCATTCCATCCTAATCCTCAAGGGTGCCAAACATTTGCATTTCAATTCGTAATTGAGAATAGATGTAGATGCCTATGGGCCACACCATCCACTTACGCACCTGCAATTCACCTAGTGTTATAGTTGTTCATGGGCGGCGGTATCCACTTACCATCAGGTGAGCCGTTTGCTCGTTTGCCCCCTTTCCTATATAAAAAAAAAACTTACCATCAGGTGGACTCTGTGCTCGTTTGTCACCTTTATTCTATAAAGAAATGTTAATGTTATGCAACGAATCTTTGTTTTAGTGGTCGTACGCGCGGCTGCTGATCATATGGTCTCGGATTTGAATCCCGGTGCGGGCGAAATTCAGTAATTGTATTTTTCTGTTAAGAAATTTTTAGAAACTGCACGGAGTTAGAAAAACTTCGGTGTTGCTCCCTCTTGATCTCTCTTCCGCAGTGTCGGATTTCCGTCCCATCGGACTATTAGTAACGGAATAAAGAGTGCACTTGTGCTTGCCAACACACTTGTGTAGTATAATCCCGTCCTACGCAGATGGTTAGTCTCTGTTGGAAGTCGATACTTGTGAATGGCTGCCGTGACCGATATTTGTTCTAGAAGACATATTAATGTTAAGATTCTGAATGTTTTAAGGATGTTTGGATGTTGGTAACTCAATCACGCGCATGGCACACAAATGATCACAATCACAAAAAAAGTCATTGCAGGAGAATGCACAGGACGTTCTATTTTCACGCTGCCGGAGCCAAAGCACGAGCTTATGTATAATTTTTAATATCTAAAAGCCACTGCAAATGACTGATCTAATTTAGGAAGTTTATTCTTAAAATTCTATTGATTTTTAGTATTGCAAGGCTTATTGACCTTATTAGTGTAACTATTAGTTATACTCCACGTCATTACAGTTTATTTTAACACGCTTTTATTATGCTGTATAGACACTGATGAAAAGTAACATGCAATGTAACGTAAAAGGAGCATTTCATCAGTGTGGATGTAGCACGTGCACGAACCGAACATGTACATACTCGCATCTGTTTTCGGCGTGCGCGTGATCGTAGTGTCATTCTGCTGAGAATACGCGAAGAGAATGGAGTTAAACGACCAATTGTTGATTCTGAGGTCGTAAAAAACGCTAAAGACCTCGACGTTGGTGGCGTACAGTATTGTACAGACAGTGAGTTGGTGCAGATTTAATGGAACGTCGCCCGCTAGCTTAGCGTGGCGAAAAATCCCACCATGAGGCAATCTACAAGGTAAGCCTAAGTTCAGCAGTGAACTTTTATAAACTGTAAGGATACTGGATCTGCCTTTCTATCCGGTCACAATGTGGGTGTCTTCAAGGCAAGAGTAAATAGACTTTTGTTAAATCGGTTCGCTTCACCATCTTCAGCTTCATCATCACTTGGTAGGATAGTAGTCAAGCGCTGGATTATAATATTATTATTTTATTTTAACAAATTACCAAAATCCCTACGGAAAATCATGACGACGTGACTTTCGAAACACGGTGGCTTATTCACTCCGCGATCAAAGGGAACTATTTCATAAATCTGCTGAACATGACAAAATCATGTTTCAGACAATAGTAGTTACCGACAGCGATATTAATATGAATGGTATGGTATTGATTTTATACGCTCATTGGTATCAAAATAGTAAGCAAAACATTTGTTTTCCATTTAATAACGGGTTTGAAGTGTTCAAAAGGTCTTAACTTCAACAAAATAATAAACTGAATAAACTAATTATGAAAATCTCATCAAATTATATTATTAGTTATAAGTAGGAATTGTAAAATTACTGTTTATGTAATTACGAAAAACGAACGATCGCTTTTCTAACATTCTTTTCATTTCATTTGTAACGCATTTAAAAAACATTTTATATCTGTAGATCTTTAAAGATTTTTTTAAAAGGTAGAATAAAAATATGACAATTTTTTTAAGGACTACTTCGTTCTAAAGATCAAATTGCTAAATGTCCTCGTTGGTTAAATATAATCCTGACTTTTATTGTGTAATTTTCTTTATTTTAAGCGAACTTTCAACTAGCGAAAGAACTATAAAGCAGCAGTGATAGTTTAATTATTTATTACGTGTAATAATTGAATATATAGAACTTAATGTCAATTTGTTTGTATTTTATGTGACGTATACTATAAATCAGATTTCGGTAAAACTTTGTCAACTTATTACTTACACTTGCGCGAAGGTTATAGAACTAGTACAATTAAGTTACAGTAAGTGGTGCTCGTATCGTACCAAAAAATGTATTTGAAAGTTATATATCAGTCATCATCGTCATCATTATCATTACAGGCCTTCACAAGTCCACTGCTGAACATAGGCCTCCCCCAAGGAATGCCACAAAGCACGGTCCTGGGTCACCTGCATCCATCGACTTCCTGCATGTCTTGCCATCTCGTCACTCCATCTAGTGGGAGGCTCTCGAGTGGCGGCCTCGTACCAGCGGACGAAGTGTACGCCCTACACTTCGTCCACTGGTACGAGGCCGCCACTCGAGAACCTTTTTTCTCCATCGGTTCGGTTCTTCGAGCTATATGGCCGGCCCATTGCCACTTCAGCTTATAATCCAGTGGGATATGTCGGTGACTCCGTTCTATTGTTGATATCCTCATTTCTAAATTTATCACGTAGAGAAACCCCGAGCATTGTCCTCTTCATAGCTCGGTGAGTGACCTTGATCTTCCTCATACGGCCAACAGTGAAGGACCACGTCTCAGTTCCATAGGTCATCACTGGCAACACGTATTGATTGTACATTCTCGTTTTCAAGTTTTGAGGTATACCTGAAGAGATGTGCCGTAATTTCCCGAATGCTACCCAGCCAAGTTGAATCCGTCAATTGACCTCTCGGTCGAATTTGAACTTACCTAGTCGGACTATTTGCCCCAGGTAAACATACTCGTTAACAATTTTGAGATATCATTCAATTTCAATGAATGTAGTACCTATCATTTCGAATGAAACAATATAACCTTTCCAAATTTAAAACGACATTTCCACAATTATTTCTTCTGCGGCAGCAATGCGCCGGGTACCAGCTAGTATTATATATTGCATCCTTATATACTATCTAAACATATACGTCACCCAGAATTATCTAATTGGTACCGGATCTATATTCGCTACGGGAATAAAATCGATTTTATGTCAACGGTTATCAAAAATAAATGGATTTAAAAATAGCATAAATAGATTGTGTCAACCATTAGCAGTACATTTTTGTGAAAATACACAATCATTTTGTTAAAGTTATTTTAAGGTATCTATTATGAACTTTAGTGGACTGTATGAATTTACTATGCAAGTGGACTGTATGACTAATTAATTGACTGACTGCTCAAAGGAAAGATGGTACTGTAGACTATACTGTAATTCAATTATTTACAAATGCGGCACTAATAAAATATATACAGAGAGGGGAGTCTTCACTCTTCAATCTTCTCTTGATTTCTCTTGATTTCTTCGCTTCCTGTTGTTTTCGAGTGCCGCTTCCGAAATGAACCACTCACAGACCAAAACGCCCTTCTTATATCTCGCAAGAGAGCGTCTCAGTTTGTGCGTAGCGTCGTGAGGCGATGCCGCGCGCTTATTGGTCGGCGACATCGCGTGATCTGCTGCCGGTGTGCGGGGTGCGCGGGGCGCAACGGAGTATGAAGGGGCGACGGAGCGGCGGCTCCCCTCGCCGTCCGTAACATCCTCCCCTCGGCGTAGCCTGCGAGCCTAAGCTTCCCTCGGGAAGACCACGTTGCGCACCACTCCGTCCGGTCCAGGAAAGGTCTTCGTCACGACCTCCCCGCGACCACACGTCTCTTGGTAGGTTGCCGTCTGCAACCACGATGTTCTATGTCTGGCAGGTGTGGAGCGTCCTTGGTGTCGCTCTGATGCGCCACGATTTCCTCCAACACTTCTTCATCCCCTGCCCTCTCTTCCTTCCGGTGAGGCCACTTATTTTCTTCCTCGTAAAGAAAGGACGGACCGGTGAACCATTGATCACTTTCTTCTTTGCTTACGTAGTTCATGCGCGTCGCCTGGTCTGCGATGTTTTCTGCAGTCGGTATCCACCTCCATTGCTCGGGTGATGTCTTTTCAGCTATCTCCCTTAACCTTTGAGCCACGTATGGGGTGTAACGCGCCGTATCATTCTGTATCCAGTGGAGCCCGTAGTGGAGTCTGTCCAATATACTACCCTATATGCTACCATACTGTGCTCGCCTTGCACGAATTCCGCGAGTCGCGCGCCTATCAAATTCGCTTGCAACTCTAATCGCGGTATACTTTGCGCCTTAATTGGAGCGACTTTCGCCTTGGCCGCCACTAATCGTACCCTAACCGTTCTGTCGCGATATCGTATACGCCAATATGCCGCAGATGCGTACGCGCGTTCACTTGCGTCGTTAAAAACATGGAGTTGACGCTCTACCACTCCCCTCGTAGGAGCATAGCATCTGGGCAGTCGTAGTCGTGACGCTTCCTCGACGACTCGCAACCATCTCTGAAATTCATCCGCTGCTTCCTCGGGTAGTTCATCATCCTATCCGACTTTCTTCATACGCCATAGGTCTTGTAGCAGGATCTTGGCGGTGATGGTGAGGTAACTGAGTAGTCCAAGTTGGTCAAATACTGACATGACCGCGCTCAGTGTCTCTCTCTTGGTCGGTGGTCGCTGTAGCGTCTTCACTTCATTCATTGACGTGTTAAAGGTTAAGGCGTCTTCGTCGGCCATCCATAACAACCCTAGGGGTCTGCCTGGGCTGTCTTGCCTTAAGCCTACTTCCTTAGGCTTGCCCGCCAGTAGTTCCTCCGGCTTGTCTTCCAATAGTAACCGTGGTTAGAATTCCAGCCTGCCAAGGTGAAATCGGCCTTCTGGTGCACTTCCGTAACCTGCCTCGCCGTATTTACCGCTTCCTCTACCGTTGCATAACTGTCTAAATATTCGTCCATATAATGACTATGTACGATAGCGTTAAGCGCCAACGGGTATGTATCTCGTGTGCGCGCGCGTTATAATCTCTAACACTATGTGCGAGAATCGGCGAGCTTCTCGCGCCGATAATCATTGACGTCATAACGTACTCCCGCAGTGGGCTGTGTCGCTCGTTTCCTCGCCAGAGAAACAATTGTGCGGGTTGGTCGCGACGGTCGATTTTCACACGCAAGAACATTTCCCTAATATCCGCGGACACGGCTATCTCATTCTCTCGAAACCTAAACAGTATGCCCGGTAAGTTCCGTAGTAAGTCGGGGCCGTCGAGTAAATAATCATTAAGACATCTATCGGATGCGCGCGCTGCCGTGTCGAACACTACTCTTGTCTTCCCCGGCTTGTTCGGGCTCCGTACTGCGAAGTGTGGCAAGTACCAACTCTTGGGGTCCTCTCTCTCCGTCCCCTCGGCTTCCCTTGCGTATCCTTTCGCCAGGAGGTTGTCTATCTGGGCTGTGTAGGCATCCCGAAACTCCGGCGACTGGTCCATTTTCCTTTCAATCGTCCGTAGCCTTCGAGCTGCCATTTCATAGCTGGGTGGCATCCGCACGTTGTCGTCCTTTCATGTCAGTCCAACTTGGTATTGCTCGCCGACCTTCTTGACGGTGCGCTGGAATATGTCGACAGCGCGCTCCTCTTCCCGTCGCGGCCTACTATTTAGCGAGATACCTATAGAATCTATCTCATACTACCGTTTGAGGAGTTCCGTTAGCTGCTCGTCCTGACTGGCAAACGTTCGGATGTCTCTATCTGGCCGTCTGCTAGTGCTTGCTACGTGTAATACGGTCTCGCCGTCTTCCCTACACGTTAACCGCGGCACGGTTCCCTGAATTACCCACCCGAGTAACGTACGTGCAGCTATAGGCTGCTTTCGACGTCCTATTCTCAAATAACGGGTGATTATTAAATACCAGTTGTCGGCGCCTAATAATAATCTCGGTTTCGCGTCGTCGTAACATACCGAACTCGCTAAGTCGCGTAAGTGCTTCAACCGTAAGCACTCCCTACTCACATACTGCGAGTCTATCTTTAAATCTGCTATTTTTCGCGCGCTTACATTATACATCTCACTGCGCGTCTTGCCACGTATCCCTATATTAAGTAACCTACTATTGGCCTCACGTTGACTATTATTTGCTCCTCTAATTTTGAACGGCTTTACCAGTCCTTCCGTTCCTAACTCACGAGCTAAGTCGTCGTCGATTAACGATATGGTAGAGCCTTCGTCAAGTAGCGCATAAGTATCAACTTCCTTGCCGCGCGGTCCGCGCACGGTAATGGGGCACACTTTCAATAACACGGACGCACTACTAGCAACATTCGACGCGACGAGCACGGTTTCGTCCTGTTTTACCGACGCTTCAGGCGTACGGGCCTTGCGAGTGTGAAGGAGGGCGTGGTGGGGGGCGTTGCAGCCGTCGACGCCGCACTTCCTAGCTT
Organism: Parnassius glacialis; assembly: GCA_033319125.1. Taxonomy (NCBI): domain Eukaryota; kingdom Metazoa; phylum Arthropoda; class Insecta; order Lepidoptera; family Papilionidae; genus Parnassius; species Parnassius glacialis. Next base: position 12,103,584 of record JAVANC010000014.1, read on the forward strand.
TACAACGTAGGCGTCGGTGTTTGCTGCTTAAGCACCTAAAACACACCCTATCTTCCCTAACCCACTTCCACCGATCGTCCAAACCCATTTGCGCTAGCTTCCTACATTTGGCGATTGGGTGTTCACCCCCACAACACATACACGAGGTACTACTGGTGTCCTCCTGGGCGGTGAACGTCTTTACGTCGCGGGCCCTATCCTCAACGTGGCGTGTCAACACTATCCTTTTCGACGGCGGCACCTCTCGTCTTACGGGCGATTCCTTAGTCGGCGTTACGGACGTATAGGCGTGACTTAACGGACGGTCAGCCTCTCTCATCATGAACCGGGATAGCGTGACAATGTCCGGTTCGTCCGCACTTCCGTAGTGCTCTGCATAATCGCACCAACGCGACCGTAAGTGAGGACTAAGTTTGCTACTGACCTCCCTAGTTAGCATCGGATTTTGTAAATATCCCTTGCCGTCGACGTTCTGCATAATACACACTATATTTTGCAACATAATAGCGAATGAATTTAATTCCTGGGCGGTTTGACCCGGGCACGGAAGGCGTTTTAATTCCTCTAACGCACGATCTATAATTACTTCCGGGTGGCCGAAACACTGCTCCAGTGTCCGCATAATGTCTGCTGGATCCTTCGCGGTAAACAGCAGCGTTGATACTACTTCCCTAGCGTCACCGCGTAAACAGTTCCTTAACCTTGCCATATTTTCCGTATTTGTGAATTCATATAAACGCGTGGATTCTTTCATCGCGGCTTTAAAAGCTAACCATTCCGCGGCCGAACCGTTAAAAATAGGCAAGTCCTGCGTCTGCTTCGCGGCGGCGGGCCTAACTCTAATTATGCTTTCTAAAGCTTCCCCTAATCGTTCTATACCCCTATATTTCCCTCGCGGGATGAGCGACCTATCTCTATCCCTATTTCCCTCTAGCCTACGCTGTGGCGCTGGCGATCTATGTACACCTACATCTATATAACATGGCGACGGTAATCTACGATCTGCGTGGCGATGTGGCGATGGCGATCTATGTATAGGCGATAGAGTGCGGCGTTGGACGCGCGACGGAGATGTAACCCGTACACGGCGATCCACCTGGTTCATTTCTACGGCGACTCCATTGTCCCTCTGTAACGTATCTACGCGACGCGGTTGAACATCATTCGCAACCGACCTCCCCTGGGCATCTTCATCGTGGTCGTAACCGGTTCCCCTATTCGGTGGGGCCTGCTCTATCTCGATGCGGGGCGCGGGCTGAGACGGGCGGTAGGGCGGCTCCCCCCGCACAGTCTCCACGTTCTCTAACCACCTATCAACGCGTACCCTATTTTCCATTAAATCGTCTTCGTTTAAACTTTCTTTATCCGTTTCTTCTAGCGACGTCCCTAGCGTATTTCTTCTTGATAAGATCTTCTTCGATTTGCAATTGCTTCCTTCTAATTGCAGCTAGTTCCTCCGCGGTATTATACTCGATTTGTTTTAACTTTGCTATCGCGCTAGCTGACGACCGGGCTGAACGGACTGAACGGACCGACGGGGCGCGGGGCGCGGGCCTATATACAACGTCTGCTACAGGCGCGACGGTACGCACTATCGAACTAGTCTCTGTTACCGGAAGATCTTCTATCATCGCGGCGAGCGTCTCTGTACGCGGCGCGGGTGTGCTAACCTCTCCCAAGCGATCGGTTGTAAACACGTACATAGCGGGGCGCGGCAGCGCGGGCGCGGGCATAGATGTGGGCGTGAGTGGGGCCTGGGGCGCGGCGGAGGGCGCATGTGCCAACGCGAGATAATCAGACGGGGACGCGGGTGCTTCCTCGAATATCCGCATTCCTACCGGCGTTTCGTCGTCGTTCCGTGTCTTCTGTCTTCTTGTCTTCCTCATGACGTCCCACGTTGCGACCTCCGATCGTCTTCAAAAAGACGCACTTATTGGACGCCGTTCCCGCCACAAGGGCGTTACCAGATGGTTACAGTTTGGCACCGTTAGGGAGCAACCACCTGGCCGCGTAAACGTGGTTAAGAAACAAGTAATTGTCTGGAAACAGACAATAGACGTATATGACGTAGCCGTAATAAGAAACAGAGAAGAAGTTAGTACTGACGATCTTCTCTCTTCGTCGACGAACTTCTTTCTTCCTTGAAGATCTTCTATAATAATCTTCTTTCTTCTATGATTATATTCTTTCTTCTGTAATTACCTTCTTTCTTCTGTAATTACCTTCTTTCTTCTGGCTTCTTATCTGGCGGCGATGGACTAAGAATATTATGGACTGAAGTGGACTGTATGAATTTACTATGCAAGTGGACTGTATGACTGACTGATGTTGAGGTATACTACGCTAGGGGACTGCTCAAAAGAGAGATGGTACTGGAGACTATACTGTATTCAATTATTTACAAATGCGGCACTAATAAACTATACAGAGAGGGGAGTCCTCACTCTTCAATCTTCTCTTGATTTCTTCGCTTGCTGTTGTCTTCGAGTGCCGCTTCCGAAATGAACAGCTCACAGACCAAAACGCCCTTCTTATATCTCGCAGGAGAGCGTCTCAGTTTGTGGACGGAGTATGAATGGGCGACGGGGCGGCGGCTCCCCTCGCCGTCCGTAACAAAACCGTATAAGGTTGAATATCAAAAAAATGTAAATAAGTAGAAGCGTTTCCATTTGTTTAACAATGAATTTCCACCAAGAAAAAAATTCAAGTCAAATATGATAATATCTAAATAAAATAAAATATTTGCTTTATACAAATCCCAAAAAGTTATTTTCAAATACTAGTTATTGAGCCGGTCGCTATATTGATTATTTTTTTGGAAATGAACAGCTTTTTTACCTGATTTTGACAAATGGATAATCTCCGAACTCTATCGGAAACTCTGCTGCAGCAGCTATATTATAGTCGTAACACGTATGGGTCAGCTCGACCGGGGATGGGCCATGCTCTCACAGAATACCAACTTAAAATTGCTGTGTTTCGTATGGTGAGTGTAGAGAACCGGAGACCGATTTGTTATCAGGAAAGTACTGTTATATATAACAATGGTACATACTTTGATTAATTAAATAATTTCATAAAATTTTCTTCCTTTTGTTTTTCACGTATAAAACCCAAATTTTGATATGTAATAATCTAAATATTATACCACTGTTACAGCATACAGCTGCCCCTGCAAAGACCGAATATCCCGGGGCCCAAGAGCGAGAATTCAACAGGCAGCCGCAGGTCGGGCCCAAAATGGCCACATGGAAGAATGTCCTATCATAATAAACTATATGGGAGAATGCTAGAAACATATAGTACGTACCAGTATCAGAAGCTAACTTCGCATCAAGGCTCGGTCAGGCCGTAAGTGGGTGTAAGGTGAATGGCAGGTAGTGTTCAGTGATGTGTAAATGTCTGAGACGTGGACCCGCTTAGGCGACCAGCAGCGGCCGAGTTCCAGGCTGCCCCAAAATGCTGCATCGCTCCAGCAGGCTCCACCGCTGGACCCTTTCTTTCTTCATTGTCACTATTTCAGTCTATTAGCTTCATTGTACATTTAACTAACTTAAACTCGCCTAATTTCACATTCATCGTAGAATCGACACCGTACCCGACACCGTAACGGGCAGTAGTTCAAAGTTCAACTTTCAATGTCCCGTGTTCAATTATGACAAAATTATAAATAGGGAACTAACGCAATCTCGTCATGAGTCACACGGCTCAGCGTTAAAAACAACTAAGTTCCTTCATTCGATATCAAATACCACGCCGCGACAAGAATCATAAATACCCCTTGTTGATACGTAAACGAACAAACCGTCAACACACAAAAAGGGCACTTAACGCGACGGCTCAATTACAATGATTTTCAAAACGATCAACCGGGAAACGACCTCAAAGGGGAATGCGCTTTTCAAATTCTAACCGTATATATAATCGGCGCGCAAGCAAAATTCCACGTTACCCGAACAAGTTGAGTATTACAAAAGGCACTTCAACACGCCTTCACTATCTAATTTGCACAATTACTTTTAAAGAAGTTACTTAATCCGTAAAACCCAATAAAGGCCTCTTGTCCAGGACCTTAAACCCTAGACAACCAAATCCGAGGCGGTTTTCACGATACCCAATTACGTATCGAAGTCACGCGCACAAAATCCAAAATTCTAGACCCAAATCAAAAAAAAACACGGTCTCGCGCAACCTCAGCGGCGGTCATCCAAAGGCACTAATTAACTGCCCAGCCGCCGTCGAGCCGCAACATCAGGTGAGGCGCCAGCTCGAACGCAATTGGATGGCGTTCAAAAATGACCAAATTTGGGCATAAACAACTATGTTGACGGCTCCGTGGCGCAGTGGCTTAGCAATGAGTTGTTGCGCTGAGGGGCGCGGGTTTGAATCCCGCACAGAACAAGTATTTTTATGCCCTACAAATAATTGTTCTGGATCTGGATGTTTATCCTCGTGCAATTTATGTTTGTAAACTGCCTCCACGATACAGGAGAAAATCCTAATGTGGGGTAACGTTTCTAAAAAAAAAAGACTTGAAACACTTGAATTTAGCTCTGAACCGCGGTAGAAATACACTCGCCGTAAATTTACATTAAGCGAGTAACCTGGGTTCGATGCCCGTCTGCACTCTGCACCAATGAAATTATTAATTGCATTTTTAAGCGTTGATTTACCACGTGGAGGTGAAGGAAAACATCGCGTGGAAACCTGCACGCCTCAAAATATTTAAAATACATGTGATGTCCGCCAACACACTGGAGGAGCTCGGCGTTATAATGGCTCCACAATACTCTCAGATATAGGAGGCCTTTGCCCAGTAGTAGGACGTATACAGGTTGTAATTTTACTTTACTTTTATATCATTTTGACTGACTTTCATCATTTTTGTAGCTGTTTTCCGCTTTTGCTTAAAGTTACAGCTTATATACGTCAAACTGCTGGGCACAGGCCGCCCCTCTTTCCTGAGGGGGTTTTAGGGCAAGGAAATGTCTCCGAAATATTTTTTTTCTTATTTCTCAGACATGTAGGTTTCCTCACCATGTTTTCCTCGCCGCCGAGCACGTGGTAAATCAGCATTTAAAATTGCAATTAACAATTTCATTGGTGTCGGCGGGGTTCGAACCGGGTTGCCCGTGTACTATGAAATTTACAGCGAGCGCTAACAATCTGAGCTACCACGGAACCTGCTCCCGTGTTCTTTCAATTATGGCCACACAAGCAAAATCTTAACTAATATACACAGATGCGAAAATATAGCGTGGGTAGTACATTTTCAGACCGCTCGCTGCAGAGCAGAAGATCGACGTCAGTGTAACCATATGTGGAGGTTTTCTTCGACTTTGGCATGAAATGGATTTGTAATATTTAAGATTTTGAAGTTACATTTCGATTTAATTTGCTATTCTATTTTTTATAGGATTAGGGTGACAAACGAGCACACAGTCCACCCGATGCTAAGTGGTTACTGTGGCTCATAGACATCTACATCTACCCTCCATTACGAACTAAAATGCAGATGCGTTGTCACCCGTGAGGACTAAGATGAAATGCCTCGTTTCCAGTAAAAAGGGTCTCCGATTCTCTACACTCACCACACGAAACACAGTAGTGTTAAGCTGCTATTCTACGCTGGTATTCTGTGAGAGCGTGGACTTACCCCGGTCGAGCCGACCCATTCGTGCTACAACTATACCAGTAATATAGCTGCAGCATGGCTCTACCACGTAAATTACAATTGTATTGTAATACAAGTGTATTTCATTACATCCTATCAAAAGTCCACTTCCGAACATGGGCCTACCCAATAAATTTCCTGCTTGGGTGATTGTGATGATACATGCATAGTTACCAAGCATTACAAATGGGTGAACAACCGCAATTTTTATTAATTTGATTTGTTATCAGGAATATACTGCAACGCCATATCCTGTTTCAGTTTTCCCCTGTCGTCTCTTACGAAACCCACGAGATGATATGGGGTAGTGGGGTATTCACCAGAAATCTTACGTAAAAGCTTTTCCTGCCATACACCGCCAAACTCTACAAAACGACATCTGAATCTGCTATGGCTGTTTACTTACTTTTGATTTCATTATATTTACGGTACCGATCAGAAGCCGCATTGGACTAAGCCAAAGGTTGTCAATCACCAAACACAAAGGCCATATCGTGGTGGCGGCGAATGAAAAGCCATCGCCCCATTTCATCCTGAAGGTGTGGTGAGAAGCGTCTATGGGAAATCCCGGTGAGATCTCATTGCTTCCAAAGGTGGTGTAACCATCCCGTTTACGGCAGACATAAAATATTGAGTCCAAGAGAAGCAGAAGCGTCTAAGGTATGAGACGTTTGGTACTGCGATCGCCAATCCACCTACCAAGCGTGGTGATTGTAAATGTGTGATGATGATAAATTCTCCCTACAATGGGAGACATCCACGTACAGCAGTAGACTTATATGGGTTGTCAAAGAAGAAGAATAAACAGAGAAACTCACTCGTCCTAACTTACATGTGCCCCATGTAACGCTTATGCGATACTATCAAAAGTACGCTAGTATGTAGTGTTGGAGACATGGTACTATCAAATCACAACCAGACCAGAAAACCAACAATTGCGTTTCCGCAAAAATGTAGCTGACATTCCAGCAGCGATTCGAACTCAGATAAACTAGAGTAGTTATTTATTCTTTATTTTTTATATATTATATATTTTTTTGACAGGCCTGTTGGTCTAGTGGTTAGTGACCCTGACTGCTATGCCGGAGGTCGTGGGTTCGATTCCCACCCAGGACAAATGTTTGTGTGATGAGCACGATCATTTGTTCTGTGTCTGGGTGTAATTTATCTATAATATTTATGTATTTAGAAATATATAAGTATGTTTATCAGTTGTCTAGTACCCATAACACAAGCTCTGCTTAGCTTGGGATTAGATGGCGTTGTGTGATAGTTGTGGAATATTATATTATATTATATTATTATTATATTATATTATATTATATTATATATTATTATATTATATTATTATATTATGTGGAATATTATATATTATATTATATATAATGGAATATTATATTTAACTGAGGGGTAAGTAAAAAGGTCGACTAGAATAAAAAATGAATGCATTTTCCACATAACCAGCATGTTTACAATTACGTTGTCTGAAACTGCTCAACTTATTTGCAGACATCCATGATACTTGCAAATGTAGGTCGATTGATCTACAGCGTCTTGGAGTAGAGTTCACTATCGCATTCTCGAGAACATTAGTGTCATGATAGTGTGAAAGAAAGAAAGAACATATTTATTTATTGCTGCAACTCGCTTTTATAAAACATACATTTTTTACGTTTTTTTAATCGTATTCTTGCCGTCATCCTAATTTGAGATATACTCATAACTTCAAGTTTCCAGCTCATCGGGAAATTAGTTTAAAATCAATTAATAGATTCCACCCGGAATGTCACAAACGAGAAAGTGACTATTATTCAAACAAGTGATTTTTTTTAATAAAAAATACTGTCTTTTTACCATATTCTTGCAGTCATCCGAATTTGAGCTATATTCAAAACTTCAAATTTCCAGATCATCGGGAAGTTAGTTTAAAATCAATTACTAAATTCCACCTGGAACTACAGACAAAAATGAAAGTGACTATTCTGTCAAACAAATGATTTCTTTAATTAAAAAAAAATTACCACGTCTTTTTACCATATTCTTGCATTGTCATCCGGATTTGAGCTATATTAAAAACTTCAAGATTCCAAGTTACTAAATTCCACCCGGAACGGCAGAAAGACAAACAAGAAAGTAACTTAATAAAAACGTCGTAAATAAACCTAGCAAGCTAACAGCATAGCAAAGTGGCGAAGCAATCAGCTTTGTAGCGGTTTCTAACGGAAAAAAAAAATTTCAAAATAGGAGGTTCAGATGCCTGGGTGATCAGTAATCGATTGCTGAAAACAGAATTTGAAAATTCGAAACCGTTCTCGAGATAATCGTGGGACAGACGGACAGACGGACGGACGGACGGACAGACGGACAGACGGACAGACGGACAGACGGACAGACGGACAGACATCGTGAAATCAATAAGTGACTTCGCAAGCTTCGCCACTTAATAACAAAATACTAAACAAAATATTAAGAAGAAGAAGAAAGTGCTACTCGATTAATGTTCAATATATTCGGATTTCCTCCTTTTTTTTACTTGATGCGATATGTGAGATCATTAATCCTTTTTATTACCTTTAAAGTCCTTTCCATCGAGTTTGCAACTTCTGTCATTTCCCTTTTTCCGAAGAGGATTAACCGACCACACGAGAGAACCCACGTCAAATTCATTTTTGTTTACTCACGCCGCACGTACTCGTATTTAATACTTTTATAAAACAAATATTTCTTGTGTGACAGTATTTTAACCGAGTTTAAGAAACAGTTCAAAAGTGGTTCTATATTAGATGCATATGTTTATATGTATTCCAGTACTAACAGAGTTCTAACAACGAGGAGGATATTCGATGCCCATGTTTTTTATGTGTTTTTTGATGTGTAATCTTAATTTTTTGATTAAATAACTCATAGGAAAGGGCATATTAATTTAAAGACTAAAAAGTGAAAAAACAGGAGATGAAGATTTATGTAACCATAAATATTTAACGTCTAAAGACGACATTCTACTTCTGATATTCCGTTCAAGGTAACAACTAGAATGTCGAAAGAAATTATTATTAAATTCCATTTAGTAGTTTGAAGTCAGTTTTTGTGTTATACGTGGTAGAGCCATGCTGCAGCTATATTATGGTTGTAGCACGAATGGGTCGGCTCGACCGGGAAGGACCACGCTCTCACAGAATACCAGCGTCAAATAGCAGTTTAACACTGCTGAGTTTCGTATGGTGAGTGTAGATAACCGGAGACCCTTTTACTGGAAAAGAGGCATTCCATCTTAGTCCTCACGGGTGACAACGCATCTGCATTTTGATTCGCAAACGAGGATAAATGTAGATATTTATGGGCCATAGCGACCTATTACCATCAGGTGGACCCATTCGTGCTACAAATATACTACTAATATAGCTGCAGCATGGCTCTACTACGTATACAACTACCACGTAAACAACGTGTGATATACTTCCTAATGCGGATATACAATCGAGGTGGATTATGAGAAAATGAATAATGAAGTTTTTAATATAACTTTTAGACGATATATTAATTATAAGTTGAACTTTTGATATTCATACACTTACAAGGGTCATAAAAAGTCAACTTCATACAACTAGAAATAATTATTTCCACATTACAGCTGCTGCAGCAGCAGCTGTAAGTGTAATGTGCTGCATAGCAGCAGCAGCAGCTGAAGTCGGGGTTTTAATTCAAATTTAATTCTATAGACTATGTCTTAGCACCGACTTCTGAAGCTGTTACATGGAAATTATTAAATTCCTTTTCATTATTCGAAGAGGTAAAAGTATAATTTTTATTAAAAGTTTAATTTTATAAATCTTTTTATAAAGTATAGTGCAGCCATGGACAGTAAATAATGCGATTTTAACGTGATCATAAGACAGCATCGATAAAGTAGAATGATGGTCTCTCTACTGCTGGTGATTGGACGGCTCCATGGTCCACTGGCTTAGCACTGAGTTGTGGCACTGAGAGTCGCGAGCTTGAATCCCGTACGTAACAAGTATTTGCCAAGCCTACAAATAACTGTTTTGTGTGTGTATGTTTGTCCTTGGGCAATTTATGTATGTAAACTGCCTCCACGATACAAGAGGAATTCTAGTGTAGAATAGTATTTATTTTAAAGACTGATAAACAGTAACTAAAATTTTACTAAAAACGTAGGTATAAAAAATGTGCATTTTCATAAAAATGTACTGTCGGTGGTTGACCCAGTCTATTTACGCAATATTTAAATCCACTTAGTTTTGATAACGGTTGACATAAAATCGATTTTGTTTCCGTAGCGGATTAGATAACTCAGGGCGACGTGTATGTTTAGATGAGTGTAACTACACTAATTATAGGTATTTAGATTTTTTTTGTTAACTATCACTAATGCTTTGTCGTGAAGCGACAATAAAAAAAAGAACCTAACCTAACAACAACGAAACAACAAACATAGAACAAAAAAATAATATATTTAAAATTTTAAAGAGATATTTATACTTTTATATAAAAAAATGAAGTATGATGATGGTGATGGGTGACGTGAATTACAATTAAATAGAAAATAAAGATAGATGAATACTGCAGCGGAGCCTGAAGATCAAAGTGGCACACCGCGCTTGGCGGTGGTAGCACGCAGTGCCTGGTCTAAGCACACGCAGCGCCTGGAGTAGGTACACGCTGCGCTTGGAGTAGGCACACGCAGCGCCCAGAGTAGGCACACGCGGCGCCTTGATTAGGCGCTCTCAGCGCCTGGAGTAAACGCTCGCAGCGCCTGGAGCAAGCACGCACAGCGGCTAAAGATAGCACGGGCACTAGTAGGTGGAGGCGTAGGCGACGACTTCAGGTGAAGGCAAAGGTCTGCAGGATCCCGGAGCAGTGCGGCCCCGCGCTTGGAGTAGGCTAGGCGACGACTTCACGTGAAGACAGAGGCTTGCAGGATCCCGGAGCAGTGCGGCCACGCGCTTGGAGTAGGCTAGGCGACGACTTCAGGTGAAGACAGAGGCTTGCAGGATCCCGGAGCAGTGCGGCCCCGCGCTTGGAGTAGGCTAGGCGACGACTTCAGGTGAAGACAGAGGCTTGCAGGATCCCGGAGCAGTGCCGCCCCGCGCTTGGAGTAGGCTAGGCGACGACTTCAGGTGAAGACAGAGGCTTGCAGGATTCCGGAGCAGTGCGGCCCCGGGATAAGGCCTTTAGGAGATGCTTCAAGTTTGGAAGTTGAAGCGAGACTGCCCGTATTGACCGATTGTTCGGCTTTTATACCTTTTTAGAGAGAACGGGAAATCATTCAAATTAAAAGCAAATTTTTGTAAATGGCCCAGAGGAAAAGAGTATTTATGTGGAAATATTGAAGTAAAAATATCAGACCGGTAACGAATTTGAATAAAAATTGCCATGACAACCAGATAAACAACGATGTCAAAACATGTCAATTTTTGGTTTCAGGCTCATAATTGAAAATGAGAAGAAATGAGATATTATTGATATAGGAAAAAAGGTAGCGCAACAGCGCGCACGAAACCCGAAATTGCAGAGTTACGGAGAACTAAATAAAAGATCGAAAAAGGTAGACTCCATTGACATCGATTTAAAAAGTGCTGGTAGCGTGAAAATACGAAGTGAAAATGATTTGTTATTGAGTTCTTATAGTCTAAAAACGTTACAGGATCCTATGGAAATAAAGGTGATGCAAAATATGAATGCAGAAAATCAAAAACAGAATGGAAAAATAAATTTAAAACAGTGTAAAATGATATGTAAGTATAACACTACAGCTTTTCAGTTCTTTTGTAAGTTCAAAATGCGCTTAAAATAAAGAAACTTACACAATAAAAGTCAGGATTATATTTAACGGACGAGAACTTTTAGCAATTTTAGTTTCAGAACGAAGTAGTCTTTAAAACGTTTTTATTATTTTTATTCATAGCGACCTTTTTAAGAGTCGTGGTAGCTCAGATGGTTAGCTGTCGCTGTAAAACTCACAGTACGCGAGGAGCGGCACCAATGAAATTGTTAATGGCAATATTAAGTGCTGATTTACCACGTGCTCGGCGATGAAAGAAAACATCGCGAGGAAACCTGCATGATTGAGAAATAAGAAAAAAATATTTCGAAGAAATGTGAAGTATGCCAACATGCATTAGGGCAGCGCCACATGAATAGACAAACGGAACAGAGACGAAGCTTCTTAAGAACGTGCAAAATTGTTACCTATTTTGGTAGGGTTGTCACAATAGGTGAAGACAAATTAAACAAAACATTTGTTAAATAGTTTTATTATTCAGTATGATAGAATACTTTACAAATTACTTACTCTAACAATTTTCTTTTTATAATTTTTGTTTTTTAATGATTTATTGTTTCTTTTAATGGTATGGGAAATGATACCTATTTTTTAAATATTTATTTAGTTTAAAGACAGACCAACTAGTAGCGGGAAATAAGAACAGTGTAGGTATTAATGATAAGTTTTCATTAAAATGCTTTTTAAACGCTTATTTAAACTTTCATGCTCATGCTACTATAGCTGTTGAGGAGTTCCACTCGTGAGGAAACTATCCTATTTGCAGCAGTAGTTTATTGTGAAGATCATGTTTAGCAAACTAAATTAAATTTAAATACAACTTTTCGAGTCCATGCTACTAACCGTTAAAGAGTTCCCTCATAAGGTGACAATACTGTATGCAGCAGCTGTTCATGATAAAAATCGTATAAAACTATCAAAATTAAACTAACATAAAAAAAATTCATGACCCTGCTACTAACCCGTTGAAGAGTTCCCTAGTGAGGAGACAGTCCTGGCTGCAGCATCAGGTTATATCTATCATATTATTGCATTGTCAATGAAGTTACAGTATACAAAATTTCAACTCAATCAGACATCGGCACGTGGTTTAAATCTTACTTGCAATATGTGAACTTAACAGACATATCTACTACATTTTTTTATAGGAGAAGGAAGAGGCAAACTAGCATGCGGTTTACCTGATGGCAAGTGACTACCGCCGCCCATGAACAACTGCAACACCAGGGGAAATGCAGATGCGTTGCCGGCCTTTCAAAATGGAGTAGGCTCTTTTCTTGAAGGTCCCTAAGTCGTACATACGCAACCCACCCACATTTCTATGTTTAGTAAAAGCGTTTAATAACAATAAAAAGGTAAAAACACACCGTGTAGTACCCTATTCTTACTAAAAAAAGGATAAAATAAAATAAAGGTACTTAGTTGAAAAGGTAATAATCAAATATTTACTGACCTATTGTATTCCTTGCGATAGTTAAAGTATGATATATTTTTATTTTTTCTAGTATTATTCATACACACAGTACAATAAACAACCATTATTATTTCGTCACATTATTCGAAGATATAGATGTTATATATATGTATTTCATATACATATATAAGTTTAACAGGTAGTCCTTTCATTGTTCGGGCAATAACTCGCATATATATGTATATAAAATACACACATATATATATATATATATATATATATATATATATATAACATCTATATCTTCGAATAAAGTGACTCATATAATACTGATCGAACTTCACTTAGAAGTTCGTTTGATCATGTATTATTATTATTTAATAATACCACGTTTTTACATTAAAATATTCAAACTTGCAACTAACAAATCAAACTCTGTGCGTCGCACTGATTCTGAGATTGTTGTCCACTGGCTGTGCCAGTGTAACCGGCTTTTTCCACTCTCGCCGCGTACGCGACAAGCGGTCAGTGGTCACGCACACGTGCCCCGCGTGCTTGTAATAGTGCAACCGATTCTCTTATCTAACTTATGAAGCTTTATCTCTGTTCGGTTTATCTACTCATGTGGCAGCGCGGCGGAGACTTGCTTGCCCGAACCCCCTCTCAGAAATGTGTGTCTGTGCTCACAGTGGGACGTATATAGGCTGTAACTTTATCTTTTTAACTTAAGCCTTTTAAAAAACTTTAAAGATCCACTGAGATAAAAAGTTTTTTAAGATAATGTTACAAAAGAAATGAAAAGAATATTAGAGAAACTCTCACTCTTTTTTCGTAATTACATAGACTGTAATATTACAAATCTTACTTACAACTTATAATATTATTTGATACGATTTTCGTAATTAGTTTATTCTGTTTATTTATTCCTGTTTTTGAAAATAAGCCTTTTTGTATCCTTTCAAAGTTGTTTACGATCACACGCTATTAATTAAATTATTAAATTCCAATACTATTAAATGGAAAAACAAACATTTTGCTTACTATAACCACACCCATCGACACCAATGAGCGTATATATCAATACCTATTCATATAAATATCGCTGTTGATAACTACTATTATCTGAAATAATATGATTTTGTCATGTTCAGCAGATTTATGAAATAGTTCCCTTTGATCGTGGAATAAATAAGCCACCGTGCTTCGAAAGTAGCGTCATTATATTTTTCCGTAGGGGTAGAGGTTATATTTGTTAAAATGATTTAAGTATAAAAACAAAACTTTTTTTTACTATTATAAGGCAGTGCTTGACAACTGTCCTACCTGATGGTAAGTGATAATGTAGCCGAAGATGTTGAAACGCACTGACTTAATAAAAGCCTGTTTACTCTTGCCAAAGACATTTAAGTAGTCGTAGTAATAGACCGGACATCAGCAGCAAAATTGTCGTCTGTAACTTATGTCCTATAGGATATATCTCCGTTAGTCTTAGTGACATCGTCATAAAGTTAAGACGCATTCTTTTCATATCTTTAAAAAATATTTTTATAGAAAATATGCCCGGTTGTGCATTAAGATATTGTAAGTCACGATATGGAGCAAAAAATGAACGTGATTTTGGTTTTTTATCGTAAGTATAACGTATATTTACCGAATAATCTTTAAATTTTATTATTTCTAGTAGATTGTTCTAGAAAATTAATTTTTATTGTACTAAGCGCCCTCTGTTATCCTGTAGCGTCACTATTTATTTAAAGTTAGTGATTGACGACGTTTATCGATTGGAGTTATCGATAAAAATAATATACAGGATGCCGATTTAATCATTTACAATATTTAAGGAGGTAAAACAGTCAAAGATACTGTACCCATACCAACAAAAATGAGTAGCATATACCAACTATGCTAAGTGGCCTACTTTATGTGGAAGGGTGGGAAATTTTTTTTAAGGCATGATGATGAGATTTTCTGTGTTGCTTATGAACATGCTGAGGATACTCGATGTGTTGATGTTTAGCAATACAGCAAGTCTTCTCTTTTACATACCGGGCGTCATTGTCTGGTGGTATTCAAGGACAAAATCATTATAGATACTGGCTTACAGTGATAGGAGAGTGCTATAGGCTTGTGACATTAAAAAAAATTGTACTGTTAAAGATATTAGCTTCAAGAAGTTGTAGGTTAAGCCTGAGGTAGGAAATAAGGTAAAAACTTAATATAACAATTTTTATTGATGTGGGTAGTGTCTTTTAAGTAGTGCAGCTGATGAAATTGACAAAATAATATAATAGGAGAAGAAGACGTCTCCATACATTCTTGGGCCCAAGTGTTAACAAGATGAAAGTACCATTTGAAAGCGTATATATAAACAATTAATAGCTGAAAAGATATGTCAATCTAGAAGCTGAGTTATTGCAGAATAAGTAAAATAGAGATTATCTATTACCTACACTGTAACAGATGATTTTTCACTGTTATTACATTGTAACAGGTTATTTTTCACTATAATTACTTAAAGGTATAAAAGCAGGATCAGTATAAAATAGAGGCATAAAAAGTTAAAGTGATTTTTTTCGTGTGATGGAAGTCATAATAAATAGATTTATATTTTACTCCTTATTATTATATTTTAAAGCATTTCAAGCTTAGTAACCTTCAACAACATTATCGATACTTTGGTATCGAAAGGGTAACATTCCTAAAACGATCTTATATTTTAATCTTTCAAATCTTTGAAGTACAAAAGGGGCAGTCAAATGTCACCTTTGTAGAACGCTCCATAGAGTATGCTAATATTTAGAAAGGACCCTCAGAAACTAAGAGTATATATATGATAACTACGTTTAGTCAGAACCATAGTGCTCAGAACAATTATTTTTTAAATGTTATTTATATGAATTATAAAACTAATATTTTATCAGAATTAGTTTCGTTACTAAATTACGCTTCTCTAAATTAACAAAATTTACTTTAAATGACGAGTTTCCGTCGTTACCTACGCGTCGCGTTTACGTCACATACTTTAGTGTTATTTCCTTCGCCGCGTGAGTGTAAAAGGCAACTACAAATTTATAAAAAATTAAGTGGGTACAATAGAAATTTTTGTTAGTTTTTATATAAAGGCTAAGTAATTACACTTTATCCCGATATTTTTATCCCGATAAGTGACCCTCAATATTTTTTCTTACGAATTTAATAATTTTTAAAGGACACAAGGTCATCGGAGAGGGCCGAACAACGTCTGCCTGGCTAGCTAGTAATATTATAATATATTTATTTTCTTCATGAAAATTGAGTGTTTCTATATCTTTGTTTCTTTCTTCATAGTATTTATTTGATTTTAACATTTGACGATTCGTTAGATTTGCTTTAGTTGTAGAAGTGACATAATATGTTCTTTTTTTCTTTTCAGTGGAATTATTTGGTTTTGTTATTTATTACTGTTCTAACCATTGAACTTGTTTACGCAACTTTTGTTTAATAAATTGTTTGATGATGTTTGATGACTTTTTTTACACACAAAAATATTGTTTCAAATAATAAAATTAATCCCTCCCTCTCCTTACAGTTTCCTTCCACTGCTGGTCATGGGCCATGGAAATAAATGGGAGCACAGAATTTTGCTGCCAAAAATATCACGCACCTTTGCAAACCTGCCCTAAACATCGCACGGAGTATCCGCATTTCACCAAGATTAAATTTAGAAAAAATGTTCGCCTTTTTACTCCAACATTTTTTTTCTTATCACTATTACAACAAACACCGTTACATCCTAAAAAAAACGCACTGAACATAGGTCTCCACTATATTCCTCATAGAGGGTATACTTGTCATAGTTGCCACGTTCTGTTCCACGGTAAACATACCTTGTCACTTTGTAACAAGGTACGTGTACCGTGGAACTTATGAGTGGACCAGTCGCCTCTTACGAAACCCACGGAATGATACGAATATTCATACACCGCCACTACACAGCAATTGATAATTTCTCGAAACTTTCATTTATCTACAAATCGTCTTGCAATCGTCGTTACTCTAGCGCTCACTTGACCTTCATATAAATAATTCGATATTTTAATTGTTAATATTTTTTTAATTTTTGGATAAGAACATAGTAATGACTCTAAGTTATATTTCCCACTTTTTAAAAAATTGTCTTTGGCCTGACCTACTATACTCTTAGGCTTGACCATAGTTCTGACTAAGTATGTCCAAAAAATGTCAAGTTCTGAGAGGTTAAGCGTCACCTACTGGGGAATAGCTAAAATGTTGTCTTAATAAATGATAGTGTAGTTTTGCTATTTTTAGCTAGAGGGCGTCACACACGCACGAGCTTAAAGTTTTTGTATAGAACTTTCCCCAATGCCCGCTCTATAGTATATATATATTTTAAATCTCTTTGACTCTTGCCTTAAAGACCTTGAGTGGCGTCGATCGAGCTTAACGCGGCCAAAAAAAGCAAAGGTGACTCAATCTCAGAAAAAGATTATGAATTTTACTTGTGGATTTTAAAGAACACAAAACAACAGTAATAATTGATTACTATACTTCCTTGCTACATTAATTTCGAGATGCTATTAAAGAAAAACATCGAGAGAAATTGTTGCGAGAAGGGTTGTTTTATTTTTATTTATTTATTTAAACGGTTCAGTGCAGCTGGCACGCCTGGCGTGCCATCGATTACTTTTGTGTGTGGTGTATGACACGCGAGTCGTGTCTTTTTAAAAATCGTTATAACTAGCTCAAATTGCGTTTTTGGAAGATTTTTCCAGAACAAAATATTCATTATTTTGCAAGTACCTACTGCTTCGTTTCTGGATATTTTGAAAATTTGAAATTTTTAGGTGTCGACAACCTTATTTTAACTTGTACATGGTAGTCTTTTTACTTTGTGGGTTTTAAATTTTTCTAAGGTTTAAGAAAATTTTTAAGGTTTTCTAAATCATGTTGTGGAAAAATAGTCTAATAAGTAACAAATAATAGCACTCATTGCGATCGCTCACAAACTCAAGTAGTAAATAAATTTCTGGAAAACAATTCTCCTGTTAAAAAAAAACAATGCGTTTGTCTTATTGCTTGATTTTGCTTAAAATGGTTGAACTGTCGTCTTATTACTATCATATGGCCTAATTAGCCTACGAAGTACCATGTGCTCTTGTGATATGGTATAAGGTTTATTTTTGTTTAAACAGTTCGAAACCGTTCATGTATAAAAAAAATCGCTAATAAATATATAGTCTTTTGTCAATACGCTGCCGTATAGCGCCGGCGTTTTTTTCCTTTTGAAAACACTTGTTTTGCTATTCTTACTAATTAGACGTTTTCTGATCGACTTTACTTTTACATTTATATAACATTAAATAATATTTAACATTTGTAAATATCAATGAATCATAAACCTTATTTTTTTCCAAATTAAGGTTCCTGATTGTTGAACTCTCTACCGGAAGTTCATATTGTGGCTTTTGCGGATGATACAAATGCGGTAATATCGGCACAGAATACAAATGATCTCAACCATAGACTAAATAGTGCTCTTTTAACGTTTTCTCTGTGGTTTAATGCAAATAATCTTATGCTGAATGCAGAAAAAACTAAAGCTATACTATTCAAAACCACAGCGAAAACGCGAGATACCTTGAACATCAAATTACATGAAAACTGCATACCACTTGTACAATCGGTGAAATTCTTAGGTGTTTATATAGACTCGTATTTGGCATGGAAAGATGAATTAAATAATATAGAGAGCAAAATCAGCTCTGCATGCTATGCTTTGAGAAGCTTGAGGGAAGAACTAACCACGAAACAATTAAAAATTGTATATTATGCTCTAATAGAATCTCGCTTAAGATACAGTATTAAGTTTTGGGGAAATAGTTATGCCTATAATGTAAAAAAAGCGTTTGTTCTACAAAAAAGAGCAATTAGAATTATATCTCGCATACACCAGAGGCAATCATGCAGAGAACATTTTATAAATTTGAAAATCCTTACTGTGCCCTGTTTGTATATTCTTACTTTACTCACTGATCTTGTCAAACATCCGAATAGATATGAAACTGATGATGAAATGGCAAGAAGATACGACACGAGACGAAAGAATATACCCAATGTCTTAAAAACAAAACTACAGGTTGTTGAGCATAGCGTTAGAAATCAAGCTGTAAAACTTTTTAATAGACTACCTAATGGTCTAAAAACCATAAATAATGTTAAAATTTTTAAACAAAGGTTAAAGTCTTTTTTATTGGAAAAATGTTTCTATTCGGTGAATGATTACATTGAGTTTGGTAAAGGTTAATATTGCATGCATTATTTAATTAATAATTAAGTTGTAGACAGTTTTAGAATACACGTATAATGCTAATTAATTTAATTTAATATTTTATGTTACAATTAAGTTTTCCCACACAATGTATATTGTTTTTGGAATAAATGACTATGACTATGACTATGATATTTACAAATGTTATTATTAGGTGAAAATTTAATTTAATAAAAACCAAGGTTTTCCAGGGTGATTTAGCTATAGGTACCTACTTATATAAATGACTTTTTTATAAAACAAAAAATAGTACAAAGGTTTGTAATCTCTGCATAAAAAAGTCACTTTCTCTCAATTTCAAAGAAAACACGTAGAAAAACACGTAGTTACCCACTAAAAACAAATATCCTTCCGTTTGTAACTGATGTTTGATGTCAACTATATTTAATAAGGTCTAAACAAATGAAAAAAGCTTAAAAAAGAAAATTATTTTCACACATGGCTGATGGCACAATAGGCGTGTCATCAACTTCGTGTGGTGTGGAAATATTTGTTCGCCGCCACAGCTAAAACGTGTCGAAAATCGGTGCCGCAACGAATCGGTTAATAACAACCTTTTTACATAAGTTCATTGATTCCCTGGTCCCTGAGCTAATGTAACTGTGTTTCAGGAACCAGTTCATCCCCTTAAAGTTAGCCTTGTTAAAAGGTCAATTTCTATGCTACAAGCCTTAGTAACTTAAAAACATAGACAAGATTTCTTATCTTTTTATTTAGTGATATGATTTGATGTTTCCACTGAAGCTCTTCGTCAATTATAATTCCCAAATATTTTATTGTGTTAGTTTTAGTTATGTAAGGGCAGTTACAAGATATTGCAACATCATCAAATTTGTTACATGGACTTGTATGAATCTTTAATTTAAATTTGTCATTTGGTTAACCCGCTAGAGTTTTGCTGAAACAGATTAATTTTGTTTTGGTTGTATGTAGTGAAAGTAGATTATTTTCTAGCCAACAAGAAATTTTGGCCAGTCCCGCCTCAGCAACTTGTTTCATACGCTCCCAGCACTTTGCATGAAATATTATTACGGTGTCGTCAGCATACATAGATATATTGCCGGCGTTTAATTCAATTTAACTCATGTCATTTACGTAAGTTAAAAATAATGTCGGTCCAAGAGTACTGCCCCGTGGGACACCGTATGTACATCGCATGTCATTACTGGAATGTCCATTCACTCTAACGCACTGCTTTCTGTCACATAAATAACTTTGAAACCATTGCAATGCAGTCCCTCTTATACTCAAGTTCTCCAACCTCCGCAAAATAATCGATGTTGACACTGTGTCAAAGACCTTTTGTAGGTCAATAAAAACACCTACACATCTGTCACCCTCATCTACGTACTTATTTACTTGTGAGGTCACGTTTGGTATACAGTCTTCCATTGACTTACCGGTTCTAAAGCCAAATTGATTGGGAGATAGTAACTCATTGGATTCTCGATAACCAATTAGCCTCTTGTTAACAATCTTTTCTACAATTTTGGACATGACACTTAATAAAGCTATAGGTCGGTAGTTACAAGCAAGGGTTGTATCACCTGCCTTATGAATAGGCGACACAGTGGCTTTCTTAAATATCTCAGGCAAAACTCCTGATGAGAGACTCCTGATGAGAGGCTCCGCTAGAATACTATGAAACATTTTTAACATTCTTGTAGGAATTTGATCATGAACCGCAGCACTATTATTCTTAAGATTCAAAATCACGCATCTTACTTCTACTGGGTCAGTTGATAACAGTAGCATGGAGATTTTAGGGCTATTGTCATTAGTTGCTTCTCGTGTTAAATTTGCCTCGCTTTTATTTAACTTATTAAGAGTCTCGTTGGGAAGGATTTTACCAATCGATGTGAATTACTTATTGACCTCATTGAGGGAGTCAGTTGAAAAAATTCAACTGACTCCCGTTTATTCAGATTACACAATTCTTTAAGAGTTTTCCACGTTTCTTTGCTGTTTCCTGCATGTTTTTCGAGTTAAGATTGGTAATAGTTACACTTAAATGTTCTTATAATCTTGTTACATACTTTCTATACTGTATATAGTAGTTTTTAAGGTCTTCATCATTTATATTATTTTTAAGTCTTTTATGAATTTTATCTCGCTTTCGTATAGGTCTTACAACACCAGTGGTGATCCAAGGTTTTAATGGCCTATTTCTATTGGGAATTTTTTTAGTTTCTGTGTTTACTGTAATAATTTTCTGCAACAATCTGATTAAGTACTGAGCCGCATCATTAGCTGATTGTAAATAATAAAACTCAGACCAGTTAATAGATTTAAGTCTCTCTTCCATTTTGTCAAAGTTCATAATAATCTTAGTTACTTCTATCGCACTTCCCAATTGACGATGCTTCTAAACATAATAGTATTGGAGCATGGTCCGTAAAGTGTTCGAATACAAGGCTTTGTGCTCGAAGACCTGTTTTAACCATAAAATGATCTAGGCAGGTACCATCTCTTGTCGGAACACTTATTCCAGGACGTAAGCCATAGGAAGCCATGATAGTCAATGGTGTAGCATGTTGGACTATTTAACATAATATCAAAGTTAGTATCACCTGTGAAAACAACATGCTTAGTTTTTATGTCACGGAATATGCAGTCGATGGAGTCTAGATAGGGACTAACATTTTTAAAACTTGGTGGTCTATATGTACCAATGACTGTGTAATGACGATCTATTTTTACAATTAGACAATTACCTTCCTTTATACTTGGTTCAAAGACTTCAATATTCTGAAAAATACTCCTAACGTATATAATTACACTATCATTTTGATTGAAAGTATACTTAGTGCTGAAAGCTTCATAATTATTGATCATTGGTATGTGTGAGTTTTCATTGATCCAGCATTCAGTGAATACCAGAATATCAATCATTACATCTAACCGAGATAAAAACACTAGGAACCTATCCAAGTTACAATTTATACTGCGTATATTTACACATAGGATTGAAAATGGATTGCCTTTTTCAGTTAGGTCCAAATAATTTTTACAATTGGTTGGATCATCAACGTATGTACATTTGATATCACCCGAAGTGTCAATATCCTCAAATAATAATATATTATCTATTTAGAATAAAAGAAGTTTCACGGCCAAAATTATATGTGTTTTATAAAATATAAATCAAATAATATCGAATCTTAGAATGCGGTACTGATATACATCCTAGTTTATGTTCAAAGTTCATTTTTGAATACAAGATATATAAAAATATAAAATTAATTATAATTTGTGTAAACATTAAAATTATGCTATAATAAATAAATATGATCATTGTGTAATTTGTTTTGTAGCTGTGAAAATATATAAGTGATGTGTGTTTTATTGTAATAGTGTAGATTACCATTGCAAATATAATATGTAGTGTTTGGTAATAGTGTAAATGTGTATTATTGTGTAAAAAATTAAATGTTATTTGTGTAGTGTTCCATAGGCAAATTTTGTATTGTGTATGTATAAAGCGCAATTTGGACTTACAATTAAAATAATATAGTAACAAAAATTTAAATTTAAAGTAAAAATAGTACAATAAAATTGTGATAATTTTGTTCAAGCCGAGTCACTGATCAGATTCCAATATTTCCAGCTTTTGAAGATCTGTTTCGTCATTAATACGCTGCGCAGGGGATCCTTCTGATTTTCTCAAATAAATAACTCCATGATTAACCCAACAATACTTATAATTTTTATTTTTTGCATTGTCTCGAGCCAGATAGAATAGGACTTAGGTGTAAGATTCTCGTAGATGTAAATGGGCTGGGACATCCCTTTAATTTTAATGGTTCAAGTAGTTAACTCCCTGTATTTTTTTGAATGATTTAATGGAATTAAGAAGCTTTTCTTTCGACAAAATTGATGGGAATTCCGCTATGATGGGTTAGTTCTTTGAGGAACCCGACTTGACACGGAAAATGTCTTTAATATCTGCTGTCTGGATGGGTGAATTTGTAACCAAACCAACTTCTTTTATTATTTTAATGAGGTTCTCTTTGGTTTCTGGTTGCCCATGTGGAATATTGCGTAACTCCATGCTCGAAGATCGAGACCCACGTTCTAGGTTTTCAATTTTTTGTTCCAGCACATTAATATATTTAAGATTACTTCTACGTTATGTTTCCATTTCTTATTTCCTCATATTTAGTCGACATAAAGTCGACCGAATTCCGAATATCATTATTCTGCTTTTTAATTTGGGTAATTGTAGACATCAAGTAATTGAGTTTAGCATCTTGTTGTTGTTTAATTTGTTTTAATGATTCCTGAATCTCTTCCATAAAATCATTCAGATCAGTATCTTGACGCCGCCTTTTTAAACGGTTTGTAATGTTTGCCGCCGATTTCTCGTCAGTCTCGCGTACAGACGTAATGTCTGGCGCTGAGTCATAAGCGGAATACTGAGGCGATCTTCTATTAAGCGGCATTGTACTAGGAGATATAGGGTGGCGATGATTCACGTGGTACTCACCGGTGACGCAGAGAACAAGCGGTGCAAGTGCAGTGTATTGGTCGGGCGATGCTACGCCTCTCGGGGCGGGCAGTATGCGGCGTTGGGCGGTGACGGTGCGGCAGATATCTCAACGCGCGGAGTACCAGGAGCTAACGGTCGGTTTAAGCTCTTCACTGTTAATGCACTCCAAATTTTTTGGATTTAATTAATTTTGGCAAAATTCACTTTAAATAATTTAATTGAAAACAACGGTAGATTCGGTTTAAAACGCGTCTGTACTCCTCCTGATGGTAAGTGATAATGTAGCCGAAGATGTTGAAATGCACTGACTTAATAAAAGCCTGTTTACTCTTGCCTTAAAGACCTTGAGTGGCGTCGATCGAGCTCAACACGGCCAAAAAAAGCAAAGGTGACTCAATCTCAGAAAAAGATTATGAATGAAGGAATTTTACTTGTGGATTTTAAAGAACACAATACAACAGTAATAGGTGATTACTATGCTTCCTTGCTACATTAATTTCGAGATGCTGTTAAAGAAAAACATCGAGAGAAATTGTCGCGAGAAGGGTTGTTGCTTCATGACAATTTTCCGGTCCACACATCAGGTGTTTCCAAGTCATAAGGGAATGCGGTTTCACTGAGTTCGACCATGCACCATATAGCATCGACTTATTATATTATTTGTTCTTAAAATTGAAATACGACTAACAGAAAAAAAAATTAACACTGATGATGAGTGAAGTCAGCAGTTTTGTCACATTTTTAGGGCAAAATTTCAGGCTATTTTTTTAAGGGTATAGAAAAGTTAGTAAACACTGTGAAAAGTGTATCGAAATAAAGGGCGATTATATCTAAAATATAATTATAGTGGTTTGAGGTTTAACCTTCATTTTATAGGTCAGACCAGAAACTTTTGGGCCTTACTATAGGCTGAAACTTTAAATTTAAGCGAGGTGTTGACCGCGCGGTTCAAGCGCGTGATTTACAACGGGAAACAACGGGGCACAGCTAGTTTGCTCTGAAATTCTGTGGGAGCGGGGTCCCTACTCGGGCGAGCCGATCCATTCGTGTTGTAACCATAGTATAGCTGCAGCGAGGCTCTACCACATTTTAGGCACGCAGCTACAATTTTATAATTTTGTTAATTTTCCACCGTGACAAGTTTTGAAATTTTTGTTTATTTATAAATATGTAACACTGAAAAATGTAAATTACAAATTGAAAGTATTATTAGCTTGGGCCTTAACCAAAACAAATTGTACTTTAAACAATTATCATAATTTTCAATTTGTTTACCAACTTGTTTATTATGTTTAAATTTTCAGCAATATCTAATTTTCTTCAATTTTGTTGAAAACTGCTGTTTTATTTACTTAGGTCCGACGAACTCTTCCGAGATTCCAAATAAAGTTGTAACATTGTTTTAATATTCATTCAACTTTGACTTTTTGCAGTCAGTTGTAATTATTTTTTTACATACTTTTTTTTATAGAATAAGGGTGACAAACGAGCACACAGTCCATTTGACTATATACACCTGACTATATATGATATACATCTATCTTCGTCTAAGAATTAAAATGCAGATGCGTTGTCAGCCGTGAGGGCTAAGATGGAATGCATCTTTTCCAGTAAAAGGGTATCCGGATCTCTGCACTCACCATACGAAACACAGCGGCATTAACCTGCTATTTTACGCTGGTATTCTGAGAGAACGTGGTCCTTCCGCGGTCGAGTGGACCTATTCGTGCTACGACTATACTTTACCACGAATAAATGTCAGAAACACAAACACATTTTTAAAAACAGATGTCTTGTAATATGAATACTAATTCGTATTACATTTTAATTCATACAATAGCAAGTAAGAGCTTTGATGTAAGAATATTCACTACCCCAAATCATCCCGTGGGTGTCGTAAAAGGCGACAGAAGGATATGAAACCATGGATTGACAGCAGCATCTTTCTGAAAACAATTCAAGATAATAAAAAAAAACTGTAATTTCTAACCCGCCTATCAAGCGTGACAACTACGTAAATATGGCAAATATGGGGGATATCACTGTGACACAATCGATGGGGGAAGCTGTGTTCAGCAGTAGACTTATGATAGGCTGAAATAAGGATGGTGATATTGATGATGAAGTATAGAATATAAGAAGCTGTTGTAATATATAATTTATTCTCCAAAGTATATCTATAACTTGTTTGCAGAACCAGCGAGGGATGGAAACCTGATAAATTTTCTTTCCCATTAATCAAAAGGCACATAAAAGACATTCATTATATTTGAGAGCAAGACTTCAAAGGTAAAGTGCTTCAAGAGCCAGATGTCTAACCGACGCAGACGATATACCTTAATTATGCATTGGAGAGTAAAACTTTCGAAAGGGTTGTCGTTATATTTACAATCAAGATATAATCGGCTTTACTCATAAAAATTTACTTCAAAGAAATGCTTAAATAACAATAGAAAAAGGTAATTATAAAGATCATTAATACTTAAGTAAGTGATAATTAACGATTATAAATAAGATCAAATGTCGTGTATAAGTATATACTATACTATAGACTACTATACTATATAGTACAAGTATATAGAATACTAGATTTTGACAATTATAATGGATCGAAGTGACTGTATTTATTTACTGGAGCTAGTGGACTGTATTGATTGATTATTTTACTGATATTACGCTAGGGGACTGCTTAAAGGAAAGATGGTACTGTAGAACTGTACTGTATTCAAGGTATTTACAATTCGGCACTAATAAACTATATGCTATATGTACAGAGAGGGGTCTTCACTTATAGGGTCTTGATTTCTCTTGAGTCGAGAGCGTCTTAGCCTGTGAGTAGCGTCGCACGACGATGCCGCGCGCTCATTGGTTGTCGATCTGCTGCCGGTGTGCGGGGTGCGCGTGGCGCAACGGGGTATGAAGGGGCGACGGGGCGGCGGTTCCCTCGCCGTCCGCAACAACAATATTATAGAAAAACAGATAACATCACAAAATATGTATCATATGTACAGAAACTCATCGAAGAAAAGTAGATAATATCTACTAAAGCGCGGTAGGGTAAGAATAACCACTATATCAATGAGGACAAGATTCAGAAGTGGAGGGCAGGAGATCGGTAGCATTTTCCTAATAACATTTGAAAATAATAAAAACATTGCAGTTGCCAACCTGCCACTTAATTTCTTTTTGTATAACGTTACCCTACTCTAGGACTTTGTCCTTTATCGTGGAGGCAGTTTACAAACATAAATTACATAAGGACAAACATGGACGCGGAACACTTATAATAAATTACGCACACAATTAATATAAAAATGACCGGAATGGGATCAGCTGGCCGGAAAGAAGTCTTTACATAAACAGTGATTTTCGCCTAGAGCGTCCCTTTCCGACTCTGCCGTTCACTTTTGTCACATAAATTTGCTTTATCACTCTTTCCTCGCTCATTCTTTCCATATAACCAAACTGCTGAGGCATTTCTTTTTTAATCCTGGTCACAACATCATCTTGCAAACCACACTTTTCTTTTACCTTACAAGTACTTGTAAGAATAATTTAAAAACATATAAGATATAATGTGAATGAACAACGGCATACGAAGCGTGAAGATTTTTACTCTCATAACGTCTTTGAAAATACCTCCAAAAATGGAACACGAAACAGTAACATTATACACGAAAGTTACCTTAAATTTTGTCGTGGGAATGATAACGCGTCTGCTTACTTTCCCTTACAATTTAATTTATTTCTTTATTCTTTATATCAAAAATACTGGCAATGTTATTAACATTACTAATAATCCCTTTAACCATTCCTGGTAAGTTTAAAATGCTTTTGCCGAGAATGGCACACAATGATTCAGTCGCATGGCGGATTATAACCCACGACCTTTAAGTTCGCGATCCGCAAACTGCCAAATGCTACTGTCGCTTTTATATTCTGGCTTATTTATTTTTTTACTAGCTGTTCCCCGCGACTTTGCCCGTGTGTACTTTAGGGTTATAATTTTGTTGCGCGGAACCCTAATTTTTTTTCTAAAATATAAGTAGCCTAAGTTACTTCTTATAACATCAGATATCTGTCAGTGAAAGTCCCGTCAGAATCGGTCCAGCTGTTTCGGAGATTATCCGGAACAAACAGACAGACAGACGGACTTAAAATTGTTTTTTTGACAAACGAGCACGCAGTCCACCTGATGGTAAGTGGTTGCGGCGGCCCATAGACATCTTCATCTATCCTCTATTACACATCAAAATGCAGATGCGTTGTAACCCGTGAGGACTAAGATGGAATGCCTCATTTCCAGTAAAATGGGTCTCCGGGTCGCTACTCTCTCAGTTAAGCTACTATTTAACGCTGGTATTCTGTGAGAGCGTGGTCCTTCCCCGGTCGAGCCGATCTATTTGTGCTACAACTATAGGTACTACTAATATAGCTGCAACATGGCTCTACCACGTAAAAAAATGTGTTATTGTTATAAGTACAGTATAATATACTTTCATATGCATATAGTATAAAGTTGTTATTTTGACATTACAAACAGACACTTCAATTTTATTTATTTGTATGTATAGACATAGATTCATAGGGCACGAGCAGCATACGCATTATTACATTACATTACTATGTTTTATTAACTCGCTTACTTGTCTGTTCGGTACAAATTTTAAAATTGATTTTAAACTTACTTTCCTTTGTGCTGGTGACTTTAAAATTCTTTTTGCATTTTTTGTCTATTACGTCTGTCTTTTTTTTGTTTGTTCGGTACAAATTGAGCAATTGATTTGAACTAACTTACCGATGAGTTAGAGATTCGAAACTTTAAATCTAGCTCAGGACTAGAAACGTGGTAGAAATCGTTGTCATTTACAATTACAATTTATTGTAAGTAAGCTTCTAGAGATATAGAATTTATTATTTAAATTGGCTGTCATCAAGTAAAAAGCATCTTATCTACAAACAGTTTGAATATATACTTTTTCAGAGGAGTAGTGTAATGTTATTCATACTGGTCTTATTATCCCGTCATAAGGATTCATCATATTACTGTTTTGTTCTCATTATCTGTCATCATTTACGACCCTAAACATAACAATTGACTTGAACAGTAACTCTCATAGTTGTTCCCTTTCGGCATTCAATGACAATTGAAAGAGACAGCTACAGAAATAATAATTCATACGTTTTGTAACTGTGTACTGACAGTGTAAGTTTCGCGGGTGTCGTAAGAGGCGACAGCTGGAAATACACCACGAGATGAGCTACAGCGTCTTCCTAATAAGGACTAGAAAATAAAAAACTATGGTTGCCACCACACCTGCCGAGTGTGGCAAATATTCTTCTTTTTGCAATCTTTGGGGAGCCCTATGTTTAGCGGTGGACTTCGATAAGCTGTAATGAATGATAATGACGAATAGAAAAATCGATAATGTTTAGTAAATAAATCTATTTTTGTGTTGCTGACTTATCCTACTCATATTATAAACGTGAGTTTGTGAGGATGTATGGATGTTTGTTACTCTTTCAAGCAAAAACTACTAAATGGGTTTTAATGAAACTACAATTATATAGTTCATACGTCAGAATAACACATAAGCTATAATTAATAAAGCTATTGTTAATATTGCAAAAATATGACGATAAATGCTAAGTAAGTCGGAAAAAAACACGACATCTGTCTGAACACGCATCACGCAAAAGCCTGTGAACTGATTTGGAGGGGACTTTCATTGGCAGATAGTTGATGTTATAAGGAGTAATTTGGGCTACTTTTAAAATAATTATACGCGGGTGAAGTCGTGGGGAACAGCTATTTTAATGTTCTTTTTATTGTGGCATTTTCAAAATGTTTTATTAACGCCCTTGGGTTACTGGGAGACCTCGCCAAAAGGCATTAAAAGCAAGTCAATAAATAAATTTCATAAGTAAGTAATGCCGTGCAAATCCGGCATAAGAGGATTTATCATAAGCCCATTTTGTCCCGTAGGTGAAAGAGACGAGTATGGGAAATTTTTATGGCTTCCGATATTAGGTGGCATAAGCATCTCGATTATCATTACAGTTAATCACTAGTCCACCGTTGAATACAGGCGTCTCCCGAGGAATGCCACAAAGTACAACTTTTGTACGTGGTAGAGCCATGCTGCAGCTATCTTTGTTGTATAGTTGTAGAACGAATGCGTCGGCTCAACCGGGGAAGGACCACGATCTCACAGAATATCAGCCTAAATTAGCAGCTTAATGCTGTTGTGTTTCGTGTGGTGGAGAAGAGGCATTCACACCCGTGAGGACTAAGATGCAAATCTTAGTCCTCACAGGTGACAAAGCATCTGCATTTTGATTCTTTATTGAGGATAGATGTAGATGTCTATAGGCTATGGTATCCACTTACTATCAGGTGGACTATCTGCTCGTTTATCACACTCTTTATACAAAAAGTTAAATGCATTTGTCAGATTATTCAAAAGGTTATTTGAAAAAATTATAAAAGTGTGAGAGCGGATGTCCAATTTTCTCTCTTGACTATTCAATTAATATTACCCAACCATTTTTTTTATAGGAGGGGGGGGGGGGGGCAAACGAGCATACGGCTCACCTGATGATAAGTGATTACCGCCGCTCATGAACAACTGCAACACCAAGGGAATTGCCGATGCGCTGCCGGCGTTTTAAAAAGGAGTACGCTCTTCTCTTAAGTCGTATCCGTCCGAAAAATCTCTGGTGGTAGTCGGTTCCACAAGGAAGTTGTGCTAGGAAGAAAATTTATTTTAAATCACACAGTGGTGTACCGCCAGTCATTCAGATGGTATGAATGGTATCGTGCGTTTTGTCGCTATATGCGATTGTGAAATTGTGCGGCTGAAATTAGTCCAAACAATTCCTCAGAGCACTCCCCGTGGTAAATGCAATAAAATACGCAAAGAGATGCAACATCTCTTCGCAGTGCCAGTGAGTCAAGCCGATCAGAAAGAGTTCGGTCGCCGACGATTCGAACAGCTCTGCACTGCATGCGATCAAATAGAAAGAGCTGGCACTGGGGGCCCTGGCAGACTGGCAGAGATGGGAACAGTATTCCATGTGTGGCCAAACCTGCGCCTTGTAAAGTTGCAGGTGGTATGCCGGCATGAAATACTGTCCCGCTCTGCTGAGCACGCCAATCTTTTTAGAGGCCAATTTGGCCTTTTTTTCTAAGTGACCACGAAACTGCACGTCACTCGATATGTCGACGCCGAGGATTCCGATCCAGTATCGGAATCCTCGGCGTCGAGGCTGAGGCAACAAGGGGATTGCCTTGAAACTGAGGAGATACGGCGAAGGGGTTCTTGTTAGCGCAAACTTGTATCTTCTGGGGATTGAATTGGACTAAATTTAGTCACCCCCAGTCCAAGACTTTGTTCAACAAAGTCTCGACTTCAGACACAAGTTTGTCCCGGTACTCGGTGACGTTTTCCCGAGAAATATTGGCACGACCTGTGCAACATTTCATTCATTACTATGCGGTAAGCATCACCTGTGCTGTCATCCGCATAGCAATAAATTTTACCGGTTCGCAACATGTCATTGATATGGAGAAGAACCAGTGTTGGCAATTGCACGCAGCCTTGTTGAACACCAGCGTTAATGGGCTTGTAATCGTAGCATGCACCGTCTACTACGAACTTGACGCTCCGATCTGCAAGAAAACTGGTAATCAAATTGCAAAATTTCAGCACTATACCGTGAAACGTGCCGGTCACAATCACACATGTATTATAACGTCATGAACATAATGTCCTAAAATCTATTATAGTGTTATCTTGTATTTACATCTAACGGCTTTCTGGATTTCATAATTTTTTTACGTAATGATACCTACTGAGAAATAAGCGCAGCGTGAAATTAGGGTGTCGCTTAATGAGCAACTTTGTATTTGTACAAATATTTGTTCCAGGTTTGTCCTTGTGACGTAAAAGTATGGGGTAACGATTTAAAAAAAAAAGAACAGAGAAGATGACTGAGTGCTACCATCTGCTCTGATCAAAAATATAATATTTAAAAATTGATGGTAGCCTGGCAGTTAAAAAAGAAGTTTGTTGTGTAAAGTAAAAAAATCACAATAATAATCAGTTTTTTTAAGTATTTGAGCTAAGCTGTTGCGTAATATGACTGCAACACGAATGAGTTGACTTGGCGAGTGAAGGACAACGTTCCCATAGAATACCAGCTTGAAACAACAGTGTAATGCTGCTGTGTTTCCTATGGTGCATTTTACTGGTTACGCGGCATTCTGTTTTAGTCCTCAGGGATAACAACGCATCTGCATTTTAATTTTTAATCGATGTTAGGTGGTCTTTATTTAGATGTTTGTGCCACATCATCCACTTAACGTAGGGTGAACTTGGTGCTCGTTTGTCACTCTCTATTCAATAGAATAAATTAATACGTCTTGAGTACAAATTATAGAATAATGTGTGAGAATACGATTCGGTCCACAAAGTTCAATGAAAAAAATCACTAACTTACGAATGTAATAATACAATTATATTCAAAAAGTACACATACACAACAAACGAGAGACAATAGAGCCGTGGTAGCTCAGATGGTTAGCGCTCGCTGTAAGCTTCACAGTACTCGAGCAACCCGGGTTCGAGCCCCGCCGGCACCAATGAAATTGTTAATTGCAATTTTAAGTACTGATTTATCACGTGCTCGACGGTGAAGGAAAACATCGTGAACAAACCTGCATCTCTGAGAAATAAGAAAAAAATATTTCGAAGACATGCGAAGTTCGCCAACACGCATTGGGGCAGCGCGGCGGACACTTCCTAGCCCTAAAACCCTCTCAGAAATGAGAGGCCTGTGCCCAGTAGTAGGACATAAATAGGCTGCAACTTTACTTTTCTACTTTACACAACAAACTTCCTTTTTAACTGCCAGGCTACCATCAATTTTTAAATATTATATTTTTGATCAGAGCAGATGGTAGCACTCAGTCATCTTCCTTTCTCTATTAAATATGATGCTTTTTTCTACCGACTTCAAAAAGTAGACGGTACTCAATTCGACTGTATGTTTTTTTATGTGTGTTACCTCATAACATTTTACTGGGTAAACCGATTTTGATGAATCTTTTTTTATTTGAAAGATGCACCATCTTCCCATATAAATTTGATCAAGGTCTGACTAATAGTTTTTGAGTTATTCTTAAGAGGCGTATTACAAAAAAACGCGAAATTACGAGGTTTCCTCGTTGAAATTGTATGTTTATCGTTCGTTGCTTGAAATAACAATTACTTGGTAAAAATATTACGTTTTCTCTTCTCAAATAAGCTCTGATCGGATTTTAGATAATTTATTTATTTAATCAGTAATAATCATTCTCCCGATGCATGTTTAGGCAAAAACTCTCGAAGACATTATTTGGGAGCTCTAATTTGTAGATTCTATTGAATATCTACCATCAAAAAAAATATTTTTATCTCCCAAATATCCTACACTTTAATAATAATGGAATATATTTTCGTTATATGCTTTTCACGCTAGGAAAAAAAATTCGACATAATTCTAAAAACGACCAAAAAAGCTTCGATACAAGCCTCTATATTTTCGAAGTTCTACATCACTTAGACGTAAAATTTATACCAAAATAATCATCAACATTTGTTTACACTATGCTATTATTTTACTTTTTAAATCGTTACTATTATATTTTAATTAATTAAATAAAAGTACTATATATTTCACTGCGCCGGCCATCTGCGATCAACAACATTCCGCCTCTGGCACCGCTCTTGTGCGGTCGTCTCAGGTAGTCCGCGCAGCCGTCCCCGTACGGTAGTGCTCTCTCGCTCTCGCGCCTCCGCTGTCCTGCTCGCGCTGTACAGCGTCGTCGCCTTGGTGAGTCATTTCTGCTATCAGTTCTTGCCCCCCTGTCTTCGGGCGGGGAGGTTTGACTGACCTCCGCTTGTTACCTGTTATATTTTTTGTTATCTTTTTTTGTTAACTATTTCTATTTTTGTTTTCGTTATTTATTTGTATAACGTGTACGTGTATACTGTTTCTTGGGAGTTACTTGCTCTTTTCAGAGCAAGGCCCTGCTCTTTTAAGAGTAAGGGCATTTCTCCTTGAATAAAAAACGTCCCGTTCTTCTGAGAACGGTGATCCCGCCCCTACTGTTAGGTTCAGAACGTCTCTGTTCTTTTCAGAACAGCATCCCCCACCAGCCCCATTCATTTCTAGCATCATGTCGAAACAAGACCTTATAGGGTCCATCGTCTTAGACCTTAATAGGCTGGATAATTCGGCTCTCGCCGCAATCGTGGCAACTATTGCCTCGTATGCCCCTCAGGCACCTCAACCGCCGCCCGTTATAGCGGCTTACCTAGAGTCCAAGAACTCTTTCGCCCCCTTAGATATGGAGTACGCATGCTCCGAGTCTGAGTCCACTGCGTCGGCCTCCCGGAAGAGGCCCGCCACCTATTCTGGCACCGATTCCTCGGAGTCCTGTGACTCCGACGAGTCATCCTTCACGACCGTCTCCTCAAAACGCGGCGGTAAACGCACCGCGAAAAACCGCACACCTCCCGTTTCAGCGGCCCCTGCCGCTCCTTCAACCTCCGCAGCCCCCGTTGCTGCCTCAAACCCCGCAGCTCCCGCTGCCGTCCCTGCCCCCGCAGCCCCCGTTGCTGCTACGGCTCCCCTAATGTCAGTGGACATCGCCCCGCCATCCAAGCCAGCTTCCCGCTGTGCCCCAGTACTTGCAAAGAAGCAAGTCCCGCTCCCTGTCTTCCTAAGAGACAAGGCCAGATTCACCAAGTTGTCGAAATCATTATACGACGCAGGCATTAAATATGACCATGCGATTAACCTCGGGGAGACTATTAGAATCATTCCCAACTCGATCGATGCCTTCCGTTGTATCACCAGGCTATTCACAGTCGAACAAGCCTCTTACCATACTTACGCTCTTCCGGAAGAGCGTAAAATCAGGGCCGTCATCCGCGGCGTGCCATTTGAATTCTCCAACGAGGAAATCCTTGCGGACCTTAAGTCCCAAGGTTTCCCTGTAGAAGCCGTGCACAAGATGCACAGTAGAACGGGCCAGAGGTTCAACCTGGTCCTAGTCATCTTAACCAACGTGCCGGAGGCAAAAGCCATCTTCCGGCAGGTACGCACATTGTGTGGCCTGTCGAGAGTGAGGGTTGAGCCCCCACATAGGCGCGGGTTCCCGGCGCAGTGCCACCGCTGCCAGCTATATGGTCATGCGGCGGCCAACTGCTCTGCCCCACCCAGGTGCGTTAAGTGCCTTGAACCCCATAATACTCCTCGGTCCTCGGCCCAAAGACGCCGAATCCCCACCCGCGTGCGTCCTGTGTAAGCAAACAGGCCACCCGGCTAACTACAGAGGCTGCCCTTGCGCACCTCATCCTCGCCCCAGTAGGCAAGCTCCACCGCCGGTCAATGACCGCTCATTCCCGACTCTCTACCAACGGTTGCCCCGTCAGGGCCTTTCACAGCCCATCCAGGGCTTCTCTCGACCCTCTCAGGGTCCCCTTAGGCCCCCTCAGGGCACTATTCGGCCCCCTCCGGGCTTCTCTAAGCCTATGGAGCCTCCAGTCTTTCCCTGGGGCCCCAAAAAGGCAGACCCACCGCGGCCTACCTCCACCCCACAACAATCACAGCCCTCAATGGCTGATGACCTAAAAACGGTGTATTCCGCTATTAGGAACATCGACGTTGGGGAAATCGCTGTGTTAGCACGCAAATTGCGCGCTGCGAGGTCCCCTCAGGACCGTCTCCTCGCTCTTGCAGAGCATCATAATCTTTTGTGCTCGTTGTAAGTTAAGTTAACTTAATTAACTTAACTTACGATGACAGAGCAGGTTGCTCTACCAAAGTCTTACGGTCGTATCAAACCTAAGGGTTTATCGCTTGTATCCTTTAATATTCGCGGTTTGCGAAATAACCTCCCAGAACTTAAGCTCTTTCTTCGAAGTCGTGAAGCCGATTTCCTCCTCCTACAGGAAACTAACCTCAAAACTAAGGACACTAAAGGCCTTTCTATTAAAGACATTTCTCTTTTTCGTAATGACAGGATCGACCGCCAAGGTGGCGGTACGGCCATTTATTACAAGAAGACACTCCATTGCTCTCCCATTTCTACTCCGCAGCTTACCAATATGGAAGCCACGGTATGCAGGCTAGCTATGACTGGACATCAGTCTATTCTCATAGCCTCCTTTTACATCCCCGCGGGAACCCTTCCCCTCAAAAGAGATTTTGAGGCTATTTTATCTTTAGGTAACCCAGTCATTATGTTTGGAGATTTCAACTCCAAGCATACTGAATGGACATGCCGTACTACCACCCGTAGTGGCAAGTTACTGCTCGATATCACGCAGTCTCTTGACCTCACCGTTCACAGTCCCCTAGGTGCTACTCACTATCCCGATGTCACCGACCACGCTCCCGACGTGCTAGATTTTGCACTACTCAAAAGTGTTTCCCTCAACCTCAGGGCAATCGAGACACTAGACGATCTAGGATCCGACCACCGACCGGTCTCCCTCATTCTCGGCCATCAGCCACCCCCCTCTACACCCTCGACTAAAACCTTCACAAATTGGAAGGGCTTCAAGGAGTCCCTAGCGAATGCTCTGGACTCACAGGACTCTCCCATCTCCTTATCGTCGGACTTAGACAGTCCCGAAAAAATCGACACCGCGGTCGATTCACTCTCCACCCTTATTAAAACCTCCCTTAAGGAGAATGAAAGGGTAGTCCCGGTTGCTAATAATAGTGGGCTTCCCCTACATATTAGCAACCTATTAAAAGCCAAGAAAGCTGCTTTCCGGAGAGCAGCAAAATACCCCACGCCCGAATATAGGCACACGGCTAATCGTCTTCAACGAGAACTCCGTTTCCGCCTCTCTGAATTTCGAGACCTCGAAAAGAGTAAACTCATGGAGAATATCTCTCCCTCTCATACAGCGTACTATCGGATGGCAAGAGCCCTCCGCATAGACGCTATCACCCACACTCCCCCTCTCTCCCGTCCCGACGGTACGGTAGCCTTCGAGGACGAGGAAAAGGCTGAGTGCTTTGCAGACAGCATTGCCGCTCAATGCTCTCCTAGCTCTCAACCCGTTGACCCTTCACACGTCCAGGCAGTGAAAGATGAGGTCCGCCGCCGGAACTCACCCCCTACAGCCTCCGAACCTATCTCTGTGTCCAATGATGAGATTTCATCCCTCATCAAAGGACTTAAGCCCAAAAAGGCTCCGGGCGCGGATGGCATCTCCAACCAAGCCCTTAAACACTTTCCTGAGCAGGTGTTAACCTTTTTATCTATTATCTTCAACGCCTGCTTCAACCTTAGTTACTTTCCCACTACGTGGAAAGAGGCAACTGTGATTGGTATTCCCAAGCCAGGCAAGCCTCTCAACCTCCCCTCCAGTCATCGCCCCATTAGCCTCATCAAGGCCATGGGCAAGCTCTTTGAAAGAGTCATCCAAAATCGCATGAGGCGCCATCTGTTTCCCGCAGACGGTGACCCTCTTATCATTCCCCATCAATTCGGTTTCCGAGCGAAACACTCCTGCCCCCAACAAGTTCACCGTATTGTGGAATATATCCTCAGCGGTTTTTATCCCCGTCGTCATAAGACTATCGCGGTCTTTTTCGACATCGCCAAAGCCTTTGATAGAGTCTGGCATACAGGCCTTATCTACAAACTATACAAAATAGGTTGTAGTGTTATACTACTTACATTTCATTGTACACTAATTCTTCATTCTGTTTTGATATTCTGCATTCATGTTTTGCATCACTTTATACTATTTTTTTCATTCTGTTTTTGATTTTCTGCATTTATATTTTGCATCATCTTTATTTCTATAGGATCCTGTAACGTTTTTACACAATAACATATCATTTTACTTCGTATTTTCACACTATTTATCACTTTTAAAATAGCTGTCAATGAAGTCTTACCTTTTATGGTCTTTTATTGAATTCTCTGTAACTCTACAATTTCAGGCTTCATGCACGCAGCCGTGCATAAGTTTTCCCTATGTGAATCATATCTCAATTCATACTTAAATGTAATAATTTCTTAATAAAAGTCCAAAAACCAAAAATTGGTTTTTATGACAACTACTATTTATACCGTTGTCATGGCAATTTTTATTCAAATTCGTTACCGATATGATGTTTTATCTCGATATTTTCACATAAATACTCTTTTGCTCTAGGTCATTTACAATAAATTTCCTTTTAATTTAAATAATTTTTCCGTTCTCTCTAGAAAGATATAAAAGCCGAACAATCGGTGAAGAAATTCAGTCTTGCTTCAGTTCTCGTATCGGAAGCATCTTCTAAAGGCCTTATCCCGGGGCCGCTCAGCCCCGGGATCCTGCAAGCCTCTATCCTGCCTGAAGCCACTGGACTCTACGATCCGTTGCTCTGCCTGAAGTCGCTGGATCCTACAAAACGTTGCTCTGCCTGAAGTCGCCGAGATCCCACAAGTCTCTACTCTACCTTGAGTCGCCGGAACCTACAGACCTCTGTTCCGCCCGAAATCACCGGAACCTACAAACCTCTGTCCCGCCTGCAGTCGTTGGATCCTGCAGGCCACTGCGCTGTCTGAAGTCGCTGAGGATCCTGCAAGCTCCTGTCTGGGCTGAAGTCGCCGATCCTGCAATCGCCGCATTCACCTGAGGTCGTCCCCTAGAGACGCCCACGCCTACCCACCTACGCCGTGCGTGCTCGTTCCAGGCGCTGAGAGCACGCTTGGGATCTTCGGACTCAGCTACGACATAAATCTTTTTTTTATTATTTTTTTTTTTAAAATATAGTTTATAAATCACATCATCCATCATCTTCATACTTCATTTTTTTTATAAAATTGTAAATACTCTTTTAAAAAAACTTAAATATATTATTGTCTTGGTCTATTTGGTTGTTTTGCTGATCGTAGGTTAGGTTTTCCTTCTCTTTTAATTGTCGCTTCACGACAGTTTGGCGCCCAACGTAAAAGTCCTCTTTCTCTCTTAATTCTTCACCTTTACTGCGCCTTGTCTAGTTCCTTTTGATTTAATTGCTTTCCCTTTTGTTCTTAACTTACTATTCATCATTCATTTACACATCCTTTTCATACCTTCAAAATTCTAAAACAAAAGTTCTTCTAGTTTTTCAACTTATTTGGATTATATTTAGGCCTACATATAACACTTCACTTACATTCATCACTCTAAGTTACATTCATCACTCTAATATTTTTTATTCTAGATAACTTAAACAGGTACAATTTTTAATAAAATCTTTATTTCTTAAACTTAACTTTGCACTTTACACTTTATATAAAATTGTTTATGAAAGCCGAAGCGAGACGATTCATAAATTTTCTAAACATTTATTAACTGTTAAATACTTTTCTAAACATTTATTAACTGTTAATTTGTATATATGTATAAATATCACCATCATTTTCACCTTATTATTTTTATTTCTTTTAATTTGTTTGTTTGTTTGATGATCCAGTGTTCTTCAACACATCTTACTTTAGGACCTCGAACTTTCGTTGGTTAATCGTCACTTTTTATTTTTATTTCAGACACATCTCGTTGGTGATGTTGCTGATCTCTGGCTTTGAGCCCTACCGCTCTGGCCGTTTTTAATCTTTACTTAAGTCATAGCGACTAAAGCTTACTTGAGGTATTTCTTTACCTTTATCTTCACTTGGGAGCAGCTGACTACTCCCTTAATTTTTATCTTCACTTAGGAGCGGTTGACAACTCCTTAAATAAGCCTGAATGTCCTTTTGAAAACACACTTCTAAGAGTGGTGTTTCTTCGACTATTTTTTTTTCCCACACAGGAGCGGTTGACTACTCCTTAAATAAGCCTTAATGTCGTTTTGAAAACACACTTTTAGAGTGGTAGTCATTGAATGTGAACTCCACCCTTACCTGAATGCAGATGATGAATGTAAGAGATAGTATATCTGATTTTGACTGGTGATCTCTGTTTCTGCAAAGCTGTGTTTTTATGGTTTATTTTAGAATGTATATATCAAAATTTTTGCTGAGTCAAAAATTTTCCAGGGTCGGGGGGAAAATGTAGTGTTATACTACTTACATTTCATTGTACACTAATTCTTCATTCTGTTTTGATATTCTGCATTCATGTTTTGCATCACTTTATACTATTTTTTTCATTCTGTTTTTGATTTTCTGCATTTATATTTTGCATCATCTTTATTTCTATAGGATCCTGTAACGTTTTTACACAATAACATATCATTTTACTTCGTATTTTCACACTATTTATCACTTTTAAAATAGCTGTCAATGAAGTCTTACCTTTTATGGTCTTTTATTGAATTCTCTGTAACTCTACAATTTCAGGCTTCATGCACGCAGCCGTGCATAAGTTTTTCCTATGTGAATCATATCTCAATTCATACTTAAATGTAATAATTTCTTAATAAAAGTCCAAAAACCAAAAATTGGTTTTTATGACAACTACTATTTATACCGTTGTCATGGCAATTTTTATTCAAATTCGTTACCGATATGATGTTTTATCTCGATATTTTCACATAAATACTCTTTTGCTCTAGGTCATTTACAATAAATTTCCTTTTAATTTAAATAATTTTTCCGTTCTCTCTAGAAAGATATAAAAGCCGAACAATCGGTGAAGAAATTCAGTCTTGCTTCAGTTCTCGTATCGGAAGCATCTTCTAAAGGCCTTATCCCGGGGCCGCTCAGCCCCGGGATCCTGCAAGCCTCTATCCTGCCTGAAGCCACTGGACACTACGATCCGTTGCTCTGCCTGAAGTCGCCGGATCCTACAAAACGTTGCTCTGCCTGAAGTCGCCGAGATCCCACAAGTCTCTACTCTACCTGGAGTCGCCGGAACCTACAGACCTCTGTTCCGCCCGAAATCACCGGAACCTACAAACCTCTGTCCCGCCTGCAGTCACTGGATCCTGCAGGCCACTGCGCTGTCTGAAGTCGCTGAGGATCCTGCAAGCTCCTGTCTGGGCTGAAGTCGCCGATCCTGCAATCGCCGCATTCACCTGAGGTCGTCCCCTAGAGACGCCCACGCCTACCCACCTACGCCGTGCGTGCTCGTTCCAGGCGCTGAGAGCACGCTTGGGATCTTCGGACTCAGCTACGATATAAATCTTTTTTTTATTACCTTTTTTTTTAAAATATAGGTTATAAATCACATCATCCATCATCTTCATACTTCATTTTTTTATAAAATTGTAAATACTCTTTTAAAAAAACTTAAATATATTATTGTCTTGGTCTATTTGGTTGTTTTGCTGATCGTAGGTTAGGTTTTCCTTCTCTTTTAATTGTCGCTTCACGACAAGGTCTCCCCGATCGTTTAGTACGTCTCGTGGCCTCTTATCTAAATCATCGTACCTTTCGTTTTAGACACGAAGGCACGCTATCTTCACAGCGCCCCATCAAAGCTGGTGTCCCTCAGGGCTCAGTACTTGCTCCTCTGCTGTACATCCTGTTCACCAACGATATTCCCATTCCGCCGAAAGGTGTTCAGCTCTCCCTCTTCGCAGACGACACTGCTCTCTACTGTAAAGGTATCTCGCTACCTTTCATACGGAACAAGGTCCAAAAGTCAGTCTGTGCCTTCTGTGATAGGTGATACAAGTGAAAAATCATCATTTTACAAGAGCGCAAAAACAAGATTTAAAAAATTCTTGTTCGTGAACTAAGTGGGCTAGGTTAAATTTAAGTATCTTCTTTTGAAGAGTAAAATATTCTCTTTCGGTAAATATTTAAGGTTTTTAGTAAATATATTTAATTTTTAAAGTAAATCATGAAACCTGTGAGTTGTACCTTTTATTATGTTTATTTTGTGCTAAAATTATGCGATAAATGATACTTGTACAGCTAAATTACGTTGAACCTATAAGTTGTCGTTGTGTAAACTGATATACACGAAGTTCAAACATATAATAACTCATCAGAATGATGATCCTAGCACAATGTTCTTCAAACATATATAAAGATATAACCGTTTAGATTTCATTTTTTTACTTATCAGTCGTCTATTTACAATATTTACCTGAATTGTATCAGAATACTAAAATTCTAGTATTTTAGAATATGTGTTAAATGATAAAAGTCGAGATATACCCATCAGCAAAAGAGATATGGATTGTGTAAATAAATACAAGTTTTAGAAAAATAATCAACGTTTATTAAACTTTTTCAAAATGAATAAATCACTCAAATTCAAGGCACAAATTTATCAAAATTCTTAAAAGAAGTAAATTGAGATCAAATAATCACGATTCAACAATATGAATGTAGCTTAACTATTCTCAATAGGAACTTATCATTTGTACAAAAGTTTGCAAGTAATTTTAAACGGTCCGGAAAATTCGCTGGTAATTGATTCCACAAGGAAGTTGTGCGAGGGAGAAAACTTCTTCTAAATCGCACAGTGGTGGACCGCTAATCATCCAGATGGTATGGATTGTAACGCGAGTTTTGTCGCGATGTGCAATGGTGATATTGAGCGGCTGGAATTAGTCCGAACAATTCCTCAGAGCACTCCCCGTGATAGATGCGATAAAATACGCAATGAGATGCAACATCTCTACGCAGTGCCAGTGTATCGAGCTGATCAGAAAGAACTCGGTCGTCGACGATTCGAACCGCTCTGCGCTGGATGCGGTCAAGTGGAAGGAGCTGGCACTGGGGTGCCCCGGCCCAGAGATGAGAACAGAATTCCATGTGGGGCCGAACTTGCGCTTTGTAAAGTTGCAAGCGATGTGCCGGCATGAAATACTGTCTCGTTCTGCTGAGCACGCCAAGCTTTTTAGAGGCCAATTTGGCCTTCCCTTCCAAGTGACCACAAAACTGCACACTTTTCGATATGTCGACGTCAAGGATTCCGATAGTGGCTGAGGCAGCAAGGGGAGTGCCTTGAAACTGAGGAGATACGACAAAGGGGTTCTTTTGGCGGTAAACGCGCAAACTTGTGTCTTCTGGGGATTGAACTGGACTAGATTTAGTCGGCCGCAATCCGAGACTTTGTTAAGCAAAGACTCGACTTCAGACACAAGTTTGTCCCGGTAATCGGCGACGTTTTCCCGAGAAATATTGGCACGGCCGGTATATAAGGCATCACCAGTGCTGTCGTCTGCATAGCAATGAATGCTACCAGTTAGCAACATATCATTGATATGCAGGAGAAACAGCGTTGGTGATAGCACGCAGCCTTGTGGAACACCAGCGTTGATAGGCTTGAGATCAGAGCATGCACCGTCTACTACTACCTTGATGCTCCGATCAGCAAGGAAACTAGTGATCCATTTGCACAATTTCTTGGGAAGCCCATAGGAAGGAAGCTTCGAAAAAATCACTTAGTGCCAGACCCGATCGAAGGCCTTCGCTATGTCCAAACTAACGACCAATGCCTCCCCCTTGGACTCTACGGCCTCCGCCCATTTATGAGTTAAGTAGACTAGAAGATCACCAGCTGATTGACCCCGACGAAAACCGTACTGGCGGTCACTAATCAGCTGGTGATCCTGAGGGTACCTCATGAGCTGGCAGTTTATAATGGATTCCAATATTTTGGAGAACAAGGAGGTGATAGCGATAGGCCTGTAGTTGGACGGGTCTGAGCGTTCGCCTTTTTTAGGAATCGGGTGGACCAAAGCTATCTTCCCTAAATTCGGGACTACGCCTTGGGAGTAGGAGTACCGAAAAAGTCACGTTAAAACCGGTGCCAACTCCGGAGCACACGTCTTCAGCACAATTGGGGGGATTCCGTCAGGCCCACTCGACTTCTGGATGTCCAGGCAGAGGAGTGCTTTGGCACGAGCAAAACAAAAGAATACGGCTCCAAGTCCCGCGCATCCCCGATCACGCAGCGCTTCACCTCCGTGCACCCACACTACCTACACTCGTATCATTTAGCACATAATAGTTCTACATAAATATTTTTAGAATTAGTTTGACTTTTAGATACAATTACATTTATATCTGTTTACACATAAACACAGATTTGTGTAAAAAGATTTATCTCACGATGTATCACTTTTCAGAAAAAAATCATAAATTCACATTCGGATCGGTAGGTATATGTCCATTTGTATCCTAGGCATATCGAAAAGAATCGGTTCAAAAGGGTATTACTCTAGACACATCAATATTCACGATAATTGTACTGAAAAATCAAATGTGAAATTAAATACAATCGCATTTAAATCACGAAGTACGAAAAATAGTGCATTGAGTGATTACTTATGGAGGTTACATCTTGACAAATATCAATATTCACGAATTTTTTGCCAAAATTCTGGACAGTTATATCACTTTGCACAAAATTATCTCCGAAACAATAGCAGATAGACGAACGTGAGTTAGACCAAAAAATTCGTAATTATTTTCTGATAATGCCCATGTCAAAATCACAAAAAGGGTACAACTCAACTTAAATCACTCATCACAGGAGGCACAGAGTTGATGACCTAGGAGCTTGGTTCAAAAAATGGCGCATCGATGTGAACCCGGAGAAGAGCTCCGCCGTTCACTTCGATTATAAACGACGCCGTATCAAAAACACTCCACCAATACGTATGCTAGGGACCCCTGTCCC
This sequence comes from Parnassius glacialis, assembly GCA_033319125.1. Taxonomy (NCBI): domain Eukaryota; kingdom Metazoa; phylum Arthropoda; class Insecta; order Lepidoptera; family Papilionidae; genus Parnassius; species Parnassius glacialis. Next base: position 12,147,919 of record JAVANC010000014.1, read on the forward strand.
CTGGCATACGTCTGCCAAATATTTAGGTGTCACTCTAGACACAGGGCTAACTTTCAGGCCCCACGTCAAAAGAGTAACCCGTCACGCACGTTTTTACCTGAATAGGCTCAACAGTATGTTGGGCCGACACAGTAAAATGTCCCTCAGAAACAAGCGTACCCTTTATAAGGTCTGTATACGACCAGTCATGTCCTACGCGGGCCCCATTTTTGCCCACGCTAACCCTAAAATTATTAATGAACTCCAAGTAGTTCAAAACCTTTTCTGTCGTCGAGCTGCGAACGCACCTTGGTACGTCCGTAATGCCGACCTTCATCGGGACCTAGAGCTCCCTACAATTCAACAATTTCTTAAAAAACTCTCTGAGAACTTCTTCAAAGCCTCAGAGTCGCACTCCAATCATCTTATTCGTGAGGCAGCTACTTATGCAGCCCCACTCCCCTCTCGCTATCGCGTCCGCAGGCCGAGAAACTCTCTCTCGGACCCGCCTAATAAACTGTCAAACGACCTGAACTGCCTCATGGCGGCTCAGGCCAACTCTAATTAAATTATTCATAATTAATTTGCCTTCGTAGGCACTCCCTCAGCGGCTCGTAGCCGCCTGCGCCCTCTTTTCCCAAAAGAGGGTCGCTTCCGATACGGCATAAGAAGCTTTAAACAGCTAAGTTGCCACTCCCCAAAGGCGGTTTTTAGCGGGTATCACTTAGGTCCCCCGGTAGGCAGTGAGTCCCGCATAACCAGGACAGACCGGCTGTCGTGGTATGCGTAATGCATTTTCCGCCTCCCTCTGTGGTAGCCCTTTTCCAATTGCTTCGGGCGCAAAAAAAAAAAACCATCTGCGATCATTAACGCGCGAGCGCTTGCCGAGGCTGGACCTGCGTCCGTTGATTTCGGGCGCTACATCATTTCGATACTACCGTAGTGTGCATCGATTGCCTGCGACGCAGAGCGTCGTCAACTACGACCGCAATTTTTGATCGATCGGTTTAAAACTATTTTATATAGTTATAATTTAAATCACGTCTCTTCCATTAAATATGGTAGGGACAACGAGTCTGTAGCATTGGCACAATTGAGCAAACATGAAAATATTATTATAGAAAAATGTGGTCTATTCATTGACCTAGATCATTGTTATTTCAGGGCTTCACCTAATGGTTTATACAGCGACGGTCTTATTGAAGTTAAACGTCCTATTTCAGCTTTCGGAATAGATTTTGACACGGCCTTTCGACAAAAAAAGTTAAAGGTTATAAATTCAGTGATTCAAGTGTAACATTAAATCAAAATAATGACTGGTTTTACCAAATCCAAGGCCAGCTTCATTTAGCAAATAAAAATGTCTGAATACTTGCCATAATATGTATTGGCCCAGATTATGCAGTAAAAGTACTAAAAATTTACAAAGACGACTAATTTTAGATTTTCAATATGTTACCCATGTTACAAGCTTTTTATGAAAAGTACCTACTGCCTGAAATTATCGACTCGAGAAAAGTTCGGACAATGCCGTCGCAGCAAATATTTTTCTTATAAAAAATATGGTAATTGACTGTAAGTACCGATAAAAAAATATTAGTTACATTTGGTTGTTATATTTATTAAAACAGGTTGCAACCGTTTATTTATTTATACCACTATTCTACCGGTTAATTATTCGATTACGGCGTAACAATTAAAATATTTATGTGTACTTATTTTGACACAAAATTTCATAAATAATGAATAATATATCAAAATGGTATATAATAATAAATAATAAATTATATAATAATAAATTAATAAGATAACATTAAAATGACACACAAAAAATATTCCATCCACTGCAGTCCATCCTAAGAAAATTTTGTATTATGGAAGACCAAGATCGTTTAATCGCCATACTCACAGTGTTATAGTGCGAGCGAGTGAATACATTGAGTTATACAAAACTAGAGAAGCAAACCACATTGCCGCGCGTCGAAAAAAGTGTAACCACTATCCAAACGCGACGACGTAGCTTTGAAATCATTAAAATTTTAAAGTAAACATATATCTGTTTCACTTACACAAGTCGCGGAAAATAATATCGTCCCTAAGATTAGATAAAGATAGACACACAAACATGCAGTGACGGGTTGGTGTTGCAATCGTTATGAAATTTTACCCAAAATGTGTCGTGAAGCGACAATTAATAGAGAAAAATAAAGAGAACCTAACCTAAGAACAGCAAAACAACAAAAGTAGACCAAGAAAATAATATATTTAAAGTTTCAGAAAAGTATTTACAATTTTATAAAAAAAAATGAAATATGAAGATGATGGATGAAATGAGATTACAATTAGGTTTAAAAAAAAAATAAAGGTAGGAGAATAGGACAATATAGTTTTATAGTGGAGCCTGGAGCCTCGCTGCTTTTGTAGAAATAGGCACACGCAGAGCTTGAGGTTTCTCAGCGGCGACGGCACGCAGCGCCTGGACTGGGCACACGCAGCGTCCGGAGCCGGCGCACGTAGCGCCTGGGGTAGGTGCGCTCAGTACTTGGAGAAGTAGTCGCCGCGCCCAGAGGTAGCGCGGGCAGTAGGTGCACTCGGCGCCTGGAGCAAGCAGTCGTAGCGTGCCCGAAGGTAGCGCGGGCAGTAGGTGCACTCAGCGCCTGGAGCAAGCAGTCGTAGCGTGCCCGAAGGTAGCGTGGCCCCGCGCTTGAAGCAGACTGCCGACGAATTCAGATGTAGATGGAGGCTTGCAGGATCCCGGGGCAATGCGGCCCCGGGATAAGGCCTTTAGTAGATGCTTCTCCTTTGAGAACTGAAGCGAGACTGTCCTGTATTCTGCAATTGCTCGGCTTTTATACCTTTTTAGAGAGAACGAGAAATTATTTAAATTAAAACGAAATTTATTGTAAATGACCTACAGCCAAGAGTATTTATGTAGGAAGAACATCATACCAGAGACGAATCTGAATAAAAGTTACCATAACAACGACATAAATAATAGTTGTCATATTTAGCAATTTTTGGTTTTTGGATTATTATTAAGAAACTATTACATTTTAGTAAGAAATGAGATATTATTCACATAGGAAAAACTAATACACGGCAGCGTGCACGAAGCCTGAAATTGTAGAGTTACAGAGAATTCAATAAAAGACCAAAAAAGGTAAGACTCCATTGACAGCTATTTTAAAAGTACTAAATAGTGTGAAAATACGCAGTAAAATGATATGTTATTGTGTAAAAACGTTACAGGATCCTATATAAATAAAGGTGATGCAAAATATAAATGCAGAAAATCAAAAACAGAATGAAAAAAATAGTATAAAGTGATGCAAAACATGAATGCAGAATATCAAAACAGAATGGAGAATTAGTGTACAATGAAATGTAAGTAGCATAACACTACAAATGAGCAATATAAAGGAGTTTTTTTAAAGTTGCAGTAAATTGTTTTTATTTTAAATTTGTATATTTTCTTATTAGATGAACAGAAGTAAGTATAACTAATGAAATAAAAGATGTTTTTATATATTATTTTTATTGTACTAATAAATCAAACAAAAAATACAGCAAATAAAAAACAATTTAAGGCTTCTTAAGCGAGATCTGTGTTGAATATGCATAAGTTGTGAAATCAACAGCAAGTTTTTGTCTCTTAAATTTAGTCTCATGACATTAGCTACAAAAACTTTGGTTATCAATAAATTTCGTTGATTTTCTTGTTTATAGAATTTCCATACTACTTAACAACTTTAAAAAGTTTTTATATTTTTTTTGCAACAATACTGAGGATAGTTAATGGATTCAGGCGTGACTCTGCGGAAGTCTATTTGTAAGACAATATAAATGGTTTTAATCTGTAATACTAATCCGCTTAAATATTCATAATAGTCCATGCTCTCATACTCCGCTATGAAGCATCCGTTTGTTATATAATTGCCTTTTTGATTCTTTTTTGTGTGTTTGAGTGTATAATTTACTTTCGTGGTACAATCTTATTTTTAAGTACTTATAAATAATGGCATTAATCAATAAGAGGGAATGATCAACTTGTATTGAAGATAAATGATCCCCCGGGTGTATTGTAAATTATTTTAATAATTTATTTCCTTGAAGCTCTTTTAATGTTTTTGTAGCTAATGTCATAAGACCAAATTTAGTAGACAAAGAGTTAGTTTCGGAAAGTTTGCAATGTAAATTTATTAATATAAAATAAAATACAATTAATAGACCATTCATGAATAAACTAAAATAAGAATAATGAATTATTTTGTATAAAGGTTGAAACATAGTTTTTATTTTTAAACAAACCATTTTACTTGTTTATTTTAAAACAAAATTAACTTATTACATAAATTATATAGTCTCCCATTAATGTGGAAAAATCACAAAGGCGGAAAAGTGGCAACATTGAAGCTAAATTGCAATATTCGATATTTTATTTTATTTTTTAGTGTTTTAAACGTTAATATGAATTATTAAATTAAAACTTACGTGTGGAAAGTGATTCCGCTTGACTTATTATGTTTTTGTGACCTTGAATCGCATTCTTTCACTACGCATTTACCCATTTTTTGTCGTGAATCGTTCGGCTTAACACGGACGGCGTCACATTGAACACTGAACCGACGTTAACTGGGCATATGGCTGTGGCCATATGTGAAGTGGCAACGCTTTGGCGCGGCAATTACTTATCTAGTGTAACATATAAATCAATGAGTGAATAGATATGAAAGAAAGTATCGGTCGCATAGCACGCCGCCCGCTCGGTGCGTAAAATACCTAAATTTGCGAAACGCCTAAATGTAAGAGGGCTCTTAATAATTTATATGGAAGACGGTTGTACAAAATTTTTCATTTTAAATTATTGTAATGGTTGCGACGATCTTGAACATGTTCACGTACTGCCTTAGAGTATATACTCTAAGCGTACTGCAGACCATACTTTTTATTCAATGTGTAGTGTAGTATCTGGGGGCACGGCAGTACCCCCGCCAAGTCGAGCAAAAAAGCGGCACGGCCGTACCATCCTTTTCTCGAAGCAGTTCAGGCCATTTCCGAAACCCTATAACTTCGTTATGGATAAAACTAGAAGTCTGAATTTTTACTAACTAAGTAGGCATTGTATAAACTCGGTATGTTTTAAATTTTATTAAATTTGAACCAGTAATTTAAGAATTATAACTAGTCAAAATTTCTTAATTTTGTCACTCACTGACTGACCGATCATCAAAACTCTAAGGCACTTCTAGCAGACATAGAAACTTCAAATTTGGAATACAATTATTTTTTAATATATAAATCAAGGAAAAATTTTAAAATTTCAGTCGAGTTTTCGAGATACACCAACTGCATAAATAACTTTCTAATCATATATAAACATATAGTATTACAAAGTTACATTTGCAGTGAATGAATCAGTGTACCTATATATGTATAATGGAATAATAGGTGTAAATAGCTACCTAGATATAACTATCTACAAAAAGAAATGATATGCCATCAAAAACATAACTTGTAAAAAAAGCCAAGTCTCGCAACTCAGTTCTACCGTACAAGTTGTGAGATCCATGTAATACCAAGTCGGTTAATTTATTCAGTCCATAGATTGATACATAGATTGACTTGGCAATCGCACTAAACAATCTAACTTAATATATTATGTATTACTTGTGAGATATATTGTGTTTTCATGCAATTGCCATGTCAATCTATGTATCAATCTATGGACTGAATAAATTAACCGACTTGGTATTACATGGATCTCACAACTTGTACGGTAGAACTGAGTTGCGAGACTTGGCTTTTTTACAAGTTATGTTTTTGATGGCATTCATTAGTAAGGAGTTATTATATTCAATGCGTATCGGAAACGGCCGACCCAATTAAAATGATTCTTTTTTTAAATTAAATAGGCAATACCTTAAGGTGGTTCCATTAAAATTTAAAAATTTCAACCCATAAGCGTAAAAAATGTGGGCATGTCGATGGTTTATTGAACTGTTTAGACAACATTCCAGTTTATAACTTTGATATTGCTTCGTCCCCTCAAAAGGGTAAAATATTAAATTAAACTTTTAATTTAATAGTAGAAACCGTCTTCAACTACTGAAAAGAATGTTAGAATCCACATAATAGACACTCTCGACACACGTACCTATTTATTATTCTTTTTAAGTTTGTCTTAGCTTAAATGATTTGTTATTTTAGTTTTGTTGAGTCAAGTTTTACTTTTTATTTAATGGTAAATTTTAAAACAGTAACTTCGGTACCGATGATACTCACATTGTGGAGATATTTTCAAGTTTAGAGTTATAAATATACAACTCATTACAACAACTTCTGAATAGAAAGCCAACAAGAATTTTAACAATCGTTAACTGTTTATGATAATATGATAAAGATTAACAATAAAATTCTTGACTCTTAAATTGAAAATCGCCTTTTTATGCCCACAGCTGGGCATAGTTATCCACTTGTTACTGAAAAGAATATTTGAAGAAATTTAGAGCCATGGTTGCTCATTAAGCGACTCCCTAATTTCACACTGCGCTTTTTTCTAAGTAGGTATCATTACGTAAAAAAATTGTGATATCCAGAAAGCCGTTAGATGTAAATACAAGATAACACTATAATTGATTTTAGAAAATAATGTTCATGACGTTATAATACATGTGTGATTGTGACCGGCACGTTTCACGGTATGGTGCTGAAATATTGCAATTTGATTACCAGTTTTCTTGCAGATCGGAGCATCAAGTTTGTAGTAGATGGTGCATGCTACGATTACAAGCCCATTAACGCTGGTGTTCAACAAGGCTGCGTGCAATTGCCAACACTGGTTCTTCTCCATATCAATGACATGTTGCGAACCGGTAAAATTCATTGCTATGCGGATGACAGCACAGGTGATGCTTACCGCATAGTAATGAATGAAATATTGCACAGGTCGTGCCAATATTTCTCGGGAAAACGTCTCCGAGTACCGGGACAAACTTGTGTCTGAAGTCGAGACTTTGTTGAACAAAGTCTTGGACTGGGGGTGACTAAATTTAGTCCAATTCAATCCCCAGAAGATACAAGTTTGCGCTAACAAGAACCCCTTCGCCGTATCTCCTCAGTTTCAAGGCAATCCCCTTGTTGCCTCAGCCTCGACGCCGAGGATTCCGATACTGGATCGGAATCCTCGGCGTCGACATATCGAGTGACGTGCAGTTTCGTGGCCACTTAGAAAAAAAGGCCAAATTGGCCTCTAAAAAGATTGGCGTGCTCAGCAGAGCGGGACAGTATTTCATGCCGGCATACCACCTGCAACTTTACAAGGCGCAGGTTTGGCCACACATGGAATACTGTTCCCATCTCCGCCAGTCTGCCAGGGCCCTCAGTGCCAGCTCTTTCTATTTGATCGCATGCAGTGCAGAGCTGTTCGAATCGTCGGTGACCGAACTCTTTCCAATCGGCTTGACTCACTGGCACTGCGAAGAGATGTTGCATCTCTTTGCGTAATTTATTGCATTTACCACGGGGAGTGCTCTGAGGAATTGTTTGGACTAATTTCAGCCGCACAATTTCACAATCGCATATAGCGACAAAACTCACGATACCATTCATACCATCTGAATGACTGGCGGTACACCACTGTGTGATTTAAAATAAATTTTCTTCCTCGCACAACTTCCTTGTGGAACCGACTACCACCAGAGATTTTTTCTGACGGATACGACTTAGGGACCTTCAAGAAAAGAGCGTACTCCTTTTTAAAAGGCCGGCAGCGCATCAGCAATTCCCCTGGTGTTGCAGTTGTTGACTAAAATAAAATGCCGCGTAACCAGTAAAATGCACCATAGGAAACACAGCAGCATTACACTGTTGTTTCAAGCTGGTATTCTATGGGAACGTTGTCCTTCACTCGCCAAGTCAACTCATTCGTGTTGCAGTCATATTACGCAACAGCTTAGCTCAAATACTTAATAAAACTGATTATTATTGTGATTTTTTTACTTTACACAACAAACTTCTTTTTTAACTGCCAGGCTACCATCAATTTTTAAATATTATATTTTTGATCAGAGCAGATGGTAGCACTCAGTCATCTTCTCTGTTCTTTTTTTTTTAAATCGTTACCCCATACTTTTACGTCACAAGGACAAACCTGGAACAAATATTTGTACAAATACAAAGTTGCTCATTAAGCGACACCCTAATTTCACGCTGCGCTTATTTCTCAGTAGGTATCATTACGTAAAAAAATTATGAAATCCAGAAAGCCGTTAGATGTAAATACAAGATAACACTATAATAGATTTTAGGACATTATGTTCATGACGTTATAATACATGTGTGATTGTGACCGGCACGTTTCACGGTATAGTGCTGAAATTTTGCAATTTGATTACCAGTTTTCTTGCAGATCGGAGCGTCAAGTTCGTAGTAGACGGTGCATGCTACGATTACAAGCCCATTAACGCTGGTGTTCAACAAGGCTGCGTGCAATTGCCAACACTGGTTCTTCTCCATATCAATGACATGTTGCGAACCGGTAAAATTTATTGCTATGCGGATGACAGCACAGGTGATGCTTACCGCATAGTAATGAATGAAATGTTGCACAGGTCGTGCCAATATTTCTCGGGAAAACGTCACCGAGTACCGGGACAAACTTGTGTCTGAAGTCGAGACTTTGTTGAACAAAGTCTTGGACTGGGGGTGACTAAATTTAGTCCAATTCAATCCCCAGAAGATACAAGTTTGCGCTAACAAGAACCCCTTCGCCGTATCTCCTCAGTTTCAAGGCAATCCCCTTGTTGCCTCAGCCTCGACGCCGAGGATTCCGATACTGGATCGGAATCCTCGGCGTCGACATATCGAGTGACGTGCAGTTTCGTGGTCACTTAGAAAAAAAGGCCAAATTGGCCTCTAAAAAGATTGGCGTGCTCAGCAGAGCGGGACAGTATTTCATGCCGGCATACCACCTGCAACTTTACAAGGCGCAGGTTTGGCCACACATGGAATACTGTTCCCATCTCTGCCAGTCTGCCAGGGCCCCCAGTGCCAGCTCTTTCTATTTGATCGCATGCAGTGCAGAGCTGTTCGAATCGTCGGCGACCGAACTCTTTCTGATCGGCTTGACTCACTGGCACTGCGAAGAGATGTTGCATCTCTTTGCGTATTTTATTGCATTTACCACGGGGAGTGCTCTGAGGAATTGTTTGGACTAATTTCAGCCGCACAATTTCACAATCGCATATAGCGACAAAACGCACGATACCATTCATACCATCTGAATGACTGGCGGTACACCACTGTGTGATTTAAAATAAATTTTCTTCCTAGCACAACTTCCTTGTGGAACCGACTACCACCAGAGATTTTTTCTGACGGATACGACTTAGGGACCTTCAAGAAAAGAGCGTACTCCTTTTTAAAAGGCCGGCAGCGCATCAGCAATTCCCCTGGTGTTGCAGTTGTTGACTAAAATAAAATGCCGCGTAACCAGTAAAATGCACCATAGGAAACACAGCAGCATTACACTGTTGTTTCAAGCTGGTATTCTATGGGAACGTTGTCCTTCACTCGCCAAGTCAACTCATTCGTGTTGCAGTCATATTACGCAACAGCTTAGCTCAAATACTTAAAAAAACTGATTATTATTGTGAATATATATATATATATATATATATATATATTCAAGTATGTAAGGATCGTAGCAAGTGGAAAGAAGTGGTCTCTGCCTACCCCTACGGGAAAGAGGCGTGATTATATGTATGTATGTATATATATATAATATTTTGGTTATCCCCTGTATCACTCCGTGAACGTCGTAAGAGCTGACAGAAGGAAACAAACTAAGAAATGGGAAGCAACGTTTTTCCAATAACAAATAGAAAATAAAAAACTGCGGTTGCCAACCATCTGCCAAGCGTGACAACTATGACAAATATTCCGTTTGTGAAACAATCTATGGGGAGGTAGTCCAGCTGAGGACTTTGTTAGGTAGTAATGAATTTAATTATCAATCTGCAAGCGCGAAATTCATCTGTCGTTTTATCAGCCGATTCTAAGTTCATAAGGCATATGGGATAATAGATATTCTCATCCCAAATTCAACGCGAAAAAAATTCACGGCGAATTTCCAAAACCGATTAGACGTCAATATGCTATAGTGTCGCAACAAGCGAAGAAGAACTCGCTCCATCGACTGACTCATTTCCGATGTAATATCTACGTAATGAAACCGAAGCGTAGGGTATGAACAAGTAAAAAATAAATAAAAGCAAGACTATTAATGTCCCACAGTTGCAAGCTTTCAGGGTTCTGAAACCTTCTATTTGCCAAAGACTCGATGACAAAGACAACATATCCAGGCCCTATAATGCCCGCTACACACGTAACGATATATCGTAGCGATACATCTGTGCAAACCGATTTGCGCAGATTTATCGATTGTGTGTATGACAAATCGTTGCAAATTATCGTTCATCGGCGGCAGTTGCAATTTCTATCAGATAAATCGTTGTCGATTGCGTTTGCACAGTTTTATAGCCGCGTGTGGATGGCGGCCGCTCAGTTCGGCAGTTTGGTGCTGAGCTCACTTGTGTCACAGAGTAAGGATAAGGACCAGAGGGGAAGCTTCTTAACAACATCGAAAATTTATACCTATTCTGTTAGGGTTGTCACATGATGTATGTGAAAAATTTAAGGAAAAAATATAAATATTGTATAGCATAAGACAACACGTGTATTAATTATAACTTATATTAATGTAACAACATATCTATTAATTGTTCGAAATCAAGAGTTTTGGTGTATATGGTGGTGGTGGTAGTAATGGCTGTGATTGTGGTCGTGGGCAGTGGCGGTGGTTGTGGTGGTGGTTATAGTAATGGTGGTGATGGTGGTGGTGTTTATGGAGCCACTGTTGATCCACTGCCTACTACCATTACCTACGATACTACCACCTCCACTACCACTGACACCAGCACTGACACCATCAGCAACACTATCCAACAAGACCAGCACCACTTCCACCAACACCAATACAACCACCCCCACCAATGTCTGGCAATTGTATTCCAAACATAATGCAGTGGTATTTACTCCTGGGGTTGCGACTCGCAAAAAGTAGCTTATATCCTTTCCAAAGAAGCAACCTAAAGAAGTATAGAGATATACTAAAGTGGGTGGATAAAATCACACATTTAGCCTTATTACGTAGGATATCCTGCCGTCTACGGCATTGTCAAGGTTAGACTAACTAACGTTTCAAGTAGGTGAGACCGACTTCATCACTCGGCGACGTACCTGTCTAACACATTCTCACTTATCGATCAATGTTATTACCTAGTTTTATTGTATATATATAATACGTAAAAAGGTACTTACTTCACTTGATCTCTCGAGTACAAAAAAAAAGGAAATATCCTTATTTTCTCTAGAATTATTCATGCATACTGTACAACAATTGGGCATTTTTGCTTACACAACACTTATTAATTACCCATACAAATTTATAATAACTTAATTGCAATTATTTAATAATTGCAAAAAACTTAATAAATTAATTGGTGTATAAAATTTCGAAATATTGTTGGTCTATTTATTTTAATGCGCACGACTAACAAACAGCCCTTTGATGGATACTCTGACTGAGCCGGCGCAAACCGGTTTGTACCCCGACGGAGCGTCGGTGAACCTGTCGGTGAGAGCTCACGCACACATCTCTGCGCTATGTGTGGGTGTGTTCGTAGCGAGCCGTTTGTATGTAGCTTCCCCTCTGGTCGGTTTCTTTACACATGTGCTTGTGTGCCCACGCGCGGATCGCACTCTTTGCAAAAGAGTGCGATCCGCGCGTCAGCAAGCTCTTAGTCAAATCATGAATGATTGCGGTGATATTATTGTAGAAAACTTCATACATTCGTAGAAACGACAGAACTCGTTACAGTGTCCTATTTCTTTATTAGTGGAGTAATTAAATCCAGCAGATTTAAGTAATCGTTCATCCTTAAATAATTATTCCAATCATTCGGAGCGAACTGAAATTTATTTAATAAGTTGGTATGAGAAAATAACTTCCTTTTCATGAGCCAGTCTTTACACCACACACTCCGCGACTTTTTTTTAAACACAATTGAAAAAGGTTGTCTGGAAGAGATCACTTTCAGAGTGATAAGACCGCCTGTTGTACATATTCTACTTTAGATTTAACTGTACTCGTTATTTTGTATTTTGGTGTACAATAAAGAGTAAATAAATAAATAAAATAAAATAATCTGGCCCAATAACGCAAGTGCGTCATCTTCCATCGTGGATAACATGTTTCATGCGCGAGCTTCTGCGGAGAGCTGACGATAGACGCCGATATCGGTAGCGTGTGGAGTCACTAGGGGCGTTCGAATTAACTGCAGAGTCTGAAATCGCTACGATATATCGTTCCGTGTGTAGCGGGCATAACAAACATTTTGGGGACCTGGGTCAATATTTGTCCGTTAAAGAATTACTAATTATGGATTTTATTGTATGGCGTTTTAACTTATTTAAAATTTCTGACGTTTCAAATTTGTCCAAAAAAAATTGAGGAGCCTGAAGTATTAGGGCGTGGAGTTAGCCCAAGCTACCTTCAACTTTAAATAATAATTAATGTAGTCACTTCTTATATTCATGTGAACACTATACATTGAATAAATTTGCTTTTACGGATTTTATCGCATTTAATTGTTCTTATTTTTAATTTAACGGGGTACACATGGGTGCTGAAAAGCACCCGAAACGTCGAGAATAAAAAATAAGAACAAACAAAAAAAAAGTATTAATGGGTGAGTTTTGAAATTATGGATTCTTATGAATGGATTAGACAACCATGTTAATATTATTTTTGTGTTTATGTCATCTAGAGTCTTTTCTACGTACCACCTTGAGAGTCAATCAATTTTTGTTCGATAAAATGACTTTAACTATGGAATATTACTACATTCTATTGATGATAGCGGTATTACTCAAATAGGATCACTCATCTCAAAATTAATTATAAATTAACTAATAGCAATAGACAGAAAAATTACGGATTCTACTGGAGCATTTAAGGAGAAATTAATTGACATACAGTTTAATTTTATAAAGTACATATTTTATGTTTTATAGCAAAATTAAATTTCCGACAATTTTTTTTTAAAATTAATTATAAATAAACTAACAACAATAGAGGTGGAGCACTTTCGGATTCTGCTGATGCATTTAAGGAGCAATCAATGGCATACAGTTTAATTTTAAAAAGTAGATATTTTATATTTTATAGCAAAATAAAATTTTCGATACTTAAATTTTTTAAAAATTAATTATAAATTAACTAACAACAATAGAGGTGGAGCGATTTCGGATTCTGTTTGAGCATTTATGGAGCAATTAATTGGCATACAGTTTAGTTAAAAAAAGAATGTTATACGCTAACTTCCATCTGGTCTAAGATCAAGTATTAAATAAATCATATGGTTTTATAGAGTGCACATCTCTAACGGAAAAGAATAAATAATTTCACATTCTGAATTCAGTGCTAAGACATAGTGTATAGAAGAATTAAGGCATCAACGTTAGGTTGTGAAATTATTTTATTCTTTTTTGGTTATTTGATGTCCGATTTTACTTTTAATTAAAACTTGATTTTTGCCCTTTTCAGTGGACTAAGAAATAACACAATTTCCATGTCATCGCAATAGTTACTTTAAAAACTTCATCCTCTATTATATATACTATATACAGTTGCAAACTCCTAGGGTGGATTTTTTTCCAAGTTTATATGGTAACTACTCCCTAAAACTTAATTATTAAAAAAAACAATCATCTAAATAAGTTCACAATTACTAAAATATAGTTTAACTACCAAAAAGAATAATAGGTTTTCAATACGCTCTTAAACACAGTATTTTTAATCATATAAGAGTGGCAAACAAGCTTACGATCCAGGAAGTAGCTACTGCAGCCCAATAGACCTGCAACCGACTTAAGAAAGGCCACAGATGCAATGCTAACCATAAGAAATAAAATATCATATATAAATTGGCTCATTTACGCTTTAAACCAAAACAGAGGAGTGTTCATTTTATAAGCTTACAGAAAACAAAATGAATGTAATAGAATAGAATAGAATAGAATAGAATAATTTTTTATTCAATATTGATTATTACATAATACTTATTGAAAGTCATTTTTTATTTACCACTGGTTCGGAAAATACCTCAGTCCTGGGAAGAACCAGCAAGAAACCCAGCGGGACTTTTTTTTTAAACATAATTTCACTTAACAATAATTTTGTTTATACAATTTTTAAACGATATTTTCATAGAACCAGCATGGTGGCGATCACCCTATTCCCAGGGGTTATTTTCATTCATGTATTCCTTGATATTATAATAACCCTTGTACAGTTTTTCTTTAATAAAACTTTTAAATTTGTTTATTGACAAACTTTGAATATGTTCTGGGATTTTGTTGTAAAAGCGTATACATTGCCCCATAAATGAATTACTGATTCTGTGGAGTCTAGTAACTGGCATTACAAGCTTATGTTTGTTCCTAGTATTAAAAGCATGCACATCCTTATTCTTATTAAAGCTATTTATGTTTTTATGCACATACATTACATTCTCATAAATATATTGCGATGCAAAAGTTAATATGTTTATTTCTTTAAATTTTTCTCTGAGGGACTCTTTACAATTTAGGTTATAAATCGCCCGTACGGCTCTCTTTTGCAAAACAAATATAGCTTCAATATCAGTCGCATTACTCCATAGCAAAATTCCATAAGACATTACGCTATGAAAGTAACTAAAATACACTAATCTAGCTATCTCTTCATATTCAATCAACGTTAAGTCGTGAAGGTGGCTGTTACGCTTAACTTAACGATGAGATACTCGTATGTCATTTCCATTCGTCAGATGTACAGCAGGATATTCCTACGCCCCTGCCAAGACTAGCAACTATAGCAAATATATATGGGGGAGTCCTATGAACAGCAGTGGCGGGAGTCCTATGGTGGCAGCAACGTATTTACCGAAGTAAATCTCTCTCGTACAAGAAAATTATGAATCTTCTAAGACGTAACTTTGTTAATAAACAAGATTACTAAAGGTCCATAGTACAGTACAATCTAGACGTGTGGAGTGCAAGTTTTCGATTTCAATCAAAAGTTGTTTAGAGGAGCTTTTCGATCTTCGTATCATATTTATTAATCTCGAAATTAAAGAAAACTTACAAGATTGGAAATAAGTTAATAGCATTTTCACGTTGAAGTTCTAAGACGTTGCAAAAGTTACTAAATAAAGTTTTTGTTTTGTTTTGTTTTTGTTTTTCACATATAAATTTTCCCCAATTCCCCAATTTCGTATGTAAAATTTTTTATAGGATAAGGGTGACAAACGAGCATACAGTCCACCTGATGGTAAGTGGTTGCTGTGGCCCATAGATATCTACATTTATCCTCGATTACGAATCAAAATGCAGATGCGTTGTCACCCGTGAGGACTAAGATGGAATGCACCGTTTCCAGTAAAAAGGGTCTCCGGTTCTCTACACTCATCATACCAAACACAGCAGCATTAAGCTGCTATTTTACGCTGGTATTCTGTGAGAGCGTGGTTCTTCCCCGGTCTAGCCGACCCATTCGTGTTACAACTATACCCGAAATATAGCTGCAGCATGGCTCTACCACGTACAAAACATTATACATCATACATAGGTCATTGGCTGGGAATAGGCCTCCCCCTACTCCTGTCCTCCTTCTTAGTGTAGTAGCAGTTGTTGGATGTTACAAGTCCATTATTTATTTTAATTTCCCAAACCAGGTTTCCTCGCGACATGTTCCTACCATACTAACTGAAATGAACATTTAAAATTAAAACTGTTAACAGTGAGCATAAAGAATTTATGAGACGTAAAGGATATCATCAAATAAAGTAAATAAAGTTGATGGTGGTTCCAAACATTAAACTTTTATTCTTAAAAGTTTATTAGAATCGTCAAAAGAAGTAACGACGGTTACAGTTTACTTCCGGGACGAAATTTCTATCGATTAGTTATCACTTCCTTTCCAATTATGAAAATATTGCTAACAGAAAGTTCTCTTTGAAAGTGATGTATTTCTAAAATTTCAATATTTAATATAAAATTAAAAATTAAAAATAAAAAGTTATCATAGTGGCCCAATTCTCATGATATTGTGACCAGAACACAAACTATTTAAACTTTAGACGTGAAAATCGACATCGTTTCATGTGTAATTACAGAAAGAATTTAGAATAATAAGACTGTAATGTGGTTCACAATCGTGCGAAGAGTAACCATATAATTGGCCATTATAAATTGATGTTGCTAAGTCAAAGTCCAAGTGATAAAAAGTACTAAAAATCTAGAAATGTTTCGTAGTAAATCCATGCTACAGCTATATTATGATTCAAATTGACCGCGTAACATCACAGAAGAGATACTGCTACAAGTAGTAACGCTAGACCTGGATGAACACGAATGGGTCTGTTCAACCGTAAAAGGACCACGCTCTCACATGATACCAGCGTAAAATTGTCTTTTGTTTGTTGATCACCGGATACTCTTTTTACTTGAAACTAGGCTTTTAATCCTAATCCCCAGACGTAAGAACTCGATTAAGAATGTATTTTCATTCTTAATCGAGTGTAGATGTAAATGTCTATGGGCCAGAGCATACACTTATTCAGGTGGACTGAGTGCTTCATATATATATCATAATTCTATAATTTCGTTTATCACCCGTATTCAACGAGATAAACGAGCTTATAGAATTATAAAAAGTAACACTTTCATTTAAAGTTACGTCGACGTGTTAAACCTTAACAAGTAAATATAAATAAAGCACAACGTTATCAGAAGACTCATTTTGTAGGAGTAGTTTCCAAGCAGCCGCGACGTCAACAAAATATATAAGAAAAGCTTTTAACAGTAATACTTACTTGCTTTAGCTGTATTAAGAGGCACGACCCAGCCTACGGGGAAGGTCTATTTATCATGACGTTTCATTCATGTGGGCGGCTATTTCTATAATAACAGCCTTAATGCTTGTCATGTTAAAAACGACTTATTGCGAAAAATAAAACAAGATTTTTCTTTAGTTAAAAGTTGTTCAGTATTTGTATTGAACACGTTAAATTAACTTACATAATACAATATTTTTTTAACAAATAAAATCTCAATCAGAAATCAATACTCGTTCAATAGTGTAGTTCTTCAGACAAAATTTTAGTAACTAAAATTAAAATCTACTTTGTAAAATCTTTAACGTTACAGTGTTAACTATGTGTTGCAACTCCAGCCCATTGGCAATTACTCCTAGTGACGAGATTTACAGATGTGTTGACACCTCTAAGACAAATTATGGAATAGAACAGTAATGGATTACATTTACACGAGATATCTTTTTAATGTTACCTATGAGCTATAGAGTCAGATGTCATAAAATGTATTCTACTCTATTTGATTTAAAAGTTGATCATCATCATTACAGCCTTTCATAAGTCCACTGCTGAACATAGGCCTCCCCCAAGGAATGCCACAAAGCACAGTCCTGAGCAATCTGCATACATCGACTTCCTGCATATCTTACCAGGTCGTCACTCCATCTCGTAAGGGGTCGCCCTACACTTCGCCTAATGGTATGAGGCTGCCACTCTAGAACCTTTCTTCCCCATCGGTTGTCGGTTCTTCGAGCCACTGCCACTTCAGCTTACTAATCCGTTGGGCTATTTCGGTTACTCTGGTTTTACTACGGATATCCTCATTTCTAAGTTTATCACGCAGAGAAACCCCGAGCATAGCCCTCTCCATAGCTCGCTGAGTAACCTTGAGCTTCCTCATACGGCCAGCAGTGAAGGACCACGTCTCAGATCCGTAAGTCATCACTGGTAACACGCACTGGTTGTACAATTTCGTTTTAAGGTTTTGCGGTATGTCTGACGAGAAGATGTGTCCTAGTTTCCCGAACGCTGCCCGGCCGAGTTGAATCCGTCGATTGACCTCTCGGTCGAAGTTGGATTTACCTAGTCGGACTATTTGTTCCAGGTAAACATACTCGTCAACAAATTCGAGCTTAGTGCTACTAACTACTGTACTACTAACTAGATGCATTGTATAATATATATAAATATTCGTATTTTTATTAAACTGAAATGACAACCGATTTTACGGTTTACTTAATGGTAAATGGTTTCAGCAGAACGTGGACAACTATAACCAACTTCATTCAAGAAGGCTGGAAATGTTTGTGACCCCTGACGACTATGTTGGTATGCCTCACGGCTTGTTATTCTACTGGCTCTCTATACACTTCAAACTGGACACAGCAACATAAGCACTGCTATTTGGCGTCAAAAATAGGTAAGAGGGTAGTCCCTACCCATACCGAATCCCAGGCAGGAGTTCTACAATACGGTAGACATACGTAATTGATAAATAAAAATTAAAAATATTGTATAACCGATTTTAATATAAATTATTAAGAATAGCTCAAAAACTATTGGTCCGACTTTGATCAAACTATATATATATATATATATATATATATATATATATATATATATATATATATATGGTCCACATATATATGTGTGGGACCACATGTGAAGCACCAGCTATCAAATAAAAAAAGAATCATCGATATCGGTTCACCCAGTACAAAGTTATGAGGCAACACACATAACAAAAACATACAGTATCGTTCTTTTTGAAGTCGGCAGAAAACTGATTAAATAGTGTAAATATATTTCTACATTTCAAATCTATTAAGTCTAAGTATAGTAAGCCAGGATCACTACCTATATTACGTCCCACTCCTGGGCACAGGCCTCCCCTCATTTCTGAGAGTGTAATGGAGCAATTAGTCCGCCGCGCTTCTTCAGGAATTAACATGATTTAACATGACTTAAATATATTTTTATTCCTCAGAGATACATGTTTTCTAACTATGTATTCCTTCACCGCTAAGCACGTGGAAAATCAGCACATAGAATGCAATACACAATTTTATAAGTACCGGTGGGAATTTAACCTGGGTTACTTTTGTAATAATGTTATATATTTTAATAGGAGAGGAGGCAAACGAGCATCTTCCTCATGCTCGACTTTCGCTTCCTATGAACAACTGCAACACCAGGGAAATTACATTTACAGATCTTTATAGGCTAAGCTCCTGAATCCTGAGCTATCACACCTGTATTAAATTAAAAGTTTAAGGTATAAAAATATTAAAAGACCATGCCAAAATATTTTTATCAAAGCTCAAGTATGTTTTTAAATTAACCTCCAAACTTCTAGTCTTGTATCAGAATTATCTAGATATATATCGAGGTAATGTGTCTAGGTATATGCGGATAAATCAATAAATGTAAACTTCGCTTCACGCGAAACTAGGTGGTAGGGCTCCTTATCTGCCTAGGAGTACGTCTGAGGAAGTCCCCACCCTCAAAGAAATTATAATTACAAGCTGTGCAGCATTCAATATTAATCCTCAGAGGTGACAAAACACATGTAGACTTCGTAGTTTGAAGTTGGCCGCAGGTGTTCATGGGCTGCAGTAGCCACTTACAATCAATTGGACTGTATGTTCGTTTGTCACTCCAGTTTTATAAAATAAAAAAAAAACTGTCACAGAATAATCCAACCTAAAAGTTAAATAAAGGGAGAAAATAATGTCTGCATATTTACTGCGGATTTTTTTTTATAAGATAAGGGTGACAAACGAGCACACAGCCCACCTGATGGTAAGTGGTTGCTGTGGCCCATATACATCTACATCTATCCTCGATTACGAATCAAAATGTAGATGCGTTGTCACCCGTGAGGACTAAGCGTATTGCCTCGTTTCCAGTAAAAAGGATCTCCGGTTCTCTACACTCACCATACCATCTAGACTATATTTTACCCGGAAAACTTGTTTTATTTTTGTGAAATCGAAAAAATGATAAAACAATTTAATAGATAATGAAGATTATTTCAAAAATGTAAATGGCGCCGCATTGATAGATTATATCCACCATTATATTTATATTGGACGATGTCATCTGACGGGCTCTTGTCTGTATAAATGTTCCCTCGATTTTAGAGCCTTGTGGAATATTTAGAGACGATGGCAGGAGACCCGACGGTACGACATTGGTCCCTTGGGAGAGAGGTAAAGTCCTAATGTGGGATAAACTCTGGCGGCCTCTCATCTGAGGGGTACCTCGTTTAGAGCCGGGGCGGCATCAGAGGCAGCCGAACTTAGTAAGTGGCGCAAATATGAGTCTCTGAAAGATGACTACATATTTGTGCCATTTTCTGTAGAGACTATCGGTCCGTGGGGTCCACGTGCGGTGAAGTTCTTAAAGGAACTCCATCCGCGGCTGGTCGTTGCTGCTGGTGATAAGAGGGCTGGTTCTCTTCTCGCTCAAAGGCTAAGTATAGCCATTCAGCGGGGAAACGCAGCCAGCGTTCTCGGTAGGTTACCGCGGGGAGTAGGACCATATGATAACTAAGTTCCTAGTTTTAGTTTTTTTAATATTATGGTTTTTAAATGGAAATGTACCAGGGTATTTAAACTTATTTTATGACTATAAATATTCTTTAAATCTCAGAAAAAGATTATGGCTACAATCTTTTTTGATTCTGAAGGAATTTTACTTGTGAATTTTAAAGAACACAACACAACAGTAATAAGTGATTGCTATGTTTTCTTGCTACATTAATTGCGAGATGCTATTAAAAAAAACATCGAGAGAAATTGTCGCCAGGAGGCTTGTTGCTTCATGAAAATGCTCCGGTTCACACATCGGGTGTCTCCAAGGCTTTCATAAGGGAATGGGATTTCACTGAGTTCGACCATCCACCATATAGCACCGACTTGGCCCTATTATATTATATATTCTTAAAATTGAAATATGTGATTTACGCGTGTGAAACAACGGGGCACAGCTAGTTTGCTCTAAAATTAAACTTTTATCTTATGTTTTACGCCGCACTTGAATTTTAAAATTATAATTATCTTATTATATTAAATAAAATATTTTCCGTAAAATATTTTTATTTTTTTCAATTCATTTGAAGCGTTCACTTCTGCCGCGTGTGATCAGCACACATGTTTTTGTATTTAGTTCTATACCCCTTACAAATGTATGTATGTTAAACGTTTAATTTTGGAATACCGATTCAATTCGATTTTTCATCATCAGCCTGTAATGATCGTGTTATTTACCTGTTGGAGATTATCATTTGGATAGTATATTTAACCCCAAAGTTACGTATTATCTTCTAAAGTATTTTATTTAAATGAGCCCTTGAAGATCATGTTTAATAGGGCTTTTCCCAAGACCATGCTGTAATTTCTTTAAGAAAGTGACCCACACTATGGTTTTTTTTTATAGGATAAGGGTGACAAACGAGCACACAGTCCACCTGATGGTAAATGGTTACGGCTGCCCATAGACATCTATCCTCTATTACAAATCAAAATGCAGATGGGTTGTCACCCGTGAGGACTAAGATGGAATGCCTCATTTCCAGTAAAAAGGGCCTCCGGCCACCTGCACTCACCAAACGAAACGCAGAGGTAAAACTCTACTTCACGCTGGTATTCTGTGAGGTCGTGGTACCACCCCGGTTCGAGCCGGCCCATCCGTGCGACAGCAAAAGCTGCCGCGTGGCTCCACCACTGTTAATGTGTAAAATTATGGTTTTTCTCTAATTGCACAAGGACATACATCTCTGGATTTATGTCCTTGTGCTTGTGTCCTAGGAACAATAATTAGTAGGCTTTTCAAATAAGCCATTAAAACTCGTTCTGTGCGAGATTCGTTCTTTTACAAAATAATTAAACTTATTATTTAAAGTTGTAAGATAAAGTTGAACTTTGTTTAAAAATTCAAGAGCAAGTGAGCGAGATTTTACCTTTGTATGTAAATATTTAATAGCCTACGTCCATACTAAAAGCTTATGTTGAATTGTTATTATTACTAAATGGGTGTAGTAATATTCACAATTAAGTACAGTTTTACTAAATTTCTAAACCATTAGGTTTAATACAAAATCTATAACTATGTATAACTATCAATTGCCATGCGTTAGTCTCGCAAAAACTTGAAAATGGCTTGACCAATTTTGATGAAATTTTTTATGTGGTCCATTCAAGCACACTGTATGTTGCTCTGATATCGAGATCCAGAAATCATTCGTGCGGAGCCGGGGCGAAATGCTAGGTGTATTATAAATTTCCTTATACGTTACACTTAGTAATTAAAAAGCATAATCCAAAGCATGTTGGCAAAACTCACATTTTTTCATAAAGTAAAGGTGACAAACTAGCGACTAAACAGCTATTTTACTGTGGCATTTTGTGAGAGCGTGGTCCTTTCCCAGTTGAGACGACCCATTCGTTCTACAACCATAATCTGTAGTATGGCTCTAACATATATAATTCACATGGCCACAATTTTTAATTTATGTAACATATAGATTTACTAGAATCAATGTTTTACTAGGGTTAGGACTAAGATGGTATGCCTTATTAGCAGTAAAAAGGATCGGTATTAAGCTGCTATTTTATGCTGAAATTCTGTGGGAGCGGGGTCCTTCCTCGGGCGAGCCGATCCATTCGTGTTGTAACCATAATATAGCTGCAGCGTGGCTCTACCACATTTTAGGCATGTAGCTACAATTTTATAAATTTGTTAATTTTCCACCGTGACAAGTTTTGAAATTTTTGTTTATTTATAAATATGTAACAGTAAAATGTAAATTACAAATCGAAACTATTATTATTAGCTTGGGCCTTAACCAAAAGAAATTGTACTTTAAACAATTATCATAATTTTCAATTTGTTTACCAACTTGTTTATTATGTTTAAATTTTCAGCAATTTCAAATTTTCTTCAATTTTGTTGAAAACTGCTGTTTTATTTACTTAGGTCCGACGAACTCTTCCGAGATTCCAAATAAAGTTGTAACATTGTTTTAATATTCATTCAACGTTGACTTTTTGCAGTCAGTTGTAATTATTTTTTACATACTTTTTTATAGAATAAGGGTGACAAACGAGCACACAGTCCATTTGACTATATACACCTGACTATATATGATATACATCTATCTTCGTCTAAAAATTAAAATGCAGATGCGTTGTCAACCGTGAGGGCTAAGATGGAATGCATCTTTTCCAGTAAAAGGGTATCCGGATCTCTGCACTCACCATACGAAACACAGCGGCATTAAGCTGCTATTTTACGCTGGTATTCTTTGAGAACGTGGTCCTTCCGTCGAGCGGACCCATTCGTACTTCAGCTATACTATTAATATAGCTGCAGCATGGCTCTACCACAAGCAGATGTACAAAACAGATGTCTTTATTAGTATTCGTATTACATTGTAATTCATACATTAGCAAGTATAGATTGTTATAGATTTTACCGCGTAGCTTTGATGTAAGAATATCCACTACCCGATATCATCCCGTGGGTGTCGTAAAAGGCAACATAAGGAAATGAAACCAGGGACTGACAGCAGCATCTTTCTGAAAACAACTCCAGACAATAAAAAAAACTGTAATTTCCAACCCGCCTATCGAGCGTGACAACTGTGGTAAATATGGCAAATATGGGGGATATTACTGTGACACAATCGATGGGGGAAGCTGTGTTCAGCAGTAGACTTATGATAGGCTGAAATAAGGATGGTGATATTGATGATGAAGTATAGAATATAAGAAGCTGTTATAATATATAATTTATTCTCCAAAGTATATCTATAACTTGTTTGCAGAACCAGCGAGGGTTGGAAACCTGATAAATTTTCTTTCCCATTAATCAAAAGGCACATAAAAGACATTCATTATATTTGAGAGCAAGACTTCAAAGGTAAAGTGCTTCAAGAGCCAGACGTCTAACCGACGCAGACGATATACCTTAATTATGCATTGGAGAGTAAAACTTTCGAAAGGGTTGTCGTTATATTTACAATCAAGATATAATCGGCTTTACTCATAAAAATTTACTTCAAAGAAATGCTTAAATAACAATAGAAAAAGGTAATTATAAAGATCATTAATACTTAAGTAAGTGATAATTAACGATTATAAATAAGATCAAATGTCGTGTATAAGTATATACTATACTATAGACTACTATACTATATAGTACAAGTATATAGAATACTAGATTTTGACAATTATAATGGATCGAAGTGGACTGTATATATTTACTGGAGCTAGTGGACTGCATTGATTGATTACTTTACTGATATTACGCTAGGGGACTGCTTAAAGGAAAGATGGTACTGTAGAACTGTACTGTATTCAAGGTATTTACAATTCGGCACTAATAAACTATATGCTATATGTACAGAGAGGGGTCTTCACTTATAGGGTCTTGATTTCTCTTGAGTCTTCTTTTTTCAAGTGCCGCTTTCGAAATGAACGACTCACAGACCAAAACGCCCTTCTTATATGCCGCAAGAGAGCGTCTTAGCCTGTGAGTAGCGTCGCACAACGATGCCGCGCGCTCATTGGTTGTCGATCTGCTGCCGGTGTGCGGGGGGCGCGGGGCGCAACGGGGTAAGAAAGGGGCGGCGGTTCCCTCGCCGTCCGCAACATCCTCCCCCCGGCGTAGCCTGCGAGTCTAAGCTTTCTTCGGGAGGACGGCTAACTTCCTGACGGGCCGCCGCAGCACTCCGCCTCTGGTCCTGACCTCGAAGTTGCGTTGTGGGTCCAGGAAAGGTCGTCGTCACGACCCCCCGCGGCCACATGTTTCTCGGTTGGTTGCCATCTGCAACCACGACGAGGTCATCGTCTTGGATTTGGCGCTGCTGAGCATCTCGGGAGTCCCCGCGCGCAACCAGCATTCATCGGCGAGCCCTTGCGCCGCTCTCCACGCCCGACGATCAGTAGGTGTGCACGGCGCGGTGACTGGTAGGCCCGATGGTCCCAACAGTAGGCAGTGGTTGGGTGTCAGCGCCTCTTCGTCGTTGATATCGACCGGTACGTGCGTCAACGGTCGAGAGTTTACCGTATTTTCTACTTCTGTCAGGAGCGTCGCTAACGTCTCCTCCCGTGGGCTCTTCTGATGCAGAGTGGCTTCGAGTGCAGTCTTCACTGAGTGCATGAGACGCTCTCATGCGCCTCTCTGGTTCGGTGCGCCCGGTGCGATGAATTTCCAATCTGTCCGCCGAGTCAGCGCGTAGTCCTTCAGCTGCGGTGTCCACTCTTCCATCGCCCGTTGCAGTTCAGTTTTTGCCCCATGAAAATTTGTCCCATTGTCCGAGTATATAACCCGTGGCCACCCACGCCTAGCCGCCATGCGCCGCAATGCCGATATCGCCGAGTCCGTCGTAAGGGAGTATACTAATTCTAAATGCACCGCGTGCGTAGTTAAACAGGTGAATAACGCTACCCACCGTTTTTCGTGACGACGTCCTATCGTAACTGTTATAGGCCCGAAATAATCGATTCCGGTGTAGGTGAATGGTCGCGCGAATGCCCCTAATCGTTCAGGTGGTAGGTCTCCTATAACCGCTGGCCGTGGTGTCGCCTTGCGTACCCTGCATCGCAGACATCTCCGCTCCACTTCTCGTACTGTTGGTCGTAATCGGAGGATATGATATCTGGTGCTTAGGTCGTTGACCACCCTCTCCCTGTTGGCGTGGCTTGCCTCTTGATGCGCCTTTTCTACAAGCAGCTTCACGAAATGGTGGCGTCCGTTTAATATGATGGGTCTCTTCATCTGGCTGTCCACGTCGGCTGCGTCGATTCTTCCCCTGGCTCGTATTTTTTTTATAGGATAAGGGTGACAAGCGAGCACACAGTCCACCTGATGGTAAGTGGTCGCTGCGGCCCATAGACATCTATATCAATCCTCTATTACAAATTAAAATGTAGATGCGTTGTCACCCGTGAGGACTAAGATGGAATGCCTCATTTCCAGTAAAAAGGGCCACCGGCCACCTGCACTCACCAAGCGAAACGCAGAGGTAAACCTCTACTTCACGCTGGTTTTCTGTGAGGTCGTGGTACCACCCCGGTTCGAGCCGGCCCATCCGTGCGACAGCAAAAGCTGCCGCGTGGCTCTACCACTGTTAAAACGCCATCTTCCAATATGGGGTCGAGCTTCGACCTTCCTCGAGCTTCTTCGAGCCGGTTGCCAGGTTCTTTCCCCGCTGAAGTCGACTGATGTCTTCAGCGAAGCTTTCATGTTGGCTGTGCTCTATCCACATCCACTCTGCCCTCTGGATGTGCTGCAATGTCAGTCCGTGCGCCCTTCCTCGTATGGCGTCGACGAACTGCAGTACTCGTGCTGTGGCCCTGATCAATCTCTCGTAGGAAGAGAATCTTTCTATATCTGGCAGGTGTGGAGCGTCCTTGGTGTTGCTCTGGTGCGCCACGATTTCTTCCAGTTCTTCATCATCCCCTGCCTTCTCTTCCTGACGGCGAGGCCATCTGTCTTCGTCCTCGTAAAGGAATGGTGGTCCTGTGAACCATTTGTCACTTTCTTCCTTGCTTACGTAGTTTATGCGCGTTGCCTGGTCTGCGATATTTTCTGCAGTCGGTATCCACCTCCATTGCTCGGGTGACGTCTTCTCAGCTATCTCCCCTAACCTATAAGCCACGTATGGGGTGTAACGCGCCGTATTATTTTGTATCCAGTGGAGCGCCGTAGTGGAGTCTGTCCAATACACTACCTTATCGGCTACCACTCTGTGCTCGCATTGTACGAATTCCGCGAGTCGTGCGCCTATTAAGTTCGCCTGCAACTCTAATCGCGGTATACTTTGCGCCTTAATAGGGGCGACTTTCGCCATGGCTGCCACTAATCGTACCCTAACCGTTCCGTCGCGATATCGTATACGCCAATATGCCGCGGATATGTACGTACGTTCGCTTGCGTCGTTAAAAACGTGAAGTTGACGCTCTACCACTCCTCCCGTAGGAGCATAGCACCTAGGCAGTCGCAGTCGTGACACCTCCTCGCCGACTCGCAGCCACCTCTGGAACTCATCCGCTGCCTCCTCAGGTAGTTCATCATCCCATCCGACCTTCTTCATTCGCCATAGGTCTTGTAGCAGGATCTTGGCGGTGATGGTGAGGTAGCTAAGCAGTCCGAGCGGGTCAAACACAGACATGACTGCGCTTAATGCCTCTCTCTTGGTCGGTGGTCGCTGTAGCGTCTTTACTTCGTGCGGTACCCTATTCATTGAAGTGTTAAAGGTTAAGGCGTCTTCGTCGGCCATCCATAACAACCCTAGGGTTCTGCCTGGGCTGTCTTGCCTTAAGCCTACTTCCTTAGGCTTGCTCGCCAGTAGTTCCTCTGGCTTGTCCTCCAATAGGGCTGCGTGGTTAGAATTCCAGCATGCCAAGGTGAAACCGGCCTTCTGGTGCACTTCCGTAACCTGCCTCGCCGTATTTACCGCTTCCTCTACCGTTGCATAACTGTCTAAATAGTCGTCCATATAATGACTTTGTACGATAGCGTTAAGCGCCAACGGGTATGTCTCTGCGTGTGCGCGCGCGTTATAATCTCTAACACTATGTGCGAGAAACGGCGAGCTCCTCGCGCCGAAAATTATTGACGTCATAACGTACTCCCGCGGTGGGCTGTGTCGCTCGTTTCCTCGCCAGAGAAACAATTGCGCGGGTTGGTCGCGACGGTCGATTTTTACACGCAAGAACATTTCCCTAATATCCGCGGACACGGCTATCTCATTTTCCCTAAATCTAAACAGTATGCCCGATAAGTTCCGTAATAAGTCGGGGCCGTCGAGTAAATAGTCATTAAGACATCTACCGGATGCGCGCGCTGCCGCGTCGAACACTACTCTTGTCTTCCCCGGGATGTTCGGGTTCCGTACTGCGAAGTGTGGCAGGTACCAGCTTTTGGGGTCCTCTCTCTCTGTCCCCTCGGCTTCCCTTGCGTATCCTTTTCCCAGGAGGTTGTCTACCTGGGATGTGTAGGCATCCGGAAACTCCGACGACTGGTCCATTTTTCTTTCAATCGTCCGTAGTTTTCGAGCTGCCATTTCATAGCTGGGTGGCATCCGCACGTTGTCGTCCTTCCATGGCAGTCCCACTTGGTATTGCTCGCCGACCTTCTTCACGAAGAATATGTTGACAGCGCGCTCCTCTTCTCGTCGCGGCCTACTCTTTAGCGATATACCTATAGAGTCTATCTCATACTGCCGTTTGAGGAGTTCCGTTAGCTCCTCGTCCTGGCTGGCAAACGTTCGAATGTCCCTATCTGACCGTTCGCTAGTGCTTGCGACGTGTAATACGGCCTCGCCGTCTTCCCTACACGTTAGCTGCGGCACGGTTCCCTGTATTACCCACCCTAGTAACGTACGTGCAGCTATAGGCTGCCTTCGATTTCCTATTCTCAAATTACGGGTAATTATTAAATGCCAGTTGTCGGCGCCTAATAATAATCTCGGCTTTGCGTCGTCGTAACAAACCGTACTTGGTAAGTCGCGTAAGTGCTTTAAACGCAAGCACTTCCTACTCACAGACTGCGAGCCTATCTTTAAATTTGCGATCGTTAGCGCGCTTATATTATACATCTAACTGCGCGTCTTGCCACGTATGCCTATGTTAACTAATCTACTATCGGCCTCGCGTTGACTGTTATTCACGCCTCGAATGTTAAGCGGTTTCGTCTGTCCTTCCGCTCTTAACACGCGAGCTAAGTCGTCGTCGGTTAATGAAATAGTAGAGCCTTCGTCAAGTAGCGCTTACGTATCAACTTCCTTACCACGCAGTCCGCGTACGGTAATTGGGCACACTTTTAATATCACAGACGCACTACTATTAATATTCGACGTGACGAGCACGGTTTCATCTGGTTTTACCCACGAATTTTTTTTCGAAAAGGTTTTCAGGCGCGCGGGCCTTGCGGGTGTGAAGGAGGGCACGGTGGGGGGCGTTGCAGCTGTCGACGCCGCATTTCCTAGCTTTACATCTAAAGCATCGGTGTTTGCTGTTTAAACACCTAAAACACACCTCATCTTCCTTAACCCACCGGTCGTCCAAACCCATTTGCGCTAGCTTCCTACATTCGGCGTTTAGGTGTTCACCCCCACAACACATACACGAGGCACTACCGGTGTCCTCCTGGGCGGTGAACGTCTTTACGTCGCGGGCCCTATCCTGTACGCGGCGTGTCAATACTACTCTTTTCGACGGCGGCGCCTCTCGTCTTACGGGCGATTCCTTAGTCGGCGCTACGGACGTACACCTACATCCTTATAACACGGCGACGATAATCTACGATCCGCGTCGCGATGAGGCGATGGCAATCTATGTATACCTACATCCTTACACGGCGACGGTGATCTACAATCCGCGTGGCGATGTGGCGATCTATGTATAGGCGATAGAGTGCGGCGTTGGACGCGCGACGGCGACGTAACCCGTACACGGCGATCCACCTGGTTCATTTCTACGGCGACTCCATTATCCCTCTGTATTGTTTCTACGCCACGAGGTTGAACATCATTCGCTACCGTCCTCCCCTGGGCATCTTCAGCGTGGCCGTTACCGGTTCGCCTATTCGGTGGGGCCTGCTCTATCTCGATGCGGGGCGCGGGCTGAGACGGGCCGTAGGTCGTATCCCCCCGCACAGTCTCCACGTTCTCTAACCACCTATCAACGCGTACCCTATTTTCTGCTAAATCGTCTTCGTTTAGACTTTCCCTATCTGTTTCTTCCTGCAGTTGAGCGATGTCCCTTGCGTATTTCTTCTTAATAAGATCTTCTTCAATTTGCAATTGCTTCCTTCTAATTGCAGCTAGTTCCTCCGCGGTATACTCGATTTGCATTAACTTTGCTATCGCGCTAGCTGTCGACCGGGCTGAACGGACTGAACGGACCGACAGGGTGCGGGGCGCGAGTCTATGTACAACGTCTGCTACAGGCGCGACGGTATGCATTATTGAACTAGTCTCTGTTATCGGAAGATCTTCTATAATCGCGGCGAGCGTCTCTGTATGCGGCGTGGATGTGCTAACCTCTCCTAAGCGAACGGTTGTAGACACGGACATAGCGGGGCGCGGTGGCGGGGGTGCGGGTGCGGGTATAGATGCGGGCGCGAGCGGGGCCTGGGGCGCAGCGGAGGGCGCTTGTGCCAACGCGAGATAATCGGACGGGGACGCGGGTGCTTCTTCGAATATCCGCATTCCTACCGGCGTTTCGTTGTCGTTCCGTGTCTTCTGGCTTCGTGTCTTCCTCATGACGTCCCACGTTGCGACCTCCGATCGTCTTCAAAAAGACGCACGTATTGGACGCCGTTCCCGCCACAAGGGCGTTGCCAGATGGTCACAGTTTGGCACTGTTAGGGAGCAACCACCTGGCCGCGTAAACGCGGTTTAAGAAACAAGAATTGTCTGGAAACAGACAATATGACGTATATGACGTAGCCGCAAGAAACAGAGAAGAAGTTAGTACCGACGATCTTCTCTCTTCGTCGACGAACTTCTTTCTTCTTTGAAGATCTTCTTTCTTCTGAAATTACCTTCTTTCTTCTGTAATTACCTTCTTTCTTCTGCAATTACTTTCTTTCTTCTGTAATTACCTTCTTTCTTCTGGCTTTTTATCCAGCGACGATGTACCAAGAATATAATGGATCGAAGTGGACTGTATTTATTTACTGGAGCTAGTGGACTGTATTTATTTACTGGAGCTAGTGGTTTGTATTGATTGATTACTTTACTTATATTACGCTAGGGGACTGCTTAAATAAAAAATGGTACTGTAGAACTATACTGTATTCAAGGTATTTACAATTTGGCACTAATAAACTATATGGTATATGTACAGAGAGGGGTCTACACTTATGGGGTCTTGATTTCTCTTGAGTCTTCTTTCTTCAAGTGCCGCTTTCGAAATGAACGACTCACAGACATTTTTTTTTTTGCGCCCGAAGCAATTGGAAAAGGGCTACCACAGAGGGAGGCGGAAAATGCATTATGCATACCACGACAGCCGGTCTGTCCTGGTTATGCGGGACTCACTGCCTACCGGGGGACCTAAGTGATACCCGCTAAAAACCGCCTTTGGGGAGTGGCAACTAGCTGTTTAAAGCTTCTTATGCCGTATCGGAAGCGACCCTCTTTTGGGAAAAGAGGGCGCAGGCGGCTAGGAGCCGCTGAGGGAGTGCCTACGAAGGCAAATTAATTATGAATAATTTAATTAGAGTTGGCCTGAGCCGCCATGAGGCAGTTCAGGTCGTTTGACAGTTTATTAGGCGGGTCCGAGAGAGAGTTTCTCGGCCTGCGGACTCGATAGCGAGAGGAGAGTGGGGCTGCATAAGTAGCTGCCTCACGAATAAGATGATTGGAGTGCGACTCTGAGGCTTTGAAGAAGTTCTCAGAGAGTTTTTTAAGAAATTGTTGAATTGTAGGGAGCTCTAGGTCCCGATGAAGGTCGGCATTACGGACGTACCAAGGTGCGTTCGCAGCTCGACGACAGAAAAGGTTTTGAACTACTTGGAGTTCATTAATAATTTTAGGGTTAGCGTGGGCAAAAATGGGGCCCGCGTAGGACATGACTGGTCGTATACAGACCTTATAAAGGGTACGCTTGTTTCTGAGGGACATTTTACTATGTCGGCCCAACATACTGTTGAGCCTATTCAGGTAAAAACGTGCGTGACGGGTTACTCTTTTGACGTGGGGCCTGAAAGTTAGCCCTGTGTCTAGAGTGACACCTAAATATTTGGCAGACGTATGCCAGGGGACAGGGGTCCCTAGCATACGTATTGGTGGAGTGTTTTTGAGACGGCGTCGTTTATAATCGAAGTGAATGGCGGAGCTCTTCTCCGGGTTCACATAGATGCGCCATTTTTTGAACCAAGCTTCTAGGTCATCAACTGACTTTTGGACCTTGTTCCGTATGAAAGGTAGCGAGATACCTTTACAGTAGAGAGCAGTGTCGTCTGCGAAGAGGGAGAGCTGAACACCTTTCGGCGGAATGGGAATGTCGTTGGTGAACAGGATGTACAGCAGAGGAGCAAGTACTGAGCCCTGAGGGACACCAGCTTTGATGGGGCGCTGTGAAGATAGCGTGCCTTCGTGTCTAAAACGAAAGGTACGATGATTTAGATAAGAGGCCACGAGACGTATTAGACGATCGGGGAGACCAATTTTGTATAGTTTGTAGATAAGGCCTGTATGCCAGACTCTATCAAAGGCTTTGGCGATGTCGAAAAAGACCGCGATAGTCTTATGACGACGGGGATAAAAACCGCTGAGGATATATTCCACAATATGGTGAACTTGTTGGGGGCAGGAGTGTTTCGCTCGGAAACCGAATTGATGGGGAATGATAAGAGGGTCACCGTCTGTGGGAAACAGATGGCGCCTCATGCGATTTTGGATGAATCTTTCAAAGAGCTTGCCCATGGCCTTGAGGAGGCTAATGGGGCGATGACTGGAGGGGAGGTTGAGAGGCTTGCCTGGCTTGGGAATACCAATCACAGTTGCCTCTTTCCACGTAGTGGGAAAGTAACTAAGGTTGAAGCAGGCGTTGAAGATAATAGATAAAAAGGTTAACACCTGCTCAGGAAAGTGTATTAGGGCTTGGTTGGAGATGCCATCCGCGCCCGGAGCCTTTTTGGGCTTAAGTCCTTTGATGAGGGATGAAATCTCATCATTGGACACAGATATAGGTTCGGAGGCTGTTGGGGGTGAGTTCCGGCGGCGGACCTCATCTTCCACTGCCTGGACGTGTGAAGGGTCAACGGGTTGAGAGCTGGGAGAGCATTGAGCGGCAATGCTGTCTGCAAAGCACTCAGCCTTTTCCTCGTCCTCGAAGGCTACCGTACCGTCGGGACGGGAGAGAGGGGGAGTGTGGGTGATAGCGTCTATGCGGAGGGCTCTTGCCATCCGATAGTACGTTGTATGAGAGGGAGAGATATTCTCCATGAGTTTACTCTTTTCGAGGTCTCGAAATTCAGAGAGGCGGAAACGGAGTTCTCGTTGAAGACGATTAGCCGTGTGCCTATATTCGGGCGTGGGATATTTTGCTGCTCTCCGGAAAGCAGCTTTCTTGGCTTTTAATAGGTTTCTAATATGTAGGGGAAGCCCACTATTATTAGTAACCGGGACTACCCTATCATTCTCCTTAAGGGAGGTTTTAATAAGGGTGGAAAGTGAATCGACCGCGGTGTCGAATTTTTCGGGACTGTCTAAGTCCGACGATAGGGAGATGGTAGAGTCCTGTGAGTCCAGAGCATTCGCTAGGGACTCCTTGAAGCCTTTCCAATTTGTGAAGGTTTTAGTCGAGGGTGTTGAGGGGGGTGGCTGATGGCCAAGAATGAGGGAGACCGGTCGGTGGTCGGATCCTACATCGTCTAGTGTCTCGATTGCCCTGAGGTTGAGGGAAACACTTTTGAGTAGTGCAAAATCTAGCACGTCGGGAGCGTGGTCAGTGACATCGGGATAGTGAGTAGCACCTAGGGGACTGTGAACGGTGAGGTCAAGAGACTGCGTGATATCGAGCAGTGTCTTGCCACTAGGGGAGGTAGTACGGCATGTCCATTCAGTATGCTTGGAGTTAAAATCTCCAAACATAATGACTGAATTGCCTAAAGATAAAATAGACTCAAAATCTTTCTTGAGGGGATGGGTTCCTGAAGGGATGTAACAGGAGGCTATGAGGATGGACTGATGTCCAGTCATAGCTAGCCTGCATACCGTGGCTTCCATATTGGTAAGCTGCGGAGTAGAAATGGGAGAGCAGTGGAGTGACTTCTTGTAATAAATGGCCGTACCGCCACCTCGGCGGTCGTGCCTGTCATTACGAAGAAGAGAAAAGTTTTTAATAGAAAGGCCTTTAGTGTCCTTAGTTTTGAGATTAGTTTCCTGTAGGAGGAGGAAATCGGCTTCACGATTTTGAAGAAAGAGCTTAAGTTCTGGGAGGTTATTTCGCAAACCGCGAATATTAAAGGATACAAGCGATAAACCCTTAGGTTTGATACGACCGTGAGACTTTAGTAGAGCAACCTGCTCTGTCATTGTAAGTTAAGTTAATTAAGTTAACTTAACTTACAACGAGCACAAAAGATTATGATGCTCTGCAAGAGCGAGGAGACGGTCCTGAGGGGACCTTGCAGCGCGCAACTTGCGTGCTAACACAGCGATTTCCCCAACGTCGATGTTCCTAATAGCGGAATACACCGTTTTTAGGTCATCAGCCATTGAGGGCTGTGATTGTTGTGGGGCGGAGGTTGTTGTCCGCGGTGGGTCTGCCTTTTTGGAGCTCCAGGGGAAGACTGGAGGCTGCATAGGCTTAGAGAAGCCCGGAGGGGGACGAATAATGCCCTAAGGGGGCCTAAGGGGACCCAGAGAGGGTCGAGAGAAGCCCTGGATGGGCTGAGAAAGGCCCTGACGGGGCCGTTGGTAAAGAGCCGGGAATGATCGGTCATTGACCGGTGGTGGAGCTTGCTTACTGGGGCGAGGATGAGGTGCGCAGGGGCAGACTCTGTAGTTTGCCGGGTGGCCTGTTTGTTTACACAGGACACATGCGGGTGGGGATTCGGCGTCTTTGGGCCGAGGACACTCTTTAGTGTTGTGGGATTCAAGGCACTTAACGCACCTGGGTGGGGCGGAGCAGTTGGCCGCCGCATGACCATATAGCTGGCAGCGGTGGCACTGCGCCGGGAACCCCCACCTATGTGGGGGCTCAACCCTCACTCCCGACAGGCCACACACTGTGCGTACCTGCAGGAAGATGGGTTTTGCCTCCGGCACGTTGTTTAAGATGACAAGGGCAAGAGAGAACCACTGGCCCGTTCTACTGTGCATTTTGTGCACGGCTTCTACGGGGAAACCTTGGGACTTAAGGTCCTCAAGGATTTCCTCGTTGGAAAATTCGAAGGGGACGCCGTGGATGACGGCCCTGACATTACGCTTTTCCGGAAGAGCGTATGTATGGTAGGAGACTTGTTCGGCTGTGAATAGCTTGGTGATACTACGGAAGGCATCGATAGAGTTGGGAATGATTTTAATAGTCTCCCCGAGGTTAATCGCATGGTCATATTTAATGCCTGCGTCGTATAAGGATTTTGACAACTTGGTGAATCTTGGCTTGTCTCTTAGGAAGACAGGGGGCGGGATTTGCTTCTTTGCAAGGACTGGGGCTCAGCGGGAAGCTAGCTTGGATGGTGGGGCGATGTCCATTGACATTAGGGTAGCCGTAGCAGCAGCGAGGGCTGCGGGGGCAGGGACGGCAGCGGGAGCTGCGGGGTTTGAGGCAGCAACGGGGGCTGCGGAGATTGAAGGAGCGGCAGGGGCCGCTGAGACGGGAGGTGTGCGGTTTTTCGCGGTGCGCTTACCGCCGCGTTTTGAGGAGACAGTCGTGAAGGACGACTCACCGGTTCCGTCGGAGTCACAGGACTCCGATGAATCGGTGCCAGAATAGGTGGCGGGCCTCTTCCGGGGGGCCGACGCAGTGGACTCAGACTCGGAGCATGCGTATTCCATATCTAGAGGGGCGAAAGAGTTCTTGGACTCTAGGTAGGCCGCTATAACGGGCGGCGGTTGAGTTGCCTGAGGGGCATATGAGGCAAAAGTTGCCACTATTGCGGCGAGAGCCGAATTATCTAGCCTATTAAGGCCTGACACGATAGACCCTATAAGGTCTTGTTTAGACATGATGCTAAAAACGAATGGGGCTGGGGGGATGCTGTTCTGAAAAGAACAGAGACGTTCTGAACCTATACAGTAAGGGCGGGATCACCGTTCTCAAAAGAACGGGACGTTCTTTATCCCAGGAGTAATGCCCTTATTCTTAAAAGAGCAGGGCCTTGCTCTGAAAAGAGCAAGTAACTCCCTAGAAACAGTATACACGTACACGTTATACAAATAAATAACGAAAACAAAAATAGAAATAGTTAACAAAAAATAACAAAAAATATAACAGGTAACAAGCGGAGGTCAGTCAAACCTCCCCGCCCGAAGACAGGGGGGCAAGAACTGATAGCAAAAATGACTCACCAAGGCGTCGACGCTGTACAGCGCGAGCAGGACAGCAGAGGCGCGAGAGCGAGAGAGCACTACCGTACGGGGACGGCTGCGCGGACTACCTGAGACGACCGCACGAGAGCGGTGCCACAGGCGGAAATGACTCACAGACCAAAACGCCCTTCTTATATGCCGCAAGAGAGCGTCTTAGCCTGTGAGTAGCGTCGCACGACGATGCCGCGCACTCATTGGTTTTCGATCTGCTGCCGGTGTGCGGGGTGCGCGGGGCGCAACGGGGTATGAAGGGGCGACGGGGTGGTGGTTCCCTCGCCGTCCGTAACAACAATATTATAGAAAAACAGATAACATCACAAAATATGTATCATATGTACAGAAACTCATCGAAGAAAAGTAGATAATATCTACTAAAGCGCGGTAGGGTAAGAATAACCACTATATCAATGAGGACAAGATTCAAAAGTGGAGGGCAGGAGATCGGTAGCATTTTCCTAATAACATTTGAAAATAATAAAAACATTGCAATTGCCAACCTGCCACTTAATTTCTTTTTGTATAACGTTACCCTACTCTAGGACTTTGTCCTTTATCGTGGAGGCAGTTTACAAACATAAATTACATAAGGACAAACATGCAGACGCGGAACACTTATAATAAAGTACGCACACAATTAATATAAAAATGACCGGAAACCGAATGAGCTGGCCGGAGAGAAGTCTTTACATAAACAGTGATTTTCGCCTAGAGCGTCCCTTTCCGACTCTGCCGTTCACTTTTGTCACATAAATTTGCTTTATCACTCTTTCCTCGCTCATTCTTTCTATATAACCAAACTGCTGAGGCATTTCTTTTTTAATCCTGGTCACAACATCATCTTACAAACCACACTTTTCTTTTACCTTACAAGTACTTGTAAGAGTAATTTAAAAACATATAAGATATAATGTGAATGAACAACGGCATACGAAGCGTGAAGCTTTTCACTCTCATAACGTCTTTGAAAATACCTCCAAAAATGGAACACGAAACAGTAACATTATACACGAAAGTTACCTTAAATTTTGTCGTGGGAATGATAACGCGTCTGCTTACTTTCCCTTACAATTTAATTTATACCTTTATTCTTTATATCAAAAATACTGGCAATGTTATTAACATTACTAATAATCCCTTTAACCATTCCTGGTAAGCTTAAAATGCTTTTGCCGAGAATGGCACACAATGATTCAGTCGCATGGCGGATTATAACCCACGACCTTTAAGTTCGCGATCGGCAAACTGCTAAACGCTACTGTCGCTTTTATATTCTGGCTTATTTATTTTTTTACTAGCTGTTCCCCGCGACTTCGCCCGCGTGTACTTTAGGGTTTTAATTTTGTTGCGCGGAACCCTAATTTTTTTTCTAAAATATAAGTAGCCTAAGTTACTTCTTATAACATCAGATATCTGTCAGTGAAAGTCCCGTCAGAATCGGTCCAGCTGTTTCGGAGATTATCCGGAACAAACAGACAGACAGACGGACTTAAAATTGTTTTTTTTTATAGCAGAAGTGTGACAAACGAGCACGCAGTCCACCTGATGGTAAGTGGTTGCGGCGGCCCATAGATATCTGCATCTATCCTCTATTACACATCAAAATGCAGATGCGTTGTAACCCGTGAGGACTAAGATGGAACTTACATATGCATTATGCATACTTTCATATGCATTTAGTATAAAGTTGTTATTTTGACATTACAAACAGACACTTCAATTTTATTTATTTGTATGTATAGACATAGATTCATAGGGCACGAGCAGCATACGCATTATTACATTACATTACTATGTTTTATTAACTCGCTTACTTGTCTGTTCGGTACAAATTTTAAAATTGATTTTAAACTTCCTTCCTTTGTGCTGGTGACTTTAAAATTCGTTTTGCATTTTTTGTCTATTACGTCTGTCTTTTTTTTGTTTGTTCGGTACAAATTGAGCAATTGATTTGAACTAACTTACCGATGAGTTAGAGATTCGAAACTTTAAATCTAGCTCAGGACTAGAAACGTGGTAGAAATCGTTGTCATTTACAATTACAATTTATTGTAAGTAAGCTTCTAGAGATATAGAATTTATTATTTAAATTGGCTGTCATCAAGTAAAAAGCATCTTATCTACAAACAGTTTGAAGATATACTTTTTCAGAGGAGTAGTGTAATGTTATTCATACTGCTCTTATTATCCCGTCATAAGGGTTCATTATATTACTGTTTTGTTCTCATTATCTGTCATCATTTACGACCCTAAACATAACAATTGACTTGAACAGTAACTCTCATAGTTGTTATCGACAGCGGGAAATAAACCAAGAGATAAGCTGCAGCGTCTTCCTAATAAGGACTAGAAAATAAAAAACTATGGTTGCCACCACACCTGCCGAGTGTGGCAAATATTCTCCTTCTTGCAATCTTTGGGGAGCCCTATGTTTAGTAGTGGACTTCGATAAGCTGAAATGAACGATAATGACGTTTATTAAAATCGATAATGTTTAGTAAATAAATCTATTTTTGTGTTGCTGACTTACTCTACTCATATTATAAACGTGAGTTTGTGAGGATGTATGGATGTTTGTTACTCTTTCACACAAAAACTACTAAATGGTTTTTAATGAAACTACAATTATATAGCTCATACGTCAGAATATCACATAAGCTATAATTAATAAAGCTATTGTGTAAATTTGCCAAAATATGACGATAAATGTTAAGTAAATCGAAAAAAAAAACACGACGTCTTTTGAACACGCATCACGCAAAAATCTGTCAACTGATTTGGATGGGACTTTCGTTGGCAAATAGTTGATGATATAATTTGGGCTATTTTTAAAATAATTACACGCGGGTGAATCGTGGGGAACAGCTATTTTAATGTTTTTTTTTTATTATGGTATTTTCACAATGTTTCATCACGCTCTCGTGTTACTAGGTAACCTTGCCAAAAGGCATTAAATCCAAGTCAATAAATACATTTCATATGTAAGTAATACCGTGCAAATCCGGCGTAAGAGGATTTATCATAAGCCCATTTTGTCCCGTAGATGTAAGAGACGAGTATGGGAAATTTTTATGGCTTCCGATATTAGGTGGCATAAGCATCTCGATTATCATTACAGTTAATCACTAGTCCACCGTTGAACACAGGCGTCTCCCGAGGAATGCCACAAAGTACAACTTTTGTACGTGGTAGAGCCATGCTGCAGCTAACTTTGTTGTATAGTTGTAGCACGAATGCGTCGGCACGACCGGGAAAGGATCACGGTCTCACAGAACACCAGCCTAAAATAGCAGCTTAATGCTGCTGTGTTGAGTGTAGAGAACCGGAGACCCTTTTTACTGGAAACCAGGCATTTCATCATAGTTCTCACGACTAACAACGCATCTGCATCTTGATTCGTAATCGAGGATAGATGTAGAATGTCTATAGGCCACAGCAACCACCCTTATTCTATAAAAAAAAGTACTGTTCTGAGCCACATGCATCCATCGACTTCCTGTATGTCTTACCAGGTCATCACTCCATCTAGTGATCCCTATACTTTGCTTACCGGAACGAGGTTTCGATCAGGAGGTATTATCTCCATTACGTTAGAAGCAAACTCTCAGAGTAGCAACGTCAATTATGCCACACGTCTGATACTACTATCGTTAATTCGACTGCCAGAGTTATGGCCTAATACTTAAACGCTGCTCAATTTTAAGATATCTTTAAGTCTCGTGATGTCGCAGTCACATTGACTTAAAGTGATAGAGACAGCAGTATTTGAGCATATATGATTGAAGAAAATCCTCCTTACATCGGAAGAAGTCCATGTCCAGCAATGGACTTTTAAGTACTGATAAACAACAAGAAGAGAAAATAAATAATAGATAATATAATAATATAAAATAATAAAAGGAAATAACAAAAAAGAAATATTTATCCGATTCACAAAAATAAACAGGACTCTTACAAAATCATCTCCTAATGTCTAATTTTCACCTTGACGATTACCTTGTACATTTCGCAAATTTTGAATTTAGTTTATTAACAAAGTTATGGGCAAGCCAATTTTCCGTTCAAGTCTTTATTTGCATCAATATTATTCTCAAACTTTGTAGAGGCTAACGACTGAAATTTCATAAAAGACTCGAATTATAACTATGCGGCTTGAATGACATTTAAAACATACTCATTGTTTGTACCTTTGGAAAATGGTTATTAATATAATTTTAGAGACGTAATAATAGTAAAAAACCGGCCAAGTGCGAGTCGGACTCGCGCACTGAGGTTTCCGAACAAATCTGTAGGTATATAAGTTTAAAATTATGAAAAATATTTTTATTATATGATGTAACTAAAAATTTATGCCTTTCGCAATTTTTTTCCTTTATCTGTGCTATAAAAGGTTGCTTTGTACCAAATTTCAAGATTCTGAGTTCACGGGGCACCCTGTAGGTTTTGATTCCCTTGCGAATGTCAAAAATTTGCGGCATAAACGGCTGTATCTTTTGATTGCGTTTGCTTAGAAGTTTGATTTTTTCACAGCTCCAAGGGACAGTAGGCTTGAGTATTTGTTATGAATTTTAGCTTCATACCTCCACGCGTTCTTGAGAAAAAGGGTCTTGACAGACAGACAGACAGACAGACAGACGGACAACAAAGTGATCCTATAAGGGTTCCGTTTTTTCCTTTTGAGGTACGGAACCCTAAAAATAACTTATTTACACGTTTCCGATATTATTTATACATGCCGTGTAGCGACGGTGTAAGAAAATCCAATGACCCATATGCGCGCACAAAACCCATGAGCGTTGTAAGAGGCGACAGTGGGAAATAAAACAGGAGATGGGCAGCAGCATCTTCCTGATAATCACTCAACTCAAAATATAAACAACAAAAGACTGCGATTGTTGCGAACTCGCCTGCCAAGCACGGCACTGTTACGAATTTCCCTCCTGAAACAATATACAAGGAAGGCCCTTAAGCTTATCGAAGGTCAAATACTGAACATATTCAGCAGTTGACATTCGATGAGCTGTAACGAATGAATGAACGAATGTGTTTCCTACCTTTCTTTTAAACAGAATCTTAACGTTTTAGTAGGCAGAAACGATTAGCCCTGAATAAAGTTTTTAACAAATTGTATTTTTTTATAGAAATGGGGGCAATCGAGCATGCGGCTCACCTAATGGTAAGTGACTACCGCCGCCCATGAACAACCGCAATACCAGGGGAATTGCAGATGCGTTGCCGGCCTGTAAGAAAGGTGTAAGCTCTTTTCTTGAAGGTCCATCAGTCGTATCAGAAAAATCGCTGATCGTAATTGATTCCACAAGGAAGTTTTACGAGGAAGAAAACATATTCTAAATCGCACAGTGGTGGACCGCCAATCATCCAGATGATGTGGATGGTATCGGGAGTTCTGCCGCGATGTGCGATGGTGAAATAAAGAAAATAAAGCAAATATATATATATATATATAAATATTTAGATACATATATATAGTGTTTAGAGAAAATATTTGAATAATACTGATTTATAATTTTTGTTCGAACTGGCAAGTAAATCTGCAATGTATTTACGTTGCATGGAGTTCATTTTCTGTCCAAGAGTCCATTTGAGTTGTTACCACCTCCACACCCACCTGCTGCAGCTGTACTGTGCTTCTAGCACAAATGGTCACATTGACCGGGTAAGGACTACGCTACCAGCGTAAAATAGTAGTTTAATGCTGCTGATTCTTATGGTGAGTGTAGAGAACTGGGAAATAAACATCTTTGTTGTGATCTTACCGCGCTTTACAGGTTACTTTATCGTACGTAATGCATACAGCAATGGAGTGGAATGATTTGCCAGCATCTTTTTTCCATCCAATTACAATAGAAATAGATTTTTATTCAATATGGATTATGCCTGTGGGCGTCCTCTGCCAATCAAACCGTAGCGTGTTGAGCTATTGTGAATTGCGGCAGGTTTGAACTATCTATAAAAAGAGTTAATAATTTTTATAAGTTACACGTGTATACATAAATTACATGAAATCATTTTAAGTTATTTAATAGTAAAAAATCATCATCTCCACCAAAAACCTTTAGAATTACAGGTACCGAGTGTGTATACTACAATCATGTAGGATTTCCATCATAATCCTCACAGGTGACAAAGCATCTGCATTTTGATTCTTTATTGAGGATAGATGTAGATGTCTATAGACCGTGGTATCCACTTACTATCATATGGACTATCTGCTCGTTTGTCACACTTTTTATATAAAAAGTTAAATGCATTTGCCAGATGATACAAGAGGTTATTTAAAAAATAATAAAAATGTGAGAGCGATGCTGAATATGCCCTCATGGTTATGCAATTAATACTACCTAGACCATTTTTTATAGGAGATAAGTGATTACCGCCGCCCATGAACAACTGCAACACCAGGGGAATTCCAGATGCGTTGCTGGCCTTTCAAAAAGGAGTACGCTCTTTTCTTGAAGGTCCTTAAGTCGTATCGGTTCGGAAAAATCTCTGGTGGTATTCGGTTCCGCAAGGAAGTTGTGCGAGGAAGAAAATTTATTTTATCATCACACAGTGGTGAACCGCCAGTCATTCAGATGGTATGGATGGAATCGTGAGTTTTGTCGCGAAATGCGATTGTGAAGTTGTGCGGTTGGAATTAGTCCGAACAATTCCTCAGAGCACTCCCCGATTTATTCGCCCCCAGTCCGAGACTTTGTTCAACAAAGTCTCGACTACAGACACACGTTTGTTCCGGCACACGGCGACGTTTTCCCGACAAATATTGGCACGGCCAGATTTGGGATTCGTTCCAACAGCTCCGGCTGAGGCTGCTTCCGAAAGGACTCGGGCAGGCCACTCGTCCGAGCTTCACGCGCCTCCTCGGAATACCTGCCTTCAGCCTCGATCAACTCGTCCGTGAGCGAAAATAACTGGTCGTAGTCTGCGAAGCAGGAGTCCAGGACTCCCTTTTCCACACCCGAATCCTCGAGCTCAGCGTAAGCCTCCTCCACTGCAACCCTTCGAGCATCGAGCTGCTCGAACCGCTTCATTAACTTATGGACCCTATCCGGTCGACCTATCAAAGCATGGGCGCTGGTGGCCCAGCGTAACTCAGTCCGCAGGCAACGGATTAGTATCTTGGGCGAGGACATCACTACTAAATACAAATTACGACGCGGCTCGAGCACAATTACAAAATAACAAATACAACAAAAAATTAACAGTTAACAAATGCAGTTCCTATCAAATCGAGTTGAATAGAAATTATACAAATACGAATTACTACTTATCAAACCAAATACAAGTTAGTACAAAAGAAAAGACACAAACCAAATTAACAAATAACAAATACTATTGCGATCAAATCAAGTTAAATTCAAATTGCGTAAATACAAATTACTACTCTTTAGTTCAAATACAAATTACAATACGAAAGATACATAAACGAAGATACACATCACGGTCGATCAACAAAAAATGCCTAGCTCGGAAATCGACCCTTCGATAAGTAATCCACTACAGCTATCCGACAACGATAATTAACCGATTACGTAAAAATAACCATCTACCTACATGACGCAAACTCCCGCTTGTGCACTAACCGAGCGCGGTTTTTCAAATTTACCCGCTAACAACAAACAAGCAAGCCACAAAAGAAAAGAAATTTATTATTACGTATATAATTAAAAAATATATTTTTACGTATTACGGACGAGCGTGATTG
Source organism: Parnassius glacialis (assembly GCA_033319125.1). Lineage (NCBI taxonomy): Eukaryota > Metazoa > Arthropoda > Insecta > Lepidoptera > Papilionidae > Parnassius > Parnassius glacialis. The sequence continues at coordinate 12,191,657 of JAVANC010000014.1, forward strand.
TAGACACAAAATTAAACCAATCAACCCAACGCTCCCTGCCTGCAAGATTGCTTAATTTTTATCAAACACTATGGTCGGGATCGACCGGGAATCGATCCCGGAATCGCGCTCTGCTACCAAATGTTACGGCCTGCAACTACCTATCCCAGAAGTAGGGTCCTCCGCGGCTCATAGAAGAAGAACCTACCAGCAGGTGCAGGTCGGGCGTCCTAACGCCAAGGGTGAAAAGTTTCTAATTACAATAAACAATCTGGGGGGAGCGTTCTATTCTAATAAACGGAGTTTACTTACCTCTATCCAAGGCAACTGGTCCCTCAGGATTCGGTCAGGTCGCATGTGGTTTTATAGTGCTAGGAAAGTAAAGGTCAGTGATGTGTATCTGGGTGTGGCTGGTAGTGTTATTGACCTTATTAGACCGTTACCCTCTGCAGCAGTTCGGACCTCAGCACCTCTCCACCTTACGTCACTTTCTTCATTAGTCACGATGACGGTCCAGTAACTCTGTCGTACGATTAACTACCTTACAGAAGCCACTAACTCTCGTTTGTTATAACGCCTAACTTGCGAAACGAACACAGAACGTACGGATCAAAAGTCACTGCCGTTTCGCGTGGCCACAGTTATTTCTACAATATCAAATACCGCACTAGTAGCTAATCCAGTCGAATCCACTTATACGGACTCAGCGTTAAACCCAAAAGTCCCGGGTGAAGCTCTCAGCAAGGAATACGTGCTACAATTCCCAGTCAGTATATTTACTATACGCGCCTACCATTACGAGTTCCCGACAAAAATGGACCGCGTGCTATCTATCGCAGCGATGAATTTGGACTCGCTTGTCCTTGCGTATCCTCGACACGACGGGACGTCAAAACCGGTATCGTAGAGGCGCGCGCGCTCTCTGACGTCAATTATTGACATTAGCGCTTGGCGCGAACACATAGCTATGCGGAAAGTATCACCAGTGCTGTCATCCGCATAGCAATGAATGTTGCCGGTTTGCAACATGTCATTGACATGCAGAAGAAACAGCGTTGGCGATACCACGCAGTCTTGTGGAACATTAGCGTTAATGGGCTTGTAATCGAAGCATGCATCTTCTACTACGACCTTGAAGCTCCGATCTGTAAGAAAACTGGTGATCCAATTGCACAATTTCAGCACCATACCGTGGAACGTGCCGGTCACAAGCACCACACATGTATTATAACGTCTAGAACATAAAGTCCTAAAATCTATTATAGTGTTATCTTGTATTTACATCTAACGGCTTTCTGGATTTCATAAATTTTTTACGTAATGATACCTACTGAGAAATAAGTGCAGCGTCAAATTAGGGTGTCGCTTAATGAGCAACCATGGCTCTAAATTTCTTCAAATATTCTTTTCAGTAACAAGTGGATAACTATGCCCAGCTGTGGGCATAAAAGGCGAACTTCACTTTTACTCGTAATATAAAACAAAATACGCGTTAAATAATAGACAATGTTCTTATTTCGTGACTAGGGTGGGATGATGTGCGATTGTTTTCTGAACGTCTATTATCTATTATGTTACATGTACAATTTAATAAACGTTAAGAAAATTTTCAGATAAGAAAATAAATTTACTTTAAATACGTATAGAAAGAAAGTATATAAAAAGGATTTCAATTGAAGTGTCAACAATCTTATTGTTAATATCTTTATCATATTATCATAAATAGTTAACGATTGTTAAAATTCTTGTTGGCTTTCTATTCAGAAGTTGTTGTAATGAGTTGTATATTTATAACTCTAAACTTGAATACATCTCCACAATGTGAGTATCATCGGTACCGAAGTTACTGTTTTAAAATTAACCATTAAATAAAAAGTAAAACTTGACTCAACAAAACTAAAATAACAAATCATTTAAGCTAAGACAAACCTAAAAAGAATAATAAATAGGTACGTGTGTCGAGAGAAAGCCCTCGCCTACAAAAACTATTATGTGGATTCTTACATTCTTTTCAGTAGTTGAAGACGGTTTCTACTTTTAAATTAAAAGTTTAATTTAGTATTTTACCCTTTTGAGGGGACGAAGCAATGTCAAAGCTATAAACTGGAATGTTGTCTAAATAGTTCAATAAACCATCGACCTGCCCACTTTTTTTACGCTTATGGGTTGAAATTTTTAAATTTTAATGGAACCACCTTAAGGTATTGCCTATTTAATTTAAAAAAAGAATCATTTTAATTGGGTCGGCCGATTCCGATACGCATTGAATATAATAACTCCTCCCTAATGAATACTACACTACACATTGAATAAATAGTATGGTCTCCAGTATGTGAACATATTCAAGATTGTCACAACCATTACAATAATTAAAAATTTAAAATTTTGTATAACCGACTGCAAATACACTACGAATTATTAGGAATAACTCAAAAACTATTGGTCAGACCTTGATCAAATTTATATGGGACCACATGTGAAGCACCATCTTTCAAATAAAAAAAGATTCATCAAAATCGGTTGACTCAGTAAAATTTATGAGGTAACACACATAAAAAAAACATACAGTTGAATTGAGTACGGTCTTCTTTTGTAAGTCGGTAGAAAAAACATCAAATTTAATAGACCGTAAATCCTCACAAAAGGACGCCAATTCTTATCAAGGAAGATTCGCGAAGCTATTTAAATTAAAAACATTCTTATTTCACGGCACCGTGGCGTAGTGCAGTGGTATATATATATATATATTGTTTTAGTTATATCATGTATCACGCCGTGGACGTTGTAAGAAGGTGTCCGACAGAAACAAACTAAGAAATGGGAAGCTACGTCTTTCTAATAACAAATAGAAAATAAAAAAACTGCGGTTGCCAACCATCTGCCAAGCGTGACAACTATGACAAATATTCCGTTCATGAAACAATTTATGGGGAGGTAGTCCAGCAGTGGACTTTTTTTCAATTATCAACCTGCAAGCGCGAAATTCATCTGTCGTTTTATCAGCCGATTCTAAGTTCCTAAGGCATATGGGATAATAGATATTCTCATCCCAAATTCAACACACGGCGAATTTCCAAAACCGATTAGATGTTGTCAATATGCTATAGTGTCGCAACAAGCGAAGAGGAACTCGCTCCATCGACTTACTCATTTCCGATGTAATATCTACGTAATGAAACCGAAGCGTAGGGTATTAACAAGTAAAAAATAAATAAAAGCAAGACTATTAATGTTCCAGTTGTAAGATTTCAGGGTTCTAAAACCTTCTCTTTGCCAAAGATTCGATGACAAAAACAACATATCAAGGCACAATAACAAACAATTTGTGGTGCTGGGTCAATATTTGTCCGTTAAAGAATCACTAATTATGGATTTTATTGTATGTAGTTTTAACTTCTTTAAAATTCCTGACGTTTCAAATTTGTCCAAAAAATTTTAAGTCTGAAGTATTGGAATTGGAGTTAACCCAAGCTACCCTCAATTTTACATAATAATTAATGTAATGATTACTTATATTTACGTGAACCCTACACATTGAATAAATTTACCTTTACAGATTTTATCGCATTTAATTGTTCTTATTTTTAATTTAACGGGGTACACATGGGTGCTGAAAAGCACCCGAAATGTCGGGAATAAAAAATAAGAACAATTAAATGCGATAAAATCCGTGAAAGTAGTTTTATTCGATAATAATTAATATCTACATCTACGCGGGAAAAGCTTACAGAATCATTGTATTACGGTGGTAAGATTGGCTGAACTTAATTATAACAAATACTGGAATGATTACACGCTTATGGTAGCACTCAGCTGTCCTACTTTTGTGAATTAGGCTGTTTTTTTTTAATTTCAATAGATATACGAATCGATCTTACCAGAGATCGTTGTTTATGCGATGATTTTTGGTCTATCAAAGTGATTTGAACGTCGGGAATTTAAATTGACTAAGGTTAAATGAGATAAATGAAATGAATCCCGGCTCAATATTTATATTCGTGAAGCGACGAGATACATTTATTAAAGCTATCTCTAATCCCAGATAACATGTTAAACACGCATTATTCAAGTAACCAAGGTAATATTGTCTTTCGAATAGAATATTAAAACAGGGATACACAGACGCATTATGGTGTGTAAATATGAATAATGCGTAATAAAGGGGGACTTTAGAATAAAATTGCCGTAGGGAAAAAACGAAAAGCCGTGGTAGCTCAGATGGTTAGCGCTCGCTGTAAGCTTCACAGTACTCGAGCAACATCGAGAAAACATCGTGAGGAAACCTGCATGTCTGAGAAATAAGAAAAAAAAATATTTCGAGGACATGTGAAGTATGCCAACACGCATTGGGGCAGCGCGGCGGATACTTCCTAGCCCTAAAACCCTCTCAGAAATGGGAGGAGGTCTGTGCCCAGCAGTGGGACATAAATAGGCTGCAAATTTACTTTTTCTACTTTAGGGAAAAATAGAAAATGTTTTGGAGAAAGGCATATTAGCTAAATATTAGTAGAAGTTTCAGCGAAGTCCTTTTTGTAAAATATTTTTACAAAATACTAGATGCCCGCATAGAACATACCGTAGAGTTATCTTATGATCGGCTTATTTACACTGATAAACTCCCTTTCGTTCACGAAGACAATGATAATTCGGAGTAACGAGTGAATACTGACACACTCTAGAACTGAAGTAAAGTAGTAGGAAAGATCAAGTATTAAATAAAGCATATGGCTTTATGGAGTGCACATCTCTGACTCAAAAGAAGAAATAATTTTACATTATCAATTCAGTGCTAACACATAGTGTATAGAGGAATTAAGGCACCGACGTCAGATTGTGAAACTATTTTATTTCTTTTGGTGATTTTTTTTTGCCATTTTGAGTGAACGAAGGATTAACATAATTTCCACGTCATCGCAATAGTTACTTTAAAAACTTCATCCTCTATTATATATACTATATACAGTTGCAAACTCCTAGGGTGGATTTTTTTCCAAGGTTATATGGTAACTACTCCCTAAAACTTAATTATTAAATAAAAGAATCATCCAAATAAGTTCACAATTACTAACATATAGTTTAACATACATACCAAAAAAAAAAAGATAAAATAATAGGTTTTCAATACGCTCTTAAACACAGTTTTTTTAATCATATAAGAGTGGCAAACAAGCTTACGATCCAGTAAGTAGCTACTGCAGCCCATAGACCTGCAACCGACTTAAGAAAGGTCACAGATGCAATGCTAACCATAAGAAATAAAATATCATATATAAATTGGCTCATTTACGCTTCAAACCAAAACAGAGGAGTGTTCATTTTATAAGCTTACAGAAAACAAAATGAATGTAATCAACGTTAAGTCGTGAAGGTGGCGCGTGTTACGCGTAACTTAACGATGAGATATGTCATTTCCATTCGTCAGATGTACAGCAGGATTTTCCTACGCCCCTGCCAAGACTAGCAACTATAGCAAATATATATGGGGGAGTCCTATGGTGGCAGCAATGTATTTACCGAAGTAAATCTCTCCCGTACAAGAAAATTATAAATCTTCTAAGACGTAACTTTGTTAATAAACAAGTTTACTAAAGGTCAATAAATACAATACAATCTAGACGTGTGGAGTGCAAGTTTTCGATTTCAATCAAAAGTTGTTTAGAAGAGCTTTGCGATCTTTGTATTATATTTATTAATCTCAAAATTAAAGAAAACTTACAAGTTTGAAAATAAGTTAATAGCATTTTCACGTTGCAGTTCCAAGACATTGCAAAAATTACTACATGTAGTAACGTCATAATACATAGGTCATTGTCTGGGAATAGGCCTCCCCCTCCACCTTCCCCACTTCTTAGTGTCGTAGCAGTTTATGGGTTTTACAAGTTCATGACATTTTCCTACAACACTAACTGCAATCAACATTTAAAATTAAGACTATCAACAGTGATCATAAAAAATTTATGAGACGTAAAGGATATCATCAAATAAAGTAAATAAAGTTGATGATGGTTCCAAACATTAAACTTTTATTCTTAAAAGTTAATTAGAATCGTCAAAAGAAGTAACGACGGTTACAGTTTACTTCCGGGACGAAATTTCTGTGTATTAGTTATCACTTCCTTTCCAATTATGAAAATATTGCTAACAGAAAGTTCTCTTTGAAAGTGATGTATTTCTAAAATTTCAATATTTAATATAAAAATAAAAATTAAAAATAAAAAGTTATCATAGTGGCTCAATCCACAACACAAACAACACAAACTATTTAAACTTTAGACGTGAAAATCGACATCGTTTCATGTCTAATTAAAAAAAGAATTTAGAATAATAAGTCTGTAATGAGGTTCACAATCGTGCGACGAGTAACTATATAATTGGCCATTATAAATTGATGTTGCTAAGTCCAAGTCCAAGTGATAAAAAGTACCAAAAAGCTAGAAACGTTTCGTAGTAGATCCACGCTACAGCTATACTATGATTCGAATTGACCGCGTAACATCACAGAATAGATAATGCTACAAGTAGTAACGCTAGACCTGGATGAACACGAATGGGTCTGTTCAACAGTAAAAGGACCACGCTCTCACATGATACCAGCGTAAAGTAGTCTCTTGTTTGAAACTGGAGACTTTTTTTTACTTGAAACTAGGCTTTTAATTCTAATCCCCAGACGTAAGAACTCATATGTATTTTCATTCTTAATCGAGTGTAGATGTAAATGTCTATGGGCCAGAGAATACACTTATTCAGGTGGAACGTGTACTCGTTTATCACCCGTATTCACGGGTGATAACGAGTTTATATAATTAAAACAGTAACATTTTCTAACCTTAACAAGTAAATATGAAGAAAGCACAACGTTAGCAGGAGACTTATTTTGTAGGAGTAGTTTCCTAGCAGCCGCGACGTCAACAAGATATATAAGAAAAGCTTTTAACAGTAATACTTACTTGCTTTAGCTGTATTAAAAGGCACGACCCAGCCTACGGCGAAGGTCTATTTATCATGACATTTCATTCATGTGGGCGGCTATTTCTATAATAACAGCCTTAATGCTTGTCATGTTAAAAGCGACATATTGCGGAAAATAAAACAAGATTTTGCTTTAGTTAAAATTGGTTAGTATTTGTATTGAACACGTGAAAGACGCTTTTATGATACAATATTTAAAAAAAATCAAAACTCAATCAGAAATCAAAACTCCTTAAAATTATTAAGTCCTTAAGTTCAGTTCTACTTTATAATTTATTTCTAACATTACAGGTAACTGTGTGTTGGAACTGCAGCCCATTGGCAACTACTCCTAGTGGCGAGATTTACAGATGTGTTGACACCAGTTTTGTATCGCCACCAACGCAAAATCAGGAATTTGTATTTAGAAAAACCCAAAATTAGGGGCTTTTTTGGCAATTCAGTTATTAGATATACGATAAATATTAATACCAAGGAATTAAGTGCTAATTAGGTGCTGTAAATATAGGCAATAACAAGGCGCCCCTAATAAAAAATAAAGTAGTTTTTCAGAACATAGCAGATGCAAAATTCAGGTTTTCTGAAAATCAAAATAGAATCAAAATTGCTTTCAAAAAAAAAACCCAAAATTAGGGGCTTTTTAGATGCTAATTAGATGTCAAGTTTAAAAATTAGGTGTTCTATAATTTTCACTGCAACGAACTGTTGAAATTCACTTTGCTAGCAAAACGTCTCGCTAGCAACGCAATTAAGTTATTAGATATACGATAAATATTAATACCAAGAAATTAAGTGCTAATTAGGTGCTGCAAGTATAGGCAATAACAAGGCGCCCCTAATAAAAATAAAGTAGTTATTCAAAACATAGCAGATGCAAAATTAAGGTTTTCTGAAAAAGCCCAAATTAGGGGCTTTCTAAGTGCTAATTAGGTACCAAGTTTAAAAATTAGTTGCTCTAAACATTTCATCGCAACGAACTAATGAAATTTGCGTTGCAGGAATATTGACATAGTTACTTCTGCAACGGCTTCGGAGCTGCGGGGAGTGCAGACCCTTCGTCCTTGCGTAGCAAATCACAAGCACCCATGCGTGCCTGTGTTTTGCCACAGCGGGCGGGGGCTGCTCTCCCTCCGCGTCTACGGCTTTACAAAAACACTCTCGGGGTAGGGCAGACACGACTATGTGGAGTCGGGGCGTTCTGATTTGGTTTTAGTACAAAATCGACCTATCTTATCTATAATTTATAACTAATAAAGCACAAAAAATGCCATTCATACCTATATATATTAATAATTCTAAGATAGATAATTCCCAGAATATTACCGTCATCTACATCCGACCCCAACAATCTTTCAACACTTAATTAGAACTTAATTCCTCGCTATTAATATTTATCGTATATCCATTATCGTGACTGCGTTGCTAGCGAAACTTCTGTCACATAAATTTGCTTTATCACTCTTTCCTCGCTCATTCTTTCTATATGACTAAACCATCGAAGCATTTCTTTCTTAATCCTGGTCACAACATCATCTTGCAAACCACACTTTTCTTTTATCTTACAATTTCTCATCCTGTCATTCAGATTCAGCTCCAACATACCCCATAGTGACAATTTAATAGCTTTTACATTATTTAATGTGACATGTGATATAAATATGGAATTAGAACGTTTAGTTTTAATAGTTGCAGCACGAATGGGTTGGCTCGACCAGGGAAGGACCACGCTCTCACAGAATACCAGCATAAGTTAGCAACTTAAAGATGCTGTGTTTTGTATGGTGAGTGTAGAGAACCGGAGACCTTTTTTACTGGAAATGAGGCATTCCATTTTAGTACTCACGAGTGTCAACTCATCTGCATTTTGATTCGCAAACATAGATAGATGTAGATGTCCATGGGCCACAGCAACCAGTTACCCTCAGGTGGACTGTGTGCTCGTTTGTCACCCTTATACTATAAAAAAGTTTTAAATGAAAATATTAATCTTTGTAATCGCTACAATGTGTTTTAGCTCTCAGTTATTTGTTAATATATTATTATTCTGCTTCAGCTATATAAATATGTAATTTTCTTTCACTCATTTCATTAAATCGACTTTAATGACTCCTACGAGACGAGTTATAAACTCGCAAACACCGCCACTTTTCTTTTATTTTTATTACAAAGATAATAGCTTATATCAGTTATATCCAATTTCTGTATTATTCTTCTGCATCAGACTGTAAAAGATTTTTACCTGGTAGAGCCATGCTGCAGCAATATTATGGTTGTAGCACGAATGGAGTTGCTAAACCGGGGAAGTACCACGCTCTCACAGAATAACAAGCGTGAAAACCAGCTTTATGGTGCTATATTTTGTATGGTGGGGATAGAGGACCGGAAAACTCTTTTTATTGGTAACGGGGCATTCTATCTTAGTCCTCAGGGGTGATTACGCGTCTGAATTTTGATTCTTATATTCTGTAAGTTTAATAAATTAAAAAAAACCTCATTTTATTATAATGTTCGAAGCTTGTAAGAATAATTAAAAACGTATAGGATATAATGTGAATGAACGGCATACGAAGCGTGAAGCTTTTCACTCTCATAACGTCTTTGAAAATACCTCCAAAAATGGAACACGAAACAGTAACATTATACACGAATGTTACCTTAAATTTTGTCGTGGGATGATAACGCGTCTGCTTATTTTCCCTTACAATTTCATTTATTTCTTTATTCTTTATATCAAAAATACTAGCAAAGTTATTAACATTACTAATATTCCCATTAAGCATTCCTGGTAAGCTTAAAATGCCTTTGCCGGGAATGGCACACAATGATTCAGTCGCATGGCGGATTATAACCCACGACCTTTAAGTTCGCGATCCGCGAACTGCCAAATGCTACTGTCACTTTTATATTCTGGCTTTATAATTTTTTTACTAGCTGTTCCCCGTGACTTCGCCTGCGTGTACTTTAGGGTTTTAATTTTGTTGCGCGGAACCCTAATTATTTTTCTAAAATATAAGTAGCCTAAGTTACTTTTTATAACATCAGATATCTGTCAGTGAAAGTCTCGTCAGAATCGGTCCAGCCGTTTCGCATATTACCCGGAACAAACAGACAGACAGACGGACAAACAAACCAAAATATATTAATTTTTTTTATAGGATAAGGGTGACAAACGAGCACGCAGTACACCTGATGGTAAGTGGTTGCTGCGGCCCATAGACATCTCCATCTATCCTCTATTCTGTCTGTTCGGTACAAATTTTAAAATTGATTTTAAACTTTCTTTCCTTTGTGCTGGTGACTTTAAACTTCTTTTTGCTTTTTTTGTCTATTACGTCTGTCCTTTTCTGGGGGCACGGAAGTGCCCCCGCCAAGTGGATTAAAAAGCGGCACGGCCGTACCATCCTTTTCTCGAAGCACTTCAGGCCATTTTCGAAAACCTATAACTTCGTTGTGGATAAAACTAGAAGCCCGAATTTTCAGTAGACATTGTATAAACTCGGTATATTTCAAATTTCATTAAATTTGAACCAGTAGTTTAAGACATATAACTAGTCAAAGTTTCTTAATTTTGTCACTCACTAACTGACCGATCATCAAAACTCTAAGGCACTTCTAGCAAACGTAGAAGCTTCAAATTTGGAATACTATTATTGTTTAGTATACAAATCAAGAGAAAATTAAAATATTTTGCAATTTTGGTCTAGTTTTTGAGATACACCAACTGCATAAACAACTTTGTAATTCCATATAAATATATAGGATTACAAAGTTACATTTGCAGTGAATTAATCATTGTACCTATATATGTATAATATAATGGAATAATAGGTGTAGATAGGTACCTAGACATAACTATCTACAAAAAGAAATGAGATGCCACAAAAACATAACTTGTAAAAAAAGCCAAGTCTCGCAACTCAGTTCTTCTACCGTAAAATTTGTGAGATCCATGTAATAACAAGTCGGTTAATTTATTCAGTCCCTACTTAATGGTTCTTCTGTCTTAAGTTATTACGTAATTAGCTAACCTAACAACATTTTATAGTGACCACATCAATACTAAACATCTTTTATATTTTAAATAAATAGATTGACTTGGCCATCGCATGAAAACACAATGTATCTCTCAAGTAATACATATTATATTAAATTAGATTGTTTATTGCGAATGCCAAGTGTGCCACCTTGCCGAGTGTGGCAAATATTCTCCTTCTTGCAATCTTTGGGGAGCCCTATGTTTAGTAGTGGACTTCGATAAGCTGTAATGAACGATAATGACGTTTAGTAAAATCGATAATGTTTAGTAAATAAATCTATTTTTGTGTTGCTGACTTACCCTTCTCATATTATAAACGTGAGTTTGTGAGTTTGTAAAGATGTTTGTTACTCTTTCACGCAAAAACTACTAAATGGTTTTTATGAAACTACAATTATATAGCTCATACGTCAGAATAACACATAAGCTATAAATAATAGAGCTATTGTGTAAATTTGCCAAAATATGACGACAAATGCTAAGCAAGTCGGAAAAAACACGACATCTGTCTGAACACGCATCACGTAAAAACCTGTGAACGGATTTGGATGGGACTTCACTGGCAGATAGCTGATGTTATAGGGAGTAATTTGGGCTACTTTTAAAATAATTAGACGCGGGTGAAGTCGTGGGGAACAGCTATTTTAATGTTCTTTTTATTGTGGCATTTTCACAATGTTTTATTCATGCCCTCGGGTTACTGGGAGACCTTGTCAAAAGGCATTAAATGCAAGTCAATAAATAAATTTCATATGTAAGTAATGCCGTGCAAATCCGGCGTAAGAGGTTTTATCATAAGCCCATTTTGTCCCGTAGGTAAAAGCGACGAGTATAGGAAATTTTTATGGCTTCCGATATTAGGTGGCATAAGCATCTCGATTATCATTACAGTTAATCACTAGTCCACCGTTGAACACACACCTCTCCCAAGGAATGCCACAAAGTACAACTTATGTACGTGGTAGAGCCATGGTGCAGCTATCTTTGTTGTATAGTTGTAGAATGCGTCGGCTCAACCGGGGAACGACCACGATCTCACAGAATATCAGCCTAAACTAGCAGCTTAATGCTGCTGTGTTTCGTGTGGTGGAGAAGAGGCATTCACACCCGTGAGGACTAAGATGCAAATCTTATTCTCTTATTCTTATAGGATAGATGTAGATGTCTATAGGTTATGGTATCCACTTACTATCAGGTGGACTATCTGCTCGTTTATCACACTCTTTATACAAAAAGTTAAATGCATTCGTCAGATTATACAAAATGTTATTTAAAAAAATTCTAAAAGTGTGAGAGCGGATGTTCAATTTTTCTCTCTTGCCTATTCAATTAATAATACCCAACCATTTTTTTATAGGAGGGGGGGGGGGGGCAAACGAGCATACGGCTCACCTGATGGTAAGTGATTACCGCCGCTCATGAACAACTGCAACACCAATGGAATAGCAGATGCGCTGCCGGCGATTTAAAAAGGAGTACGCTCTTCTCTTAAGTCGTATCCGTCCGGAAAAATCTCTGGTGGTAGTCGGTTCCACAAGGAAGTTGTGCGAGGAAGAAACACAATGGTGTACCGCCAGTCATTCAGATGGTATGAAGTGTATCGTGAGTTTTGTCGCTATATGCGATGGTGAAATTGTGCGGCTCAAATTAGTCCGAAAAATTCCTCAGAGCACTCCCCGTGGTAAATGCAATAAAATACGTAAAGAGATGCAACATCTCTTCGCAGTGCCAGTGAGTCAAGCTGATCGGAATGAGTTCGGTCGCCGATGATTCGAACAGCTCTGCACTGCATGCGATCAAATAGAAAGAGCTGGCACTGGGGGCCCTGGCAGACTGGCGGAGATGGGAACAGTATTCCATGTGTAGCCAAACCTGCGCCTTGTAAAGTTTTTTCAATTTGGCCTTTGTCGTGAAGTGACAATTAAGAACAAAAAGAATCTAACCTAAGAACAGCAAAACAACAAAAATACAACAAAACAAATAATATATTTAAGATTCAAAAATATTTACAATTTTATATAACAAAAATGGAGTATGAATATGAGGATGGATGATGCGATTTACAGATTATTTTAAAAAAAGTAATAAAAAAAAGAGATTAGTGCCGAAGCTGAGTCGGAAGATCCAAGGTGTGCTCTCAGCGCCTGGAACGGGCACGCACGGCGTAGGTGAGAAGGCGTGGGCGTCTCTAGGCGGCGACCTCCGGTGAATGTGGTAATTGCGGGATCCGGCGATTTCAGGCCAGACAGGGGCTTGCAGGATCCTCGGCGGCTTCAGACATCACAGAAGCCTGCAGGATCCGGTGATTGCAGGCGGGACAGAGGTTTGCAGGTTCCGGTGACTTCAGGCGGAACCGAGGTTTGCAGGTTCCGGCGACTCCAGGTAGAACAGAGACTTGTAGGAACCCGGCGACTTCAGGCAGAGCAACGGTTTGTAGAGTCCAGCGACTTCAGATAGAGCAGAGGTTCGTAGAGTCCAGTGGCTTCAGGTAGGACAGAGGCTCGCAGGATACCGGGGCAGAGCGGCCCCGGGATAAGGCCTTTAGAAGATGCTTCCAATTCGAGAACTGAAGCAAGACTGCCTTTCTTCACCGATTGTTCGGCTTTTATATCTTTCTAGAGAGAACGGAAAAATTATTTAAATTAAACGCAAATTTTTTGTAAATGGTCAAGAGGAAAGAGTATTTATGTGGAATTATCGAAATAGAAATAACACACCGGTAGCAAATTTGAATATAATTTCCATGGAGACCAAATAAACAACAATAACAAAACATGTCAAATTTTAGTTTTAGGCTTGTAATAAGAAAACGGCAAGATTTAAGTGGAAAAGGAGATATTATTGAAATAGGAAAAAAGGTAGCGCAACTACCCACACAAAGCCCGAAATTGTAGAGTTAAGGAAAACTAACTAAAAGATCGAAAAAAGGTAGACTTCATTGACACCAATTTAAAAGTGCTGATAATGTGAAAATACGAAGTAGAAATGATTTGTGATTGTGTTCTTATGGTTTAAAATCGTTACAGGATCCTATGGAAATAAAGGTGATGTAAAATATCCAGTTTTGAAGTGAATGCAGAAAATCGAAACAGAATGGAAAAATGGATTTAAATTAATTGAAAATGATAAGTAAGTAGCATAACACTACATTTTCCCCCCGACCCTGGAAAATTTTTGACTCAGCAAAAATTTTGATATATACATTCTAAAATAAACCATAAAAACACAGCTTTGCAGAAACAGACATCACCAGTCAAAATCAGATATACTATCTCTTACATTCATCATCTGCATTCAGGTAAGGGTGGAGTTCACATTCAATGACTACCACTCTAAAAGTGTGTTTTCAAAACGACATTAAGGCTTATTTAAGGAGTAGTCATCCGCTCCTGCGTGGGAAAAAAATAAATTAGTCGAAGAGACACCACTCTAAATGTGTGTTTTTCGAAAGGACATTCAGGCTTATTTAGGGAGTTGTCATCCGCTCCTAAGTGAAGATAAAAAATTAAGGGAGTAGTCAGCTGCTCCCAGGTGAAGATAAAGGTAAAGAAAATTAAGGGAGTAGTGAGCCGCTCCCAAGTGAAGATAAAGATAAAGAAATACCTCAAGTAAGCTTTAGTCGCTATGACTTAAGTAAAGATTAAGAACGGCCAGAGCGGTAGGGCTCAAAGCCAGAGATCAGCAACATCACCAACGAGATGTGTCTGAAATAAAAATAAAAAGTGACGATTAACCAACGAAAGTTCGAGGTCCTAAAGCAAGATGTGTTGAAGAACACTGGATCATCAAACAAACAAACAAATTAAAAGAAATAAAATAATAAGGTGAGAATGATGGTGATATTTATACATATATACAAATTAACGGTTAATAAAAGTTAGGAAAATTTATGATTTTACATCTTTGATGTGCCACTTGCGTCTAACTCCATTAGGGTCTTCAAGCACATAGACTAGTGGTGACAGTTTAGCTATCACCTTGCACTTGATGAACTTAGGGGCAAGTTTAGCATTAAAGTATGCGCCGGCATTGCTTAAAACATGGTTTTTACGCCAAGCAGTATCTCCCACATTAAATTCTTTAAAAGACCGACGAAGATCATAGCGAGCGCTATTTTTAGCGTGAGCTATGTGAAGTTTAGTTTGAACTTTGTGAAATACAGATGAGAGGAGACCAGCATTAGGCGCGTAAATATCACGAGGCATAAATACCAATTCCTCGAGGTTCTGAGTTGGAGTATAGAAGGAACCACAAGGTATTGTTTCCCTACCAAAGACTAAAAAATTTGGAGTAAAACCAGTAGCTACATTTGTAGCGCTGTTCATTGCGTACTGAATCTTAGCAAGATGGTTGTCCCAGGATCTATGATCGTCTCCTACTAGAGATGCTAGAGCTGTAATAATTGTACTATTAAACTTCTCCGTAGGATTAACCTGAGGACAATATAAAGCTGTGTGAAAAATACAAGGAACATTATAAGAATTTAAAAATGAGTGGAATTCTCGCAACTGAAATTGAACAGCGTTGTCCATTATAATAGTTTGAGGAATGCCATGAACTAGAAAAACTGAATTTTCTAAAACATTAATAATATTAGCTGAAGTAGCACGTTTAAGGGGAAAAATCATAGTATATTTAGTAAAATTGCAGTTAATTACTAGAATATACTGATTTCGTCTTCGAGTCATTGGCAATGGACCCATAAGATCTAAGGGTATAGTTTGAAAAGGTCTGGAGCAAAGTTTGGGTTTACCCATAAGACCATAGGGAGAATGATT
Organism: Parnassius glacialis; assembly: GCA_033319125.1. Taxonomy (NCBI): domain Eukaryota; kingdom Metazoa; phylum Arthropoda; class Insecta; order Lepidoptera; family Papilionidae; genus Parnassius; species Parnassius glacialis. The sequence goes on from JAVANC010000014.1 coordinate 12,207,419, forward strand.
AGGGTGTTTGTAGGTTAAGCAGGTTTCACAAGTCGAGATTAATTCAGCAATGTCCTTAAACATACCAGGCCAATAGTATTTTAATGATATTTTCTTGAATGTTTTGAAGATACCAAGATGGAGTTCTGAAGGGGAACCATGGTTAGCTTCAATAAGTGCCTGTCTATCTTGAGGTAGTGGAACTTCTTTCCAAATAAAGTCATCGTTTAGACGATCGGGAGAATGGATACAGCGGTAAAGTTTGTTATCCCTGATAGTGTAGTTGGGATATGCGTCTGGATTGTTGGAACATCCGAGAAAAATTTTGTTGTAGTGTTCAAGTCTACGATCAGGTGGTTCTTCAATCGTAATGGGATGTACGCCTTGAGGTGAAGTTTCTCGTGTATCAGGACGTTCTTGATTTTTATGTCTTGATAATAAATCTGGAACAACGTTATCCTTTCCTTTTTTATGTTTTATGACAAAGTTAAAGCATGATAAGCGTAAAGTCCAGCGAGCAAGTCTTCCTGATGGGTTTGATAAATTCTGAAACCATTTAAGCGCAGCATGATCAGTATATATTGTAAATTCTTTACCATTGTCTAGGTAACATCGCCAATGTTCTAATGCAGTTATTACAGCCAATGTTTCTCTTTCAGTAGTTGAGTAGTTCTGTTGATTTTTATTTAGTGCTTTACTCATGTAAGCAATCACGACTTCTTTATCATCTTGTTGTTGAGTAAGCATTGCTCCTATGCCATAATTTGATGCATCACAATGTACAGAGAGGGGTAGTTCGAAGTTAGGGCAAGCAAGGACAGGAGCAGTTACCAAAGCTTCTTTAAGTTTCTGGAAAGCAGCTGCAGCTTGTGAATTCCATAAAAATTTAGGAGCGTTCTTCCCGGAACAGGTTAGTTGGTTGAGTGGAGAGGCAATAGTGCTAAAGTTTGGAATGAATCTTCTGAACCAGCTGCAGGTGCCTATGAATCTTCGTACTTCTTTTCTGCAAGTAGGTACAGGATATTCTAAAATAGCTTTTATTTTATCTGGATCTGCACGTAGACCATACTCGTCCACAAGAAAACCAAGGTATTTCAGTTCTTTCTTGAAGAATTGACTCTTCTCAAAGTTAATAGTTAGATTGGCATATGATAGTTTTTCATGAACTTTCATGAGAAGCGATATGTGTTCATCAAAAGTCTCACTAATAATAACAATGTCGTCCAGATAGCAAAATACCTTGTTCTCAAATTCAGGAGTAAACAGCATATCCATTAATCTTTGTAGAGTTGCAGGTGAGTTGGTGAGGCCAAAAGGCATTACTTTAAATCTAAACATACCTCTTCCAGGTACATAAAAGGCAGTTTTATCTTTATCCGCAGGATTCAAGGGAATTTCCCAAAATGTTTTCGCAATGTCAATGCTTGATAAGTATTTGGCATTCTTCAGGTTGTCCAAGATTTCGCTTATTAGTGGTAACTTATAAGCATCACGACGTGTAAGTGAGTTAAGCTTCCTGCTGTCAACACAGAAACGCCATTCACCATTCTTCTTCGGAGTGATGAGAACTGGAGATAACCAAGGACTTTCGCATTGTTCAATGACGTTCCATCGCAGCATCTTGTCAACTTCATTAATTAACGCTTTTTGTTTTTCAGGAGACAGTCTGTAACATCTTTGTTTGATTGGAAGAGAATCACCAGTGTCAATCTTGTGGGTGATTAAGTGTGTGCATCCCAGGATACCTTTTTCTTCAAAAGAAATTGTCTTGAAGCGTTGGATGATGTCATTAGCGATGTTCTTTTGACTAGGAGTTAAATGCTCATAAGGTAAAACTTTAGTATCTTTAGTTTCGATAGCAGAACATTTAGATTCTGTAAAGTTAAGAGAAGATAAAACACTAGGTAAAAGATTAAATTTTCTCCAAAAGTCAATACCTAATATTAGCGAAGGAAATATTTCGGGGAAAACGTAAGCTTTAATTAAATGAGTTTGATTATTGAAATGAATAGGTAAGTCAAAATAACCCAAGGAATTAACTTTTTGATTATTAGCAGTAGAGACAGTAATAAGATCTGACTTGAAAAGTTTGCAGCCCAGTTTAAGAATTTCCAAATGAGAATTATTACCCAGAATAGTTACTGAACTGCCAGAATCTAGTAAGCCAGATAAAGTTAAGTTATAAATTTTGACATTAACGAATGGACGATTAAGATCTTGTTCCTTGGAGTAGAGTGTAGAAGAGATTTTGTAACAAGAAAAGAAGTTTTGAATTGTTTTAATCCAATTAGTCCAATCGTCGTTATCAAAGTTTATGTTACTTTTCAAGTCAGTAGTTAGTTTTTTGAACTAGTATTAGGTTTGGGATAACAAGTAGGGCAATCTGCAGTTGTAAAACCCTTAAGACCACATTTGAAACAAATCACGAATCGTGGTTGAGTACAGGTGTTCAAAGAATGACCTTGTTTACGACAGCGAACACAAAAGGAGCTTTCTTGAGGAGCTTTAGTTTGAGAGAGACTATTAACTTGCCTAGAAGGGTATTTGTAGGATGAAGTGAATTTATTCATGAAGGGAGGAGAAGGTCGTGAGTTATTAGAAGAATTTGAAGAGTCAACTGAACTTGAAGTGGAATGCTTGTAGTTGAATTCAGAAATAAGAGGACTTTGTTGTACATTTGGTTCTTTAAATTGTTTGTCTCTGTCTAGGAATTTTTCATAGTTTTGGCAAGTAGCCAAAAGAGAGTCGATAGAGTCAATGTCTTTTAGAGCTACGAAGACAGAATAACATGGGCGAATATTCCTCAAAATAATCTCCAATTGTTCTGTTTCAGAAAGTTTCTTCGAAAGACGAGAAAACATTCCAGACATGATGGAAATATAGATGACAATAGGTTCATTTCGACCTTGAGTTCGATTCCTAATCGCTTCTAAAAGTTTGTGATCATAATCAAAACCACCAAAGTCTTTGATTAATAATGAAGAAAGTTCGTTCCACGTTAAGTTTGGATTCTGATTATATTTAAATCTGAACCAATGAAGAGCATTGTCAGTGAAAATTTCAAACGCTTGTGAAATCAACAAGTCTTTGGACAAGCCACGAGCTATACAGTATTCTTCCAGTTTTTGAAGAAAGGATCTTGGACAGCTTTTACCATTGAAGGTGTGTCTTTTCAGATCTTTGAAGACGTTGGTTGGAGAAAAAGATTGAGGTGGTGGTGGAGGATACGGGGTATGGACCTGAATAGAAGTTTGAGAAACAAGAGGGAGTTCCGTGACAGTCGGGTCAACCGTAACAGTCGGGTCAACAGGAGGGTCAAGTGATGGAACGTCATTTTCAGTTGAAGGTGGAGTCAAGGATTCGAATTGTTTAGCCATAGCGTCATATTTCATCTTCAAAGTCTCGAAATTAGCTTTAAAGTCTGGATATAAGTCAGTATCTATTCGCTCTAATCTGTAAAAAACATGGTTAATAAAAGTTTCTATTAGTCGTAAATATTTGGTTTCACCTTGTAAAAATTTTTTAATTTTACAGTCCAGATAGGTCAATGTAGAATCAATTTGAGACAAGTCATCCTCGATCGGAATTGGAGAAGTCAGAATATCTTCAGGGTGAGAATTCGCAACTAAACGTAAAACTTGTTTTTTTAGAAGCAAAACAGTATTAGCTGGTTCCTCACATCTAATCTTCACTTCGTATTCAAGTTCGGCCTTGTTAAGGAATTCGTACTTAATAACCCTTTTCATTGTTATAATTACGTGTAAAGTTAAGTTTAAGAAATAAAAATATTATTAAAAATCGTACCTCTAAGTTATCTAGAATAAAAAATATTATAGTGATGAATGTAACTTAGAGTGATGAATGTAAATGAAGTGTTATTTGTAGGCCTAAATATAATCCAGATAAGTTAAAAAAAAACTAGAAGAAGTTTTGTTTTAGAATTTTGAAGATATGAAAAGGATGTATAAATGAATGATGAATAATAAGTTAAGAACGAAAGGGAAAGCAATTAAATCAAAAGGGACTAGACAAGGCGCAGAAAAGGTGAAGAATTAAGGGAGAAAGAGGACTTTTACGTTGGGCGCCAAACTGTCGTGAAGCGACAATTAAGAACAAAAAGAATCTAACCTAAGAACAGCAAAACAACAAAAATACAACAAAACAAATAATATATTTAAGATTCAAAAATATTTACAATTTTATATAACAAAAATGGAGTATGAATATGAGGATGGATGATGCGATTTACAGATTATTTTAAAAAAAGTAATAAAAAAAAGAGATTAGTGCCGAAGCTGAGTCGGAAGATCCAAGGTGTGCTCTCAGCGCCTGGAACGGGCACGCACGGCGTAGGTGAGAAGGCGTGGGCGTCTCTAGGCGGCGACCTCCGGTGAATGTGGTAATTGCGGGATCCGGCGATTTCAGGCCAGACAGGGGCTTGCAGGATCCTCGGCGGCTTCAGACATCACAGAAGCCTGCAGGATCCGGTGATTGCAGGCGGGACAGAGGTTTGCAGGTTCCGGTGACTTCAGGCGGAACCGAGGTTTGCAGGTTCCGGCGACTCCAGGTAGAACAGAGACTTGTAGGAACCCGGCGACTTCAGGCAGAGCAACGGTTTGTAGAGTCCAGCGACTTCAGATAGAGCAGAGGTTCGTAGAGTCCAGTGGCTTCAGGTAGGACAGAGGCTCGCAGGATCCCGGGGCAGAGCGGCCCCGGGATAAGGCCTTTAGAAGATGCTTCCAATTCGAGAACTGAAGCAAGACTGCCTTTCTTCACCGATTGTTCGGCTTTTATATCTTTCTAGAGAGAACGGAAAAATTATTTAAATTAAACGCAATTTTTTTGTAAATGGTCAAGAGGAAAGAGTATTTATGTGGAATTATCGAAATAGAAACAACAGACCGGTAGCAAATTTGAATATAATTTCCATGGAGACCAAATAAACAACAATAACAAAACATGTCAAATTTTAGTTTTAGGCTTGTAATAAGAAAACGGCAAGATTTAAGTGGAAAAGGAGATATTATTGAAATAGGAAAAAAGGTAGCGCAACTACCCACACAAAGCCCGAAATTGTAGAGTTAAGGAAAACTAACTAAAAGATCGAAAAAAGGTAGACTTCATTGACACCAATTTAAAAGTGCTGATAATGTGAAAATACGAAGTAGAAATGATTTGTGATTGTGTTCTTATGGTTTAAAATCGTTACAGGATCCTATGGAAATAAAGGTGATGTAAAATATCCAGTTTTGAAGTGAATGCAGAAAATCGAAACAGAATGGAAAAATGGATTTAAATTAATTGAAAATGATAAGTAAGTAGCATAACACTACACCTTTTCTTCTAAGTGACCACGAAACTGCACGTCACTCGATATGTCGACGCCAAGGATTCCGATCTGGCTGAGGCAAAAAGGGGATTGCCTTGAAACTGAGGAGATACGGCGAAGGGGTTCCTTATAGCGCAAACTTGTGTCTTCTAGGGATTGAAGTGGACTAGATTTAGTCACCCCAGTCCGAGACTTTGTTCAACAAAGTCTTGACTTCAGACACAAGTTTGTCCCGGTACTCGGCGACGTTTTCCCGAGAAATATTTTTGCCACGGCCTGTGCAATATTTCATTCATTGCTATGCGGTAAGCATCACCAGTACTGTTATCCGCATAGCAATGAATTTTACCGGTTCGCAACATGTCATTGATATGCAGAAGAACCAGTTTTGGCAATTGCACGCAGCCTTGTTGAACACCAGCGTTAATGGGCTTGTAATGGTAGCATGCACCGTCTACTACGAACTTGATGCTCCGATCGGCAAGAAAACTGGTAATCAAATTGCACAATTTCAGCACCATACCGTGAAACGTGCCGGTCACAATCACACATGTATTATAACGTCATGAACATATGTCCTAAAATCTATCATATGTAAATACAAGATAACACATCTTGTATTTACATCTAACGGCTTTCTGGATTTCATAAATTTTTTACGTAATGGTAGATACCTACTTAGAAATAAGCGCAGCCTGAAATTAGGGTGTCGCTTAATGAGCAACCATGGCTCTAAATTTCTTTAAATATTCTTTTTAGTAACAACTATACCCAGCTGTGGGCATAAAAAGGCGAATTTTACTTTTACTCGTAATATAAAACAAACTACGCGCTAAATAATAAAAAAATGTTCTTATTTCGTGATGAGGGTCGGATGATGTGCGATTGTTTTCTGAACGTCTATTATCTATTATGTTACATGTACAATTTAATAAACGTTAAGAAAATTTTCAGATAAAAAAATAAATTTACTTTAAATACGTATAGAAAGAAAGTATATAAAAAGTATTTCAATTGAAGTGTCAACAATCTTATTGTTAATAACTTTATCATATTATCATAAACAGTTAACGATTGTTAAAATTCAGAAGTTGTTGTAATGAGTTGTATATTTATAACTCTAAACTTGAATATATCTGGACAATGTGAGTATAATCGGTACCGAAGTTACTGTTTTAAAATTTACCATTAAATAAAAAGTAAAACTTGACTCAACAAAACTAAAATAACAAATCATTTAAGCTAAGACAAACCTAAAAAGAATAATAAATAGTTACGTGTGTCGAAAAGCCCTCGCCTACAAAAACTACGAGTATTATGTGGATTCTTACATTCTTTTCAGTAGTTGAAGACGGTTTCTACTATTAAATTAAAAGTTTAATTTAATATTTTACCCTTTTGAGGGGACGAAGCAATGTCAAAGCTATAAACTGGAATGTTGTCTAAACAGTTCAATAAACCATCGACATCCCCACGTTTTTTACGCTTATGGGTTGAAATTTTTAAATTTTAATGGAACCACATTAAGGTATTGCCTATTTAATTTAAAAAAAGAATCATTTTAATTGGGTCGGCCGATGCCGATACGCATTGAAGATAATAACTCCTGAATGAATACTACACTACACATTGAATAAAAAGTATCCAGTATGTGAATATACTCAAGGTTGTCCCAACTATTACAATAATTAAAAATTAAAAATTTTGTATAACCGACTGCAAATACACTACAAATTATTAGGAATAATTCAAAAACTATTGGTCAGACCTTGATCAAATTTATATGGGACCACATGTAAAGCACCAGCTTTCAAATGAAAAAAGTCATCAAAATCGGATAACTCAGTAAAATTAATGAGGTAACACACATAAAAAACACACACAGTGGAGTTGAGTACGGTCTTCTTTTGTAAGTCGGTAGAAAAAACATCAAATTTAATAGACCGTAAATCCTCACAAAAGGACGCCAATTCTTATCAAGGAAGATTCGCGAAGCTATTTAAGTTAAAAACATTCTTATTTCACGGCACCGTGGCGCAGTGCAGTGGTATATATATGGTGCCCGAAGGAAACAAACTAAGATATGGGAAGCTACGTCTTTCCAATAACAACTAGAAAATAAAAAAACTGCGGTTGCCAACCATCTGCCAAGCGTGACAACTATGACAAATATTCCGTTTGTGAAACAATTTATGGGGAGGTAGTCCAGCAGTGGACTTTGTTAGGTAGTAATGTATTTAATTATCAATCTGCAAGCGCGAAATTCATCTGTCGTTTTATCAGCCGATTCTAAGTTCATAAGGCATATGGGATAATAGATATTCTCATCCCAAATTCAACACACGGCGAATTTCCAAAACCGATTAGATGTTGTCAATATGCTATAGTGTCGCAACAAGTGAAGAGGAACTCGCTCCATCGACTTACTCATTTCCGATGTAATATCTACGTAATGAAACCGAAGCGTAGGGTATGAACAAGTAAAAAAAAGCAAGACTATTAATGTCCCAGTTGTAAGCTTTCAGGGTTCTAAAACCTTCTCTTTGCCAAAGACTCGATGACAAAAACATCATATCACAGGCCCTATAACAAACACTTTGTGGTGCTAGGTCAATATTTGTCCGTTAAAGAATCACTAATTATGGATTTTATTGTATGTAGTTTTAACTTATTTAAAATTCCTGACGTTCCAAATTTGTCCAAAAAATTTTAAGTCTGAAGCATTGGACGTGGAGTTAACCCAAGCTTCCCCTAAATTTTAAATAATAATTAATGTAATGATTACTTATATTTACATGAACCCTACACATTGAATAAATTTACCTTTATGAATTTTATCGCATTTAATTGTTCTTATTTTTAATTTAACGGGGTACACATGGGTGCTGAAAAGCACCCGAAATGTCGGGAATAAAAAATAAGAACAATTAAATGCGATGAAATCCGTGAAAAGTAGTTTTATTCGATAATAATTAATGTCTAGATGTACGCAAGAAAAGGTTTTTTTTATAGGATAAGGGTGACAAACGAGCACACAGTCCACCTGATGGTAAGTGGTTGCTGTGGCCCATAGACATCTACATCTATCCTCTATTACAAATCAAAATGCAGATGCGTTGTCACCCGTGAGGACTAGGATAGAATACCTCATTTCCATCATTCAGTGAGGTCGTGGTACCACCCCGGTTCGAGCCGGCCCATCCGTGCGACAGCAAAAGCTGCCGCGTGGCTCTAACACTGTTAAAACTTACTGTTCAGCTTACAGAATCTTTGTATTACGATGGTAAAGTTGGCTGAACTTAATTATATTAAAGACTGGAATGATTACACGCTTATGGTAGCACTCAGCTTTCTTACTATTTTCAATTAGGCTGTTCTTTTTTAATTTCAATAGATATACGAATCGATCTTACCAGAGATCGTTGTTTGTGCGACGAATTGTGATCTATCAAAGTAATGTGAACGTTGGGAATTTAAATTGACTAAAGTTAAATGAGATAAATGAAATGAAACCGGGCTCAATATTTATATTCATGAAGCTACGAGATACATTTATTAAAGCTATATCTAATCCCAGATAACATGCTAAACACGCATTATTCAAGTAACCGAGGCAATATTGCTTTTCGAATAGAATATTAAAACATGGATTCACAAACGCATTATGGTGTGTAAATATGAATAATGCGTAATAAAGGGGGACTTTAGAATAAAATTGCCGTAGGGAAAAATTGAAAATGTTTTTGGAGAAAGGCATATTGGCTAAATCTTAGTAGAAGTTTCAGCGAAGTCCTTTTTGTAAAATATTTTTACAAAATACTAGATAACCTCATAGAACATACCCTAGAGTAATCACATAATTGGCTTATTTACACTGATAAACTCCTACTCGTTCACGAAGACAAAGAGAATTCGGAGTAGCGAGTGAATCGCTATATAGACGCGCTCGAGAACTGAAACTAAAGTAGTAACTAAGATCAAGTATTAAATAAATCATATGGCTTTATAGAGTGGACATCTCTAACTGAAAATAATAAATAATTTCACATTTTGAATTCAGTGCTAGGACATAGTGTATAGAAGAATTAAGACACCAACGTCAGGTTGTGAAATTATTTTATAATTTTTGGTTATTTGATGTCCGTTTTTACTTTTAATTAAAAGTTAATTTATTCTCTTTTGAGTGGACTAAAAAATAACACAATTTCCATGTCATCGCAATAGTTACTTTAAAAACTTCATCCTCTATTATATATACTATATACAGTTGCAAACTCCTAGGGTGGATTTTTTTTCCAAGTTTATATGGTAACTACTCCCTAAAACTTAATTATTAAATAAAAGAATCATTCAAATAAGTTCACAATTACTAACATATAGTTTAACATACATACCAAAAGGTAATAATAGGTTTTCAATACGCTCTTAAACACAGTTATTTTTAATCATATAAGAGTGACAAACAAGCTTACGATCCAGTAAGTAGCTACTGCAGCCCATAGACCTGCAACCGACTTAAGAAAGGTCACAGATGCAATGCTAACCATAAGAAATAAAATATCATATATAAATTGGCTCATTTACGCTTTAAACCAAAAAACAGGAGTGTTTATTTTATAAGCTTCCAGAAAACTATAAAAATGAATGTAATCAACGTTAAGTCGTGAAGGTGGCTGTTACACGTAACTTAACGATGAGATATATCATTTCCATTCGTCAGATGTACAGCTGGATATTACTACGCCCCTGCCAAGACTAGCAACTATAGCAAATATATATGGGTGAGTCCTATGAACAGCAGTGGCAGCAACGTATTTACCGAAGTAAATCTCTCTGGTACAAGAAAATTATAAATCTTGTAAGACGTAACTTTGTTAATAAACAAGATTACTAAAGGTCCATAGTACAATACAATCTAGACGTGTGGGGTGCAAGTTTTCGATTTCAATCAAAAGTTGTTTAGAGGAGCTTTTCGATCTTCGTATCATATTTATTAATATCGAAATTAAATAAAACTTACAAGTTTGAAAATAAGTTAATAGCATTTTCACGTTGCAGTTCCAAGACATTGCAAAAATTACTACATGTAGTAACGTCATAATACATAGGTCATTGACTGGGAATAGGCTTCCCCCTCCACCTTCCCCACTTCATAGTGTAGTAGCAGTTTATGGGTTTTACAAGTTCATATATTTTAATTTCCCAAACCAGGTTTCCTTGGGACATTTTCCTACAACATTAACTGAAATGAACACTTAAAATTAAAACTATTAACAGTGAGCATAAAGAATTTATGAGACGTAAAGGATATCATCAAATAAAGTAAATAAAGTTGATGGTGGTTCCAAACATTAAACTTTTATTCTTAAAAGTTAATTAGAATCGTCAAAAGAAGTAACGACGGTTACAGTTTACTTCCGAGACGAAATTTCTATCGATTAGTTATCACTACCTTTCCAATTATGAAAATATTGCTAACAGAAAGTTCTCTTTGAAAGTGATGTATTTCTAATATTTCAATATTTAATATAAAAATAAAAATTAAAAATAAAAAGTTATCATAGTGGCCCAATCCTCATGATATGGTGCCCAGAACACAAACTATTTAAACTTTAGACGTGAAAATCGACATCGTTTCATGTCTAATTACAGAAAGTATTTAGAATAATAAGACTGTAATGTGGTTCACAATCGTGCGAAGAGTAACCATATAATTGGCCATTATAAACTGATGTTGCTAAGTCAAAGTCCAAGTGATAAAAAGTACTAAAAATCTAGAAATGTTTCGTAGTAAATCCATGCTACAGCTATATTATGATTCAAATTGACCGCGTAACATCACAGAAGAGATACTGCTACAAGTAGTAACGCTAGACCTGGATAAACACGAATGGGTCTGTTCAACCGTAAAAGGACCACGCTCTCACATGATACCAGCGTAAAATTGTCTTTTGTTTGTTGATCACCGGATACTCTTTTTACTTGAAACTAGGCTTTTAATCCTAATCCCCAGACGTAAGAACTCGATTAAGAATGTATTTTCATTCTTAATCGAGTGTAGATGTAAATGTCTATGGGCCAGAGCATACACTTATTCAGGTGGACTGAGTGCTTCATATATATATCATAATTCTATAATTTCGTTTATCACCCGTATTCAACGAGATAAACGAGCTTATAGAATTATAAAAAGTAACACTTTCATTTAAAGTTACGTCGACGTGTTAAACCTTAACAAGTAAATATAAAGAAAGCACAAAGTTATCAGAAGACTTATTTTGTAGGAGTAGTTTCCAAGCAGCCGCGACGTCAACAAAATATATAAGAAAAGCTTTTAACAGTAATACTTACTTGCTTTAGCTGTATTAAAAGGCACGACCCAGCCTACGGGGAAGGTCAGTGACATTTCATTCATGTGAGCGGCTATTTCTATAATAACAGCCATGATGCTTGTCATGTTAAAAGCGACTTATTGCGGAAAATAAAACAAGATTTTTCTTTAGTTAAAAATTGTTCATTGTTGTATTTGTATGGAACACGTGAAAGGCGCATTTATAATATAATATTATTAACAAATCAAAACTCAATCAGAAATCAATACTCGTTCAATAGTGTAGTTCTTTAGACAAAATTTTAATAAATAAAATTAAAATCTACTTTATAAAATCTTTCTAACGTTACAGTGGTAACTATGTGTTGTAACTCCAGCCCACTGGCAATTACTCCTAGTGACGAGATTTACAGATGTGTTGACACCTCTAAGACAAATTATGGAATACAACAGAGTCAGAATTGTGAATAAAAAATGAATTAGGATATTAATATTACAATTAGAATATTTGTACCAACTTTATGTATTGATTGATTTTGTTTATTCTGTACTGATGTACAATAAAGAATATTTATGATCATAAAATAAATATTAATTACATTTTTTCACATGACTTTTGCATATAAAAATATAAAAAAATATAAAAAAGGTGCAATCGTTGCCAACGCGACTGCCTAACGTGCTAGCTATAGTAAACATCTCCCCTATAAGCTAATTGGTGGGAGAGGTCTACTCAACAGAGGACTTAATAGGTTGCTATAAATAAATGAATAAAAATGAACATTTTTCAATAGTTAAACGTCTAAGTACAGTCGAAGCTCAGACCAACAAAGAAAGAAAGACGGAGCACTGAATACATTTCAAATGACGCAAAATCCAAGCCGAACCAATGCTTAACTTTTTTTATAGGATAGGGTGATAAATGAGCACACAGTCCACCTGATGGTAAGTAGTTGCTGTGGCCTATAGAAATCTACATTTATCCTCAAAAATAATCAAAATGCTGATGCGTCATCACCCGTGAGGACTAAGATGGTATGCCTCTTTTCCAGTAAAATGGGTCTCCGGTTCTCTACACTCACCATACGAAACATAGTAGCGTTAAGCTGCTATTTTAGGCTGGTATTCTGTGAGAGCGTGGTCCTTCCCCGGTCGAGCCGACCAATTTATGCTACAACTATACTACTAATATAGCTGCAGCATAGCTCTACAACGTACGAAACTTATTGTAAGAACTCACTCATGTATATATATCTATCTAAAATCATTTGCAACCAACAACGTGGTTATAGCTACATATTTGTGCATCCAGTAGTGAACATTTACGGGCTAATAAATAAAGAAAGAAGAAAGATGTGTGCGTGAGTGCGTGTCAAAAAGATGAGCATGGTTTCGGCATCTCTTGAAACATAAGCAGCGCCCCAACAATTTTCTTTATTGATCTGAGGGTTGAAGTATTTCATTTTTTTTAAATAAAGCTGCCTGATTCAAACTATTCCTAAAATTTAATTTTGAAGCGAATTCTGTATTTGTTCTTTGTAATACATTTCATTGTACATTTTGAAACTATTTCATTCGATTTACTCGTAAAAATGGATTACATTTACACGAGATATCTTTTTAATGTTACCTATGAGTTATAGAGTCAGAGTTCATAAAATGTATTCTACTCTATTTGTTTTAAAACTAGATCATTATCATTACAGCCTTTCATAAGTCTACTGCTGAACATAGGCCTCCCCCAAGGATTGCCACAAAGTACGGTCCTGAGCCATCTGCATCCATCGACTTCCTGCATGTCTTACCAGGTCGTCACTCCATCTCGTAGGGGATCGCCCTACACTTCGCCTACCGGTACGAGGCTGCCACTCGAGAACCTTTCTTCCCCATCGGTTGTCGGTTCTTCGAGCTATATGGCCGGCCCACTGCCACTTACTAATCCGTTGGACTATGTCGGTCACTCTGGTTCTACTGCGAATATCCTCATTTCTAAGTTTATCACGCAGAGAAATCCCGAGCATAGCCCTCTCCATAGCTCGCTGAGCGACCTTGAGCTTCCTCATACAGCCAGCAGTGAAGGACCACGTCTCAGATCCGTAAGTCATCACTGGCAAAACGTACTGATTGTACAATTTCGTTTTAAGGTTTTGCGGTATGTCTGACGGGAAGATGTGTCGTAGTTTCCCGAACGCTGCCCAGCCGAGTTGGATCCGTCGATTGACCTCTCGGTCGAAGTCGGACTATTTGTCCCAGGTAAACATACTCGTCAACAAATTTGAGCTTAGTGCTACTAACTACTGTACTACTAATTAGATGCATTGTATAATATATATAAATATTCATATTTTTATTAAACTGAAATGACAACCGATTTTACGGTTTACTTAATGGTAAATGGTTTCAGCAGAACGTGGACAACTATAACCAACTTTATTCAAGAAGGCTGGAAATGTTTGTGACCCCTGACGACTAAGTTGGAATGCCTCACAGCCTGTGATTCTACTGGTTCTCTATACAATTCAGACCGGACACAGCAATGTAAGCACTACTATTTGGCGTCAAAAATATATAAGAGGGTAGTCCCTACCCAGACCGAATCCCAGGCAGGAGTCCTACAATACGGTAGACATACGTCACTGATAATTTAAAATTAAAAATGTTGTACAACCGACTTCAATATAAATTATTAAGAATAACTCAAAACTATTGGTCAGACCTTGATCAAACTATATATATATATATTCTGGGACCACATGTGAAGCACCAGATATCAAATAAAAAAAGAATCATCGACATCGGTTTACCCAGTACAAAGTTATGAGGAATACATAACAAAAACATACAGTCGAATTGAGTATCGACCTTTTTGAAGTCGGCAGAAAACTCCGATTAAATAGTGTAAATATATCTCTACATTTCAAATCTATTAAGTCTAAGTAAAGTAAATCAGGATTACTACCTATATTACGTCCCACTCCTGGGCACAGGCCTCCTCTCGTTTCTGAGAGTGTAATTGAGCAATTAGTCCGCGCTACTCCAGGAATTAACATGATTTAACATGACTTAAATATATTTTCATTCCTCAGAGATACAAGTTTTCTAACTATGTATTCCTTCACCGCTAAGCACGTGGAAAATCAGCACATAGAATGCAATACACAATTTTATTAGTATTTGGGTGGGAATTTAACCTGGGTTACTTTTGTAATGTTATATATTTTAATAGGAGAGGAGGCAAACGAGCATCTTGCTCGTGCTCGATTTTCGCTTCCTATGAACAACTGCAACACCAGGGAAATTACATTTACAGATTTATATAGGCTAAGCTCCTGAATCCTGAGCTACCACACCTGTATTAAATTAAAAGTTTAAGGGATAAAAATATTAAAAGACCATGCCAAAATATTTTTATAAAAGCTCAAGTATGTTTTTAAATTAACCTCTAACCTTCTAGTCTTGCATCAGAATTATCTAGATATGTATCGAGGTAATGTGTCTAGGTATGTGCGGATAAATCAATAAATGTAAACTTCGCTTCACGCGAAACTAAGTGGTAGGGCTCCTTATCTGCCTAGGAGTACGTCTGAGGAAGTCCCCACCCTCAAAGAAATTATCATTACAAGCTGTGCAGCATTCAATATTAATCCTCAGAGGTGACAAAACACATGTAGGCTTCTTAGTTTGAAGTTGGCTGCAGGTGTGCATGGACTGCAGTAGTCACTTGCAATCAATTGGACTGTATGTTCGTTTGTCACTCCAGTTTTATAAAATAAAAATAAAAAAGCTGTCACAGAATAATCCAACCTAAGAGTTAAATAAAGGGAGAAAATGATGTCTGCATACTTACTGCGGATTTTTTTTTATAAGATAAGGGTGACAAACGAGCACACAGTCCACCTGATGGTAAGTGGTTGCTGTGGCCCATAGACATCTACATCTATCCTCGATTACGAATCAAAATGTAGATGCGTTGTCACCCGTGAGGACTAAAACGTATTGCGTCGTTTCCAGTAAAAAGGATCTCCGGTTCTCTATACTCACCATACCATCTAGACTATATTTTACCCGGAAAACTTGTTTTATTTTTGTGAAATCGAAAAAATGATAAAACAATTTAATAGATAATGAAGATTATTTCAAAAATGTAAATGGCGCCGCATTTATAGATTATATCCACCATTATATTTATATTGGACGATGTAATCTGACGGGCAGTCTGTATAAATGTTCCCTCGATTTTAGAGCCTTGTGGAATATTTAGAGACGATGGCAGGAGACCCGACGGTACGACATTGGTCCCTTGGGAGAGAGGTAAAGTCCTAATGTGGGATAAACTCTGGCGGCCTCTCATCTGAGGGGTACCTCGTTTAGAGCCGGGGGGCATCAGAGGCAGCTGAACTCAGTAAGTGGCGCAAATATGAGTCTCTGAAAGATGACTACATATTTGTGCCATTTTCTGTAGAGACTATCGGTCCGTGGGGTCCACGTGCGGTGAAGTTCTTAAAGGAACTCCATCCGCGGCTGGTCGTTGCTGCTGGTGATAAGAGGGCTGGTTCTCTTTGCGCTCAAAGGCTAAGTATAGCCATTCAGCGGGGAAACGCAGCCAGCGTTCTCGGTAGGTTACCGCGGGGAGTAGGACTATATGATAACTAAGTTCCTAGTTTTAGTTTTTTTTAATATTATGGTTTTTAAATGGAAATGTACCAGGGTATTTAAACTTATTTTATGACTATAAATATTCTTTAAATCTCAGAAAAAGATTATGGCTACAATCTTTTTTGATTCTGAAGGAATTTTACTTGTGAATTTTAAAGAACACAACACAACAGTAATAAGTGATTGCTATGTTTTCTTGCTACATTAATTGCGAGATGCTATTAAAAAAAACATCGAGAGAAATTGTCGCCAGGAGGCTTGTTGCTTCATGAAAATGCTCCGGTTCACACATCGGGTGTCTCCAAGGCTTTCATAAGGGAATGCGATTTCACTGAGTTCGACCATCCACCATATAGCACCGACTTGGCCCTATTATATTATATATTCTTAAAATTGAAATATGTGATTTACGCGTGTGAAACAACGGGGCACAGCTAGTTTGCTCTAAAATTAAACTTTTATCTTGTGTTTTACGCCGCACTTGAATTTTAAAATTATAATTATCTTATTATATTAAATAAAATATTTTCCGTAAAATATTTTTATTTATTGCAATTCATTTGAAGCGTTCACTTCTGCCGCGTGTGAACAGCACACATGTTTTTGTATTTAGTTCTATTCCCCTTACAAATGTATGTATGTTAAACGTTTAATTTTGGAATACCGATTCAATTCGATTTTTCATCATCAGCCTGTAATGATCGTGTTATTTACCTGTTGGAGATTATCATTTGGATAGTATATTTAACCCCAAAGTTACGTATTATCTTCTAAAGTATTTTATTTAAATGAGCCCTTGAAGATCATGTTTAATAGGGCTTTTCCCAAGACCATGCTGTAATTTCTTTAAGAAAGTGACCCACACTATGGTTTTTTTTTATAGGATAAGGGTGACAAACGAGCACACAGTCCACCTGATGGTAAATGGTTACGGCTGCCCATAGACATCTATCCTCTATTACAAATCAAAATGCAGATGGGTTGTCACCCGTGAGGACTAAGATGGAATGCCTCATTTCCAGTAAAAAGGGCCTCCGGCCACCTGCACTCACCAAACGAAACGCAGAGGTAAAACTCTACTTCACGCTGGTATTCTGTGAGGTCGTGGTACCACCACGGTTCGAGCCGGCCCATCCGTGCGACAGCAAAAGCTGCCGCGTGGCTCCACCACTGTTAATGTGTAAAATTATGGTTTTTCTCTAATTGCACAAGGACATACATCTCTGGATTTATGTCCTTGTGCTTGTGTCCTAGGAACAATAATTAGTAGGCTTTTCAAATAAGCCATTAAAACTCGTTCTGTGCGAGATTCGTTCTTTTACAAAAGAATTAAACTTATTATTTAAAGTTGTAAGATAAAGTTGAACGTTGTTTAAAAATTCAAGAGCAAGTGAGCGAGATTTTACCTTTGTATGTAAATATTTAATAGCCTACGTCCATACTAAAAGCTTTTGTTGAATTGTTATTATTACTTAATTGGTGTAGTAATATTCACAATTAAGTACAGTTTTACTAAATTTCTAAACCATTAAGTTTAATACAAAATCTATAAATATGTATAACTATGTATAACTATCAATTGCCATGCGTTAGTCTCGCAAAAACTCGAAAATGGCTTGACCAATTTTGATGAAATTTTTTGTGTGGTCCATTCAAGCACACTGTATGTTGCTCTGATATCGAGATCCAGAAATCATTCGTGCGAAGCCGGGGCGAAATGCTAGGTGTATTATAAATTTCCTTACACGTTATACTTAGTAATTAAAAAGCATAATCCAAAGCATGTTGGCGAAACTCACATTTTTTCATAAAGTAAAGGTGACAAACTAGCGACTAAGCAGCTATTTTACTGTGGCATTTTGTGAGAGCGTGGTCCTTTCCCAGTTGAGATGACCCATTCTTTCTACAACCATAATCTGTAGTATGGCTCTAACATATATAATTCACATGGCCTCAAACCATTTTTAATTTATGAAACATATAGATTTAGTAGAATCAATTTTTTTACTAGGATTAGGACTAAGATGGAATGCCTCGTTTCCAATAAAAAGGGTCTCCGGTCCTCTACACTCACTATACGAAACACATCAGTATTAAGCTGCTAATGTGCTGAAATTCTGTGGGAGCGGGGTCCTTCCTCGGGCGAGCCGATACATTCGTGTTGTAACCACAGTATAGCTGCAGCGTGGCTCTACCACATTTTAGGCATGTAGCTACAATTTTATAAATTTGTTAATTTTCCACCGTGACAAGTTTTGAAATTTTTGTTTATTTATAAATATGTAACACTGAAAAATGTAAATTACAAATTGAAAGTATTATTAGCTTGGGCCTTAACCAAAAGAAATTGTACTTTAAACAATTATCATAATTTTCAACTTGTTTACCAACTTGTTTATTTTGTTTAAATTTTCAGCAATTTCAAATTTTCTTTAATTTTGTTGAAAACTGCTGTTTTATTTACTTAGGTCCGACGAACTCTTCCGAGATTCCAAATGAAGTTGTAACATTGTTTTAATATTCATTCAACTTTGACTTTTTGCAGTCAGTTCTAATTATTTTTTACATACTTTTTTATCGAATAAGGGTGACAAACGAGCACACAGTCCATCTGACTATTTACACCTGACTATATATGATATACATCTATTTTCGTCTAAGAATTAAAATGCAGATGCTTTGTCAGCCGTGAGGGCTAAGATGGAATGCATCTTTTCCAGTAAAAAGGGTATCCAGATCTCTGCACTCACCACACGAAACACAGCGGCATTAAGCTGCTATTTTACGCTGGTATTCTGTGAGAGCGTGGTCCTTCCCCGGTCGAGCGGACCTATTCGTGCTACAACTATACTATTAATATAGCTGCAGCGTCTCTACCACGTATACATGTCAAAAACACAAACAGATGTATAAAAACAGATGTCTTTATTAGTATTCGTATTACATTGTAATTCATACATTAGCAAGTATAGATTGTTATAGATTTTACCGCGTAGCTTTGATGAAAGAATATCCACTACCCCATATCATCCCGTGGGTGTCGTAAAAGGCAACATAAGGAAATGAAACCAGGAACTGACAGCAGCATCTTTCTGAAAACAACTCCAGACAATAAAAAAAAACTGTAATTTCCAACCCGCCTATCGAGCGTGACAACTGTGGTAAACATAGCAAATATGGGGGATATCACTATGACACAATCGATGGGGGAAGCTGTGTTCAGCAGTAGACTTATGATAGGCTGAAATAAGGATGGTGATATTGATGATGAAGTATAGAATATAAGAAACTGTTATAATATATAATTTATTCTCCAAAGTATATCTACAACATATTTGCAGAACCAGCGAGGGTTGGAAGCCTGATAAATTTTCTTTCCCATTAATCAAAAGGCACATAAAAGACATTCATTATATTTGAGAGCAAGACTTCAAAGGTAAAGTGCTTCAAGAGCCAGATGTCTAACCGACGCAGACGATATACCTTAACACTACAGTACACGCGCCCCTTTTTTTTTAATTGAGAAGCAACAATTTAGTAAATATATAAGAAAAAGTAAAAAAATGGCACTTCTGAGATCAACGTACTTTTGTTTTAACTTAAAACTAAACTTTATTACTATTTTATTTGTTTTCGTAGCGTTCAGGACACACCACTCCTTGGTGATCGGGACAAATCCATTTATTGCAAGTCTTGCACCACTTTTTTGTCGACCGATTTCGGGCTCTCGAGCAGAGTGCACATCAACCAACTCGTCCTATCTTTGAAGTCAAAACATGTTGAGACTCTTGTGGTTCTTGAACTGTGCTGTCCAAAAGTGCTTCTATCCTGAATTTAAGTTATAGTGTAGTAGTTCAATTGATGTACGGCTAATCATAAGCGGTTTTATCAAAATGAAGGACAATTCGTGCAAAAAGTTACACCTGACTGTTTTTTCGGCAGAGGTGTTCATTTGGTTGATTACCAGAGCGTTGATTCCAACAATGTTTATCAAATCAAAAAATATTACTAGCGGCCATCGACGGCAATTACTCTGAACACTAACTGCTTGCACATTTTGTCTAGAATGTTTACACCAAATGTGGTGTAGACATTACGAGTAGAGATATATTACGAGAGCGAGTAGATTGAGTACGATTATAAAAAGTAATAATGCATTGTAGACAGAAAGTTGACTACCTTGTTTATTTTAGGAACGTAGGACAATAGTGTAGCGTCTTTCAAAAAGAGTCCTAGACTTCGAAGCTTTGAACTCCTTAGGAATTTCGGGTCTATTCTAACCGTACTGGTTTGAAAATTGTATATGCCACAAGAGTGTTATCCCAAAAACCCTTATGTTATGCCGTCGATTTCGCGAATATCTTTGTGCCAATTGGTTCCATTCGTTGACTTATATAGTGGACTGTGCCTTCTGGTTGCTAGTTGTGAGAGTTAAACGTCATCTGAACCTGATGTTTCTTCAGATTGACTCAATCTTTCCTCTTCATATTCACGGAGTTCTGACTCGCGAACTAGGGCCTGCAAGTCTGGTTCTGGCTGAACTTCATCATCTTCACTCTCAATCACTTTTTTATATTCAGTATCTAGCTCATGGAGCCACCTTTCCACTTGTGAATCATTCATGATGTAATCCAATATATAAATCTGTAAAAATACTAAAATAAGAAAAATATACATTTTACAAATTGTAGCCAATATATAAATAATAATAATTTAATATACATACACATAAATACATTATTAATAAGTAAAGAATATTATAATAGCGTTATAAATCGATAATACACCAAAAGTTACATACCTGAATTTGGTACACCAATACACGCGCGGACTACTTTAGTAGGCCCACGCATTTGGCGCTAAATTTCTTGTGCATACGTACGCGCTGGGTTCGCGCGGGGTACTGAGGTTGTGACAAATATACCAGACGAGGCTTACCTGGAATCACTAGATTCTAGCTCTCTAAACTAAAAAGTTATTGCAAAAAGAGTTACCCTGGTCTACTATAGTAGGCCGCGCGTGTACTCTAGTGTTAATTATGCATTGGAGAGTAAAACTTTCGAAAGGTTTGTCATTTTATTTACAATCAAGATATAATCGGCCTTACTCATAAAAATTTACTTCAAAGAAATGCTTAAATAACAATAGAAAAAGGCAATTATAGAGATCATTAATACTTAAGTAAGTGATTTTTTTTTATAGGATGAGGGTGACAAACGAGCACACAGTCCACCTGATGGTAAGTGGTTGCTGCGGCCCATAGACATCTACATCTATCCTCTTTTACTAATCAAAGTGTAGATGCGTTGTCACCCGTGAGGACTAAGATGGAATGCCTCATTTCCAGTAAATAGGGCATCCGGCCACCTGTACTCACCAAGCGAAACGCAGAGGTAAACCTCTACTTCATGTTGGTATTCCGTGAGGTCGTGGTACCACCCCGGTTCGAGCCGGCCCATCCGTGCGACAGCAAAGCTGCCGCGTGGCTCTACCACTGTTAAACTGATAATTAACGATTATAAATAAGATCAAATGTCGTGTATAAGTATATAGACTACTATAGTACAAGTATAGTATTGTAGTATAGTATAGTATAGTACAAGTATATAGAATACCAGATTTTGACCATATTATAGAAAAACAGATAACATCACGAAATATGCATCATATATACAGAAACTCATCGAAGAAAAGTAGATAATATCTACTAAAGCGCGGTAGCGTAAGAATAATCACTATATCAATGAGGACAAGATTCAACAGTGGAGGGCAGGAGTTCGGTAGCATTTTCCTAATAACATTTGAAAATAATAAAAACATTGCAGTTGCCAACCTACCACTTAATTTCTTTTTGTATAATGTTACCCTACTCTAGACGCTTCTCCTGTACTGTGGAGGCAGGTTACAAACATAAATTGCATAAGGACAAACATGCAGACACGGAACAATTATAATAAACGTTGGAAGCTTAATTTTTAGGCCCTAGTAGAACATACAGACACGCTTAGCGCTTACGGCATGCAAAAGTACGCATGAAGTCTTTACATAAACAGTTAGTTATTAGTTGACTTATGAAAAGGAAGAGATTTTAAATTCTACTGTATTTTTTGTATTCATATTACACGATAACTTCGCCAATTTTGGACCGACTTAATGATTATTTTCTATTAAATGGGCTACACCTTACGAATGTTCCCATTTAAATTTAAAGAAGTAAATTTGGGGGGTGCAATTTTTAATGTAACTATTAAAACAGCATTCTACCTTATACCGTAAGGTTGGGATATTGCTTAGACCATTAGAAAGAGTCAATATAATTATATATATATTTAACTAGCTGTTCCCCGCGACTTCGCCCGCGTGTCATTTGGAGTTTTAATTTTTTTGCGCGGAACCCTAATTCCTTTTCTAAAATAAAAGTAGCCTAAGTTACTTCTGACAAGTGACATCAACTGTCTGACAGTGAAAATCCGATCGAAATCGGTCGAGCCGTTTCGGAGATTAGCCGGAATAAACAGACAGACAGACGGGCTGACAGACAGACGGGCAGACAGACAAAAACTTTGAAAATTGTATTTTTGTTATGATTAGTAACGTATATACTTTCATATGCATTTAGTAAAAAGCTGTAACTTTGACATTACAAACAGACACTTGAATTTTATTTATTTGTATAAATTTAAAATAGTAAAAACTGTGCCCAAAAACATAACAAAATTATATAAAATAAAGAAGTAATTGTGTGGAAATAAAAAATTAATTTCCATACAATTTAATAGACATAAGACTTAAGAAGGAAAACGCTCATGCCTTTTACCTAGAGGAGTAGATAAAGAATACGGACTTCCATTTGGCACGATCCTGACACACCTCTCTCGCCTCCTTTACATCCTTAAGAGTACTCTTAATCTGGCTCCTCGTTAATATATCGCCAATTTGGTCGATAAATCGTCTAGACTCTAGAGCGTCCTTTTCCTACTCTGCCGTTCACTTCTGTCACATACTCGTAAATATGCTTTGTCACTCTTTCCTTGTTCATTCCTTCTACATGACCGAAGCATTTCTTTCTTAATCCTGGTCACAACATCATCTTGCAAACACACACACTTTTCTTTTATCTTACAATTTCTCATCCTGTCATTCAGATTCAGCTCCAACATACCCCATAGTGACTATTTAACAGCTTTTACATTATTTAATGTGACATGTGATATAAATATGGAATTAAAACGTTTAGTTTTAATAGTTGTAACACGAATGGGTCGGCTCGACTAGGGAAGGACCACGCTCTCACAGAATACCAGCATAAAATAGCAACTTAAAGCTGCTGTGTTTTGTATGGTGAGTTTAGACAACCAGAGACCCTTTTTACTGGAAATGAGGCATTCCATTTTATTCCTCACGGGTGACAACGCATCTGCATTTTGATTTGTAATAGAGGATAGATGTAGATGTCTATGGGCCGCAGCAACCACTTACCATCAGGTGGACTGTGTGCTTGTTTGTAACCCTTATACTATAAAAAAAGTTTTAAATTAAAATATTAATCTTTGTAATCGCTACAATGTGTTTTTGCTCTCAGTTAGTTGTTCATATATTATTAAACTGCTTCAGCTATATAAAAATGTAATTTTCTTTCACTCATTTCCTTAAATCGACTTTAATAACTCCCACGAGACGAGTTATAAACTCGCATACACCGCCACTATTCTTTTATTTTTATTACAAAGATAATAGCTTATATCAGTTATATCCAATTTCTGTATTATTCTTCTGCATCAGACTGTAAAAGATTTTTACCTGGTAGAGCCATGCTGCAGCAATATTATGGTTGTAGCACGAATGGAGTTGCTAAACCGGGGAAGTACCACGCTCTCACAGAATAACAAGCGTGAAAACCAGCTTTATGCTGCTATATTTTGTATGGTGGGGATAGAGAACCGGAAAACTCTTTTTACTGGTAACGGGGCATTCTATCTTAGTCCTCAAGGGTGATTACGCGTCTGAATTTTGATTCTTATATTCTGTAAGTTTAATAAATTAAAAAAAAAACTCATTTTATTATAATGTTCGAAGCTTGTAAGAATAATTAAAAACGTATAAGATATAATGTGAATGAACAACGGCATACGAAGCGTGAAGCTTTTCACTCTTATAACGTCTTTGAAAATACCTCTAAAAATGGAACACGAAACAGTAACATTATACACGAAAGTTACCTTAAAATTTGTCGTGGGAATGATAACGCGTCTGTTTACTTTCCCTTACAATTTAATTTATTTCTTTATTCTTTAAATCAAAAATACTAGCAATGATATTAACATTACTAATATTCCCTTTAACCATTCCTGGTAAGCTTAAAATGCCTTTGCCGGGAATGGCACACAATGATTCAGTCGCATGGCGGAATATAACCCACGACCTTTAAGTTCGCGATCCGCAAACTGCCAAACGCTACTGTCGCTTTTATATTCTGGCTTATTTATTTTTTTACTAGCTGCTCCCCGCGACTTCGCCCGCATGTACTTTAGGGTTATAATTTTGTTGCGCGGAACCCTGATTATTTTTCTAAAATATAAGTAGCCTAAGTTACTTCTTATACCATCAGATATCTATCAGTGAAAGTCCCGTCAGAATAGGTCCACCTGTTTCGGAGATTACCCGGAACAAACAGACACACAGACGGACAGACAGACCAAAAATTTTAATTTTATTTTATAGGATAAGGGTGACAAACGAGCACGCAGTACACCTGATGGAAAGTGGTTGCTGCGGCCCATAGACATCTCCATCTATCCTCTATTCTGTCTGTTCGGTACAAATTTTAAAATTGATTTTAAACTTTCTTTCCTTTGTGCTGGTGACTTTAAACTTCTTTTTGCTTTTTTTGTCTATTACGTCTGTCCTTTTCTGGGGGCACGGTAGTGCCATCGGCCGTACCATCGTACCATCCTTTTCTCGAAGCAATTCAGGCCATTTTCGAAAACCTATGACTTCGTTGTGGATAAAACTAGAAGCCCGAATTTTCAGTAGACATTGTATAAACTCGGTATATTTCAAATTTCATTAAATTTGAACCAGTAGTTTAAGACATATAACTAGTCAAAGTTTCTTAATTTTGTCACTCACTGACTGACAGATCATCAAAACTCTAAGGCACTTCTAGTAGACGTAGAAGCTTCAAATTTGGAATACTATTATTGTTTAGTATATAAATCAAGGAAAAATTAAAATATTTTGTAATTTCGGTCCAGTTTTCGAGATACACCAAATGCATAAACAACTTTGTAATTCCATATAAATATATAGGATTACAAAGTTACATTTGCAGTGAATTAATCAGTGTACCTATCCGGTGACGTGATGACCACAAATGTGAGCAGAAGTACGAATTTTCTAACTACTAAGCAATATCCCAACCTTACGATATAAGGTAGAATGCTGGTTTAATAGTTACATTAAAAATTGCAGCCCCCAAATTTACTTCTTTAAATTTAAATGGGAACAATCGTAAGGTGTGGGCCCATTTAATAGAAAATAATCATTAAGTCGGTTCAAAATTGGCGAAGTTATCGTGTAATATGAATACAAAAAATACAGTAGAATTTAAAATCTCCTCCTTTTTATAAGTCAACTAATAAGTAACTGTTTATGTAAAGACTTCGTGCGTACTTTTGCATGCCGTAAGCGCTAAGCGTGTCCTGTATGTTCTACTAGGGCCTAAAAATTAAGATTCCAACGTTTATTATAATTGTTCCGCGTCTGCATGTTTGTCCTTATGCAATTTATGTTTGTAACCTGCCTCCACAGTACAGGAGAAGCGTCTAGAGTAGGGTAACATTATACAAAAAAAAAATTAAGTGGCCGGTTGGCAACTGCAATGTTTTTATTATTTTAAATGTTATTAGGAAAATGCTTTCTATCTCCTGCCCTCCACTGTTGAATCTTGTCGTCATTGATATAGTGGTTATTCTTACTCTATCGCGTTTTAGTATTATCTACTTTCTTCAATGACTTTCTGTACATATGATACATATTTCGTGATGTTATCTGTTTTTCTATTATATTGTCAAAATCTAGTATTCTATATACTTTTACTATATAGTAGTCTATATACGACGTTTGATCTTATTTATTATCATTAATTACCGCTTACTTAAGTATTATTTATCTCTATAATTGCCTTTTTCTATTGTTATTTAAGCATTTCTTTGAAGTAAATTTTTATGAGTAAGGCCGATTATATCTTGATTGTATTTACAATCAATCTTTCGAAAGGGTTGTCTTTCTATTTAGAAAGACAACCCTTTCGAAAGTTTTACTCTCCAATGCATAATTAAGGTATATCGCCTGTGTCGGTTAGACATCTGGCTCTTGAAGCACTTTACCTTTGAAGTCTTGCTCTCAAATATAATGAATGTCTTTTATGTGCCTTTTGATTAATGGGAAAGAAACTTTATCAGGTTTCCAACCCTCGCTGGTTCTGCAAACAAGTTATAAATATACTTTGGAGAATAAATTATATATTACAACAGCTTCTTATATTCTATACTTCATCATCAATATCACCATCCTTATTTCCAGCTTCTAGAGACATAGAATTTATTATTTAAATTGGGTGTCATCAAGTAAAAAGCATCTTATCTACAAACAGTTTGAATATATACTTTTTCAGAGGAGTAGTGTAATGTTATTTATACTGGACTCATTATTCCGTCATAAGGGTTCATCATATTACTGTTTTGTTCTCATTATCTGTCATCATTTACGACCCTAAACATAACAATTGACTTGAACAGTAACTCTCATAGTTGTTCTCTTTCGACATTCAATGACAATAAAAAGAGACAGCTACAGAAATAATAATTCATACGTTTTGTAACTCTGTACTGACAGTGTAAGTTTCGCGGGTGTCGTAAGAGGCGATCATCATCATCATTACAGCCCTTCACAAGTCCACTGCTGAACATAGGCCTCCCCCAAAGAATGCCACAAAGCACGGTCCTGAGCCACCTGCATCCATCGACTTCCTGCATATCTTACCAGGTCATCACTCCATCTAGTGGGGGGACGCCCTACACATCGCCTGCCGGTACGAGGCTGCCACTCGAGAACCTTTCTTCCCCAACGGTTGTCGGTTCTTCGAGCTATATGGCCGGCCCATTGCCACTTCATCTTACTAATCCGTTGGGGCTATGTCGGTCACTCTGGTTCTACTGCGGATATCCTCATTTCTGAGTTTATCACGCAGAGAAACTCCGAGCATAGCCCTCTCCATAGCTCGCTGAGCGACCTTGAGCTTCCTCATCCGGCCAGCAGTGAAGGACCACGTCTCAGTTCCGTATGTCATCACTGGCAACACGCACTGGGTGTACAGTCTCGTTTTCAAGTTTTGAGGTATACCTGACGAGAAGATGTGCCGTAATTTCCCGAACGCTGCCCAACCGAGTTGAATCCGTCGATTGACCTCTCGGTCGAAGTTGGACTTACCTAGTCGGACTATTTGTCCCAGGTAAACATACTCGTCAACAACTTCGAGCTTAGTGTTCCCAACAACTACCGGCATAGGTGTGACATGGACATTAAACATGATCTTTGTTTTGTCCATGTTCATCTTAAGACCTATCCGTTGGGAAACACTATTGAGGTCAATGAGCATAGTGCAAGAGGTGATAGCGGGAAATAAACCACGAGATGAGCTACAGCGTCTTCCTAATAAGGACTAGAAAATAAAAAACTATGGTTGCCACCACACCTGCCGAGTGTGGCAAATATTCTCCTTCTTCCTTTATATCCTACTCATATTATAAACGTGAGTTTGTGAGGATGTATGGATGTTTGTTACTCTTTCAAGCAAAAACTACTAAATGGCTTTAATGAAACTACAATTATATAGTTCATACGCCAGAATAACAAATAAGCTATAGTTAATAAAGCTATTGTTAATATTGCCAAAATATGACGATAAATGCTAAGTAAGTCGGAAAAAAACACGACATCTGTCTGAACACGCATCACGCAAAAGCCTGTGAACTGATTGGGATGGGACTTTCATTGGCAGATAGTTGATGTTATAAGGAGTAATTTGGGCTACTTTTAAAATAATTACACGCGGGTGAAGTCGTGGGGAACAGCTATTTTAATGCTCTTTTTATTATGGCATTTTCACAATGTTTTATTCACGCCCTCGGGTTACTGGGAGACCTTGCCAAAAGGCATTAAATGCAACTCAATAAATAAATTTCATAAGTAAGTAATGCCGTGCAAATCCGGCGTAAGAGGATTTATCATAAGCCCATTTTGTCCCGTAGGTGAAAGAGACGAGTATGGGAAATTTTTATGGCTTCCGATATTAGGTTGGCATAAGCATCTCGATTATCATTACAGTTAATCACTATTCCACCGTTGAACACAGGCGTCTCCCGAGGAATGCCACAAAGTACAACTTTTGTACGTGGTAGACCCATGCTGCAGTTATCTTTGTTGTATAGTTGTAGAATGCGTCGGCTCAACCGGGGAAGGGACCACGATCTCACAGAATATCAGCCTAAATTAGCAGCTTAATGCTGTTGTGTTTCGTGTGGTGGAGAAGAGGCATTCACACCCGTGAGGACTAAGATGCAAATCTTAGTCCTCACGGGTGACAGAGCATCTGCATTTTGATTCTTTTTTGAGGATAGATGTAGATGTCTATAGGCTATGGTATCCACTTACTATCAGGTGGACTATCTGCTCGTTTATCACACTCTTTATACAAAAAGTTAAATGCATTTGTCAGATTATTCAAAAGGTTATTTAAAAAAATTATAAAAGTGTGAGAGCGGATGTTCAATTTTCTCTCTTGCCTATTCAATTAATATTACCCAACCATTTTTATAGGAGGGGGGGGGGGGGGCAAACGAGCATACGGCTCACCTGATGGTAAGTGATTACCTCCGCTCATGAACAACTGCAACACCAAGGGAATTGCAGATGCGCTGCCGGCGATTTAAAAAGGAGTACGCTCTTCTCTTAAGTCGTATCCGTCCGGAAAAATCTTTGGTGGTAGTCGATTCCACAAGGAAGTTGTGCGAGGAAGAAAATTTATTTTAAATTACACAATGGTGTACCGCCAGTCATTCAGATGGTATGAAGGGTATCGTGAGTTTTGTCGCTATATGTGATGGTGAAATTGTGCGGCTGAAATTAGTCCGAAAAATTCCTCAGAGCACTCCCCGTGGTAAATGCAATAAAATACGTAAAGAGATGCAACATCTCTTCGCAGTGCCAGTGAGTCAAGCTGATCGGAATGAGTTCGGTCGCCGATGATTCGAACAGCTCTGCACTGCATGCGATCAAATAGAAAGAGCTGGCACTGGGGGCCCTGGCAGACTGGCGGAGATGGGAACAGTATTCCATGTGTAGCCAAACCTGCGCCTTGTAAAGTTTTTTCAATTTGGCCTTTTCTTCTAAGTGACCACGAAACTGCACGTCACTCGATATGTCGACGCCAAGGATTCCGATCTGGCTGAGGCAAAAAGGGGATTGCCTTGAAACTGAGGAGATACGGCGAAGGGGTTCCTTATAGCGCAAACTTGTGTCTTCTGGGGATTGAAGTGGACTAGATTTAGTCACCCCAGTCCGAGACTTTGTTCAACAAAGTCTTGACTTCAGACACAAGTTTGTCCCGGTATTCGGCGACGTTTTCCCGAGAAATATTTTTGCCACAACCTGTGCAATATTTCATTCATTGCTATGCGGTAAGCATCACCAGTACTGTTATCCGCATAGCAATGAATTTTACCGGTCCGCAACATGTCATTGATATGCAGAAGAACCAGCGTTGGCAATTGCACGCAGCCTTGTTGAACACCAGCGTTAATGGGCTTGTAATGGTAGCATGCACCGTCTACTACGAACTTGATGCTCCGATCGGCAAGAAAACTGGTAATCAAATTGCACAATTTCAGCACCATACCGTGAAACGTGTCGGTCACAATCACACATGTATTATAACGTCATGAACATATGTCCTAAAATCTATCATATGTAAATACAAGATAACACATCTTGTATTTACATCTAACGGCTTTCTGGATTTCATAAATTTTTTACGTAATGGTAGATACCTACTGAGAAATAAGCGCAGCCTGAAATTAGGGTGTCGCTTAATGAGCAACCATGGCTCTAAATTTCTTTAAATATTCTTTTTAGTAACAACTATGCCCAGCTGTGGGCATAAAAAGGCGAATTTTACTTTTACTCGTAATATAAAACAAACTACGCGCTAAATAATAAAAAAATGTTCTTATTTCGTTATGAGGGTCGGATGATGTGCGATTGTTTTCTGAACGTCTATTATCTATTATGTTACATGTACAATTTAATAAACGTTAAGAAAATTTTCAGATAAGAAAATAAATTTACTTTAAATACGTATAGAAAGAAAGTATATAAAAAGTATTTCAATTGAAGTGTCAACAATCTTA
Source organism: Parnassius glacialis (assembly GCA_033319125.1). Taxonomy (NCBI): domain Eukaryota; kingdom Metazoa; phylum Arthropoda; class Insecta; order Lepidoptera; family Papilionidae; genus Parnassius; species Parnassius glacialis. The sequence goes on from JAVANC010000014.1 coordinate 12,238,182, forward strand.
TTGTTAATATCTTTATCATAATATCATAAACAGTTAACGATTGTTAAAATTCAGAAGTTGTTGTAATGAGTTGTATATTTATAACTCTAAACTTGAATACATCTGGACAATGTGAGTATGATCGGTAGCGAAGTTACTGTTTTAAAATTTACCATTAAATAAAAAGTAAAACTTGACTCAACAAAACTAAAATAACAAATCATTTAAGCTAAGACAAACCTAAAAAGAATAATAAATAGGTACGTCTGTCGAGAGAAAGCCCTCGCCTACAAAAACTATTACATATGTGGATTCTTACATTCTTTTCAGTAGTTGAAGACGGTTTCTACTATTAAATTAAAAGTTTAATTTAATATTTTACCCTTTTGAGGGGACGAAGCAATATCAAAGCTATAAACTGGAATGTTGTATAAACAGTTCAATAAACCATCGCCATGCCCACATTTTTTACGCTTATGGGTTGAAATGTTTAAATTTTAATGGAACCACATTAAGGTATTGCCTATTTAATTTAAAAAAAGAATCATTTTAATTGGGTCGGCCGTTTCCGATATGCATTGAATATAATAACTCCTCCCTAATGAATACTACACATTGCTACAATACACATTGAATAAAAAGTAGGGTCTCCAGTATGTGTTCACATTATCGTCCCAACCATTATTAAAAATTAATAGTTTTGTACACCGACTTCAATATAAATTATTAAGAATAACTCAAAAACTATTAGTCAGACCTTGATCAAATTTATATGGAAAGCACCATCTTTCAAAGAAAAAGGACACACATAAAAAAACATACAGTGGAATTGAGTACGGTCTTCTTTTGTAAGTCGGTAGAAAAAACATCAAATTTAATAGACCGTAAATCCTCACAAAAGGACGCCAATTCTTATCAAGGAAGATTCGCGAAGCTATTTAAGTTAAAAACATTCTTATTTCACGGCACCGTGGCGCAGTGCATATATATATATATACTTCATCCTCTATTATATATACTATATACAGTTGCAAACTCCTAAGGTGGATTTTTCCAAGTTTATATGGTAACTACTCCCTAAAACTTAATTAATAAATAAAAGAATCATCCAAATAAGTTCACAATTACTAACATATAGTTTAACATACATACCAAAAGGTAATAATAGGTTTTCAATACGCTCTTAAACACAGTTTTTTTAATCATATAAGAGTGACAAACAAGCTTACGTTCAGTAAGTAGCTACTGCAGCCCATAGACCTGCAACCGACTTAAGAAAGGTCACAGATGCAATGCTAACCATAAGAACTAAAATATCATATTAAATTGGCTCATTTACGCTTTAAACCAAAACACAGGAGCGTTTATTTTATAAGCTTACAAAAAACTATAAAAATGAATGTAATCAACGTTAAGTCGTGAAGGTGGCGCTTGTTACGCTTAACTTAACGATGAGATATGTCATTTCCATTCGTCAGATGTACAGCAGGATATTCCTATGCCCCTGCCAAGACTAGCAACTATAGCAAATATATATGGGAGAGTCCTATGAACAGCAGTGGCGGGAGTCCTATGGTGGCAGCAACGTATTTACCGAAGTAAATCTCTCTCGTACAAGAAAATTATAAATCTTCTAAGACGTAACTTTGTTAATAAACAAGATTACTAAAGGTCCATAATACAGTACAATCTAGACGTGTGGAGTGCAAGTTTTCGATTTCAATCAAAAGTTGTTTAGAAGAGCTTTTCGATCTTCGTATCATATTTATTAATCTCGAAATTAAAGAAAACTTACAAGATTGGAAATAAGTTAATAGCATTTTCACGTTGAAGTTCTAACACGTTGCAAAAGTTACTAAATAAAGTTTTTGTTTTGTTTTGCTTTTGTTTTTCACATATAAAACCCCAATTTCGTATGTAAAGATTTTTCTAGGATAAGGGTGACAAACGAGCACACAGTCCACCTGAAGGTAAGTGGTTGCTGTGGCCCATAGATATCTACATTTATTCTCGATTACGAATCAAAATGCAGATGCGTTGTCACCCGTGAGGACTAAGATGGAATGCACCGTTTCCAGTAAAAAGGGTCTCCGGTTCTCTACACTCATCATACCAAACACAGCAGCATTAAGCTGCTATTTTACGCTGGTATTCTGTGAAAGCGTGGTCCTTCCCCGGTCGAGCCGACCCATTCGTGTTACAACTATACCCGAAATATAGCTGCAGCATGGCTCTACCACGTACAAAACATCATACATCATACATAGGTCATTGGCTGGGAATAGGCCTCTCCCTACTCCTGTCCTCCTTCTTAGTGTAGTAGCAGTTGTTGGGTGTTACAAGTCCATTATTTATTTTAATTTCCCAAACCAGGTTTCCTCGCGACATGTTCCTACAACACTAACTGAAATGAACACTTAAAATTAAAACTATTAACAGTGAGCATAAAGAATTTATGAGACGTAAAGGATATCATCAAATAAAGTAAATAAATTTGATGGTGGTTCCAAACATTAAACTTTTATTCTTAAAAGTTTATTAGAATCGTCAAAAGAAGTAACGACGGTTACAGTTTACTTCCGGGACGAAATTTCTGTGTATTAGTTATCACTTCCTTTCCAATTATGAAAATATTGCTAGCAGAAAGTTCTCTTTGAAAGTGATGTATTTCTAAAATTTCAATATTTAATATAAAAATTAAAAATAAAAAGTTATCATAGTGGCCCAATCCTCACGATATTGTGCCCACAACACAAACTATTTAAACTTTAGACGTGAATATCGACATCGTTTCATGTCTAATTACAGAAAGTATTTAGAATAATAAGACTGTAATGTGGTTCACAATCGTGCGAAGACAGTGTCGTTTTTAACAGTGGTAGAGCCAGGCGGCAGCTTTTGTTGTCGCATTGATGGGCCGGCTCGAATCGGGGTGTTATCACGACCTCACAGAATACCAGCGTAAAGTAGAGTTTTACCTCTGCGTTTCGCTTGGTGAGTGCAGGTGGCCGGAGGCCCTTTTTACTGGAAATGAGGCATTCCATCCTAGTCCTCACGGGTGAAAACGCATCTGCATTTTGATCTGTAACAGAGGATAGATGTAGATGTCTATGGGCCGCAGCAACCACTTACCATCAGGTGGACTGTGTGCTCGTTTTTCACCCTTATCCTATAAAAAAAGACTAACCATATACTTGGCCATTATAAATTGATGTTGCTTAGTCAAAGTCCTAGTGATAAAAAGTACCAAAAAGCTAGAAACGTTTCGTAGTAGATCCACGCTACAGCTATACTATGATTCGAATTGACCGCGTAACATCACAGAATAGATAATGCTACAAGTAGTAACGCTAGACCTGGTTCAACAGTAAAAAGACCACACTCTCACATGATACTAGCGTAAAATTGTCTCTTGTATGTTAAACACCGGATACTCTTTTTACTGGAAACTAGGCTTTTGATCCTAATCCCCAGGCGTAAGAACTCATATGTATTTTCATTCTTAATCAGGTGTAGATGTAAATATCTATGGGCCAGAGCATACACTTATTCAGGTGGACTGAGTGCTTCATATATGTATCATAATTCTATAATTTCGTATAATAGAAATAGATTTCGTATAATAATAGAATTATAAAAAGTAACACTTTCATTTAAAGTTACGTCAACGTGTTAAACCTTAACAGGTAAATATAAAGAAAGCAAAACGTTATCAGAAGACTTATTTTGTAGGAGTAGTTTCCAAGCAGCCGCGACGTCAACAAAATATATAAGAAAAGCTTTTAACAGTAATACTTACTTGCTTTAGCTGTATTAAAAAGGCACGACCCAGCCTACAGAGAAGGTCTATTTATCATGACATTTCATTCATGTGGGCGGCTATTTCTATAATAACAGCCTTAATGCTTGTCATGTTAAAAGCGACTTATTGCGGAAAATAAAACAAGATTTTATTTAGTTAAAAGTTGTTCAGTATTTGTATTAAACACGTTAAAGGAACTTATATAATACAATATTTTTTTAACAAATCAAAACTCAATCAGAAATCTATGCTCGTTCAATAGTGTAGTTCTTCAGACAAAATTTTAATAAATAAAATTAAAAATAAAAGTGATAATTTATGTTAAACGTCTAAGTATAGTAGAAGCTCAGACCAACAAAGAAAGAAGGACGGAGCACTGAGTACACACACATGAGTGAGTGACGCAAAATCCAAGCCGAAACAATGCTTAACTTATTGTAAGAATTCGCACTCATGTATATATATCTATCTAAAATTGCAACCAACAACGTGGTTATAGCTACATATTTGTGCATCCAGTAGTGAACATTTACGGGCTAATAAATAAAGAAAGAAGAAAGATGTGTGCGTGAGTGCGTGTCAAACAGATGAGCATGGTTTCGGCATCATTTGAAACATAAGCAGCGCCTCAACAATTTTCTTTATTGATCTGAGGGTTGAAGTATTCCATTTTTTTTTAAATAAAGCTGCCTGATTCAAACTATTCCTAAAATTTAATTTTGAAAAATATATGTAAGCGAATTCTGTATTTGTTCTTTGTAACACATTTTATTGTACATTTTGAAACTATTTCATTCGAGTTACTCGTAAAAATTGTTGACATGTACACGAGATATCCTTTTAATGTTACCTATGAGTTATAGAGTCACAAGCGTCTATATAGCGTCAGGCGTCTAAGCGAACGGACGTATTTAAAAGTGTAAAATTGTATTATAAATTTATTTACGTGGAAGAATCTCCCAAATGGGAATTAAGTGCGCTGGGTGCGATACCCTAATCTACGATGTTTTGTATATGAAGTGTTCGAAACAATTATGCAAGAAGCTTTACTATTTGAAGTGTCTTGCTATACAGGAAGAAAGTTTTGATACCCTCTCGCAGGAGTATAAGGATACGTGGATCTGCCCGGAGTGTGTATGTACTATTCCGAAGAAGGATAACACCGGAACACCGGTACGTTGTAATAATATTATCACGAACAAAACATATACAACAAGCAATTTCGTCAATAACGAACGTGGCGGTACTCGTAAAAATACCAAGGAAATAATGGTTTCTTCTTTTGAGAATAAACTTCTTGACGAATTGAGGGAGTTTAGAAGAGAAATAAACGTAAAACTTGATGAACAAAATAAGGAATATGCACTATTACAATGTAAACTGATAAAAACAGAAAACGAGTTACACGAAGTAAAAACCATATTGAGGGTAGTGCAACAAGAAGCCAGCAAAATAGAAGCATTAGAGACCGCATTAAAAAAAAGGAATGTAATACCATCAAATAACCAGCAAATGTCACCTAAAGAACCATCTGTATCATTTGTTGATGCAGTTAAAAAATACAAACCAATGCAGATTACCGCGACTGATAAGGTAACGGAATGTGGGGCCATGAAACAGGCAAAGGGATGAAATCATCAAAATCGATAGTGAAGACAAAATCGAAGGAAATTTAAAGAGCGCAGAAAATTGGAAGGTTGTTATGAACAATAAAAAAAAGAATAGATACTCCAACCGTGAAGTAAAGAAAGGGGGAATCTCTAATGTGAACTTAATCCAGGGAACCGAACGGAAAAAATACCTACACGTATGGTGTCTTAACAAAGACACCACAGAAACAAATTTAGAAAAATACGTTAAAAGCTTATATGAAGAGGAAATACAAGTAAAAATAGAAAAAATAAGGCACAAGACAGAGAGAGATTACGTCTCCTTCATTATTGGAGTTCCGGAGGGTCATTATGATAAAATATGTAAACCTGAAAGTTGGCCCGTAAATATTGAATTTTGCGAATGGATTTGGTTTCGGAAATCATACCAAAAACAACATCAAACATAAAAAATTACCAAGAAAGTAAAACGATCGATAGATTTATATTATCAAAATGTAAGAGGACTTCGAACAAAAATTGAAGATTTTTATACTGGCATATCATCGATGAAGGCTGACTTATATGCAATTACAGAAACAGGATGTTACCAGTCTATTCAAGACGCAGAGTTAATTCCACCAAGTTATAGTATTTTTCGCTGTGATCGAGCGGATGGCCGCAAGCAGGGAGGCGCGTGTCTTGTGGCCACACCGCAATTTGAACTACGGCGAGTTCTTGGTCCGAGTGATATAAACATAGACGATCACGTCTTTGAATTAGTATGTGCGTGCGTCTGTTTACTTAAAAAATCGTTTTCTGTTTTTATTGTGTGTAGTTTATATTCCGCCCTGTAGTAAAGATAATGAGTATATGGTAATGTTCAGAAAAATAGAAAATCTATGTGCTTGTTATAGAAAAATAATAGTGATAGGTGACTTTAATCTTAATTCATGTTCGTCAAATGTAATAAATTATTTTGACTATTTCATATCATTCTGTGGATTCGTTCAGAGTAACAGGGTGAGTAACTGTGACAATAGATTGTTGGACTTGGTGTTGAGTTCATTTGAGGATGAAGATTGTGTGAAGGTTCGAGCTTCAGAAACTAGTCTTGTGAGGGTGGATGAGTACCATCCTCCACTGGAAGTGACAGTGACTGTGTCCTCGCCAACCGCCGGGAATCCGCCACAGACACCTACATCCCCCGGTAATGATACAGGTACCTTACAATGGAATTTTTACAAAGCTGATTTTTTATTATTATATTCATCAATACTTAACATAGACTGGACCCCAATTTATTCATTAGATTTAGAACAAAGTTTAGATTATTTTTACAAGGAGATTAACTTAGTATTAGACAAATGTGTACCAAAAAGAAAAACGAAACGGGTAGGCTCAGGTCGGATATACCCTGAATGGTATACTAGGGATATTATTAATTTAATAAAATATAAAGCTACGTCTCATAAAAAATATAAAAAGACACGATTAGCCACTGACTATATAAAATTCGCTGAGTTGCGAAATAAAGTTAAAAATATGCTAGTAACTGCACATAACCACTATAAGCACTGCGTGCAAAATAATCTACAAAGAGACCCAAAATCCTTTTGGAATTTTGTTAATTCCAAAAGAGGTAATCGAAATCCAAAAAATATTTTAAAAAATGGGGAGGTTTTGACCAATGAGCATTGTGCTATTGAGTTTGCAAAATACTTTCATTCGGTGTATACTACACAGAGACCAGACTTAAATGTGAGTAAGGCTGTCATTGATGCCGAAGGGGATAACGGGGCAGCGCGAATTCACTTGAGCCAGTTGCAACTTAAGGACATACTGACCGCACTTAAACAACTTAAGCCAAAGAAGTCTGCAGGACCAGATGGAATACCACCGTTTATCTTTAAAGATTGCTATTCTGCGCTAGCAAAACCACTTCTTCACATTTACAATAACTGTTTAAACCAAGCTAGGTTCCCGGAAAAATGGAAAATAACGAAGGTGGTTCCCGTTCCAAAAGGAAATACAGGGACCAGTGTAGAGAACTTCAGACCGGTAGCAGTGCTATCTACTCCAGTCAAGGTATTTGAGTCGGCTATATACAAAAGCTTATATCAACAGATAAACACACAGCTGTCGGAAGCGCAGCACGGGTTCAGACCTGCTCGGAGTACTGCGAGTAACCTTCTAGAGCTTATGACCGATATAATACCAGTAGTAGATAGTGGGGGACAAGCTGATACTGCTTATTTTGATTTCAAAAAAGCATTTGATTTGGTAAATAATGACATATTACTAAAAAAACCGGCCAAGTGCGAGTCGGACTCGCGCACCGAGGGTTCCGAACAAATCCGTAGGTATATGAGTTTAAAATTATTAAAAATATTTTTATTATATGATGTAACTAAAAATTTATGCTTTTCGCAATTTTTCCTTTATCTGTGCTATAATACGTTGCTTCGCGCCAAATTTTAAGATTCTCAGTTCACGGGAAGTACCCTGTAGGTTTTGACTTTTGATTCCCTTGCGAATATCGAAAATTTGCGGCATAAACGGCTGTATCTTTTGATTGCGTTGGCTTAGAACGTTGATTTTTTCACAGCTCTAAGGGACAGTAGACTTGAGTATTTGATATAAATTTCAGCTTGATACCTTTACGCGTTCCTGAGAAAAAGGGTCTTGACAGACAGACAGACAGACAGACAGACGGACAACAAAGTGATCCTATAAGGGTTCCGTTTTTTCCTTTTGAGGTACGGAACCCTAAAAATGGCAAAATTTGGTTTCACCCCACACTTATTGAGATTTTTCGCTAGCTACATGACAGATAGGCAACAGTATGTAGCATATGAGGGTCATATGACAACACCATATTTTACCTGGTCTGGTGTGAGTCAGGGGTCGAATCTAGGACCTTTGGAGTTTTTGATCATGATAAATGACTTACCCAATGTTGTGAAGAAATCAAAATGTTTATTATTTGCGGACGATCTTAAGTTATCGATGGATATAGGTAGTTTGGAGGACTGTGATCGTCTCCAAGACGATATAAATAAAGTTGTTTAATGGAGCAAAGATAACAAATTACAATTTAATACCGCTAAATGCTTAACAATATCTTTCACCCGCAAACATATGCCCATAGAGTGTACATATTACATTGACAAGACACCTATGTCTAGGGTAATGCAAATCAAGGATTTAGGAGTAAAATTTTCTGCTGACTTAACGTTTAAGGATCATATTGTTGATACATGTAAAAAGGCTTTTAGAACTCTAGGTTTTACGTTACGAACGGTTAACGATTTCACAAATGTGCAAGCTATTATAGCTTTGTACAACACACTAGTTCGGAGTCATCTGGAGTGTAATTCAATAATCTGGGCTCCAGATGAGAAGAAGTACGATCTAATGCTGGAGAAGGTACAAAACAAATTTGTAAGGTATTTGTATCTCAAGTTATATGGGGTTTATCCTTTTTACCCACTGCAATACCCCACATTATTTGTTTTGGGTATGGTAGGATACAATCAGCTCAGGGTAAGGAGAGAGCTTAGACTAGCTTCATATATTTTTATGGTCCTTAGGGGTAGGATTATTAATGAGAATATGTTGAAGAAGATTAATATTTATGTTCCGGATAGATATGTATGGCGGCGGCGTCAGCCAGACCTACTGGCCGTCCCTAGATGTCGCACTAACTTACTGCGAGAGGCAGCCCTTTTTTTTTTTTTTGCGGATGGAAAATCATCAAATGACGCCTTTCGCTCTGGGTGGAGCGGAAGGGAGTGTCAGACTTTTACTGACTAAAAACCATCCGTGTTCCTTCAGTGCCCTTACGTTCCGGAGCCGCGGTATCTCTTTCGAACAGCCCGCAGCCCCGGCAGGCGTCGGCCCTTGCGGGCCCCTTCACGATGCTGACAGCTCTTTGAGGCGCGCGTGGAACAAAACGCGACGTCGACACGGCCTGTCGTCGTTAGATGGACGGACGGCGAGCTACCCATTGCTCGCCATCCACAGGCCCGCGCCTACGGTGGCTGGGGGCCACGACGTAGCCCCCGACGCCCGGGGCGTCTCCCGCGGCGGCCGGGAAGGAAAGCTGCTGCTCTCTCCTTCTCCCGCTCCGCCACCTCCTTCGCTAGCATCACTGCTTCGCAGAAGGTGGTGACGGCATCCCATTCCGTCTCGCTCCGGACCATGGCTTCGACCAGGGCCGGACGCGAGAGGTCGCCGCCGCCTATCGCCGCTACGAGGACACGGCGGTGCTCCGCCCAAGCAGGGCACACCTCCACGGTGTGCTCCACCGTGTCCTCCGGTCGCTCCTCGCAGTGAAGAGGCACCCCTGACGCGAGCTTTCGAACATTAAACCTGACCGACAGAGAATCAGATTTATTCTTTTGTACTCTGAACGAATTCACAAAACTTGCTTTATGGATAATTAGTTTTAAGGTAGTATAGTAATATAGGTAATATATGATTGCAAATAGTGCTTTATCTATCGCATTGGGTAGAAACCTGTAAAGTTAGATATAAGTTGGATATATAAATAAATAAAAAAAAGCCATAAAAGGTATTCTATTCTATTTGATTTAAAACTAGATGCATTGTGTAATATATAGGTATAAATATTCGTATTTTTATTAAACTGAAGTGTCAACTAAACTTACGATCTACTTAATCATAAACTTAGACGTATGTTTCTGCAGAATTTGGACAACCGTAACCAACTTTATTCAAGAAGGCTGGAAATGTTTGTCACCCCTGACGACTAAGTAGGAATGTCTCACAACCTGTTATTTTACTGGCTCTCTATGTACTTCAGACCGGGATACAACAATGTGAGCACTGCTATTTGACAGCAGAAATAGGTAAGTTAGTCCCTACCCAAACCGACTCCTAGGCAGGAGTCCTACCTTACGGTAAACATGCTCGTACGCCATTGAAAACTCAGATTAATTATCTCTACATTTCAAGTCTATTAAGTCTAAGTAAAGTAAATCAGGGTTACTTATTATATTAGGTCCCACTCCTGGGCACATGCCTCCTCTCATTTCTGAGAGTGTAATGGAGTAATTAGTCCACCGCGCTGCTCCAGTGCGATTTCGGACTTAACATGATTTAACATGACTTAAATGTATTTTCATTCCTCAGAGATGCAACTTTCCTATGTTTTCCTTCACGCCAAGCACGTGTAAAATCAGCACATATAATGCAATATGCAATTTTATTAGTACCGTTGAGAATTTAAAGTGGGTTACTTTTGTACCGTGACATTTTTTAATAGAATAGGAGACAAAAGGCCATCTTGTTCATGCTCGACTTTCCCTTCCTATTAACAACTGCAGCACCAGGGAAATCACATTTACAGATCTATATAGACTAAGCTCCTGAGTCCTGAGCTATCATCATCATCATCATTATTACAGCCTTTCATAAGTCCACTGCTGAACATAGGCCTCCCCCAAGGAATGCCACAAAGCACGGTCCTGAGCCACCTGCATCCATCGACTTCCTGCATGTCTTACCAGGTCGTCAATACATCTCGTGGCCGGTCGCCCTACACTTCGCCTACCGGTACGAGGCTGCCACTCAAGAAGCTTCTTTCCCCATCGGTTGTCGGTTCTTCGGGCTATATGGCCAGCTCATTGCCACTTCAGCTTACTAATCCGTTGGGCTATGTCAGTTACTCTGGTTCTACTGCGGATATCCTCATTTCTAAGTTTATCACGCAAAGAAACCCCGAGCATAGCCCTCTCCATAACTCGCTGAGCGACCTTGAGCTTCCTCATACGGCCAGCAGTGAAGGACCACGTCTCAGATCCGTAAGTCATCACTGGCAACACGCACTGGTTGTACAATTTCGTTTTAAGGTTTTGAGGTATGTCTGACGAAAAGAAGTGTCGTAGTTTCCCGAACGCTGCCCAGCCGAGTTGACTCCGTCGATTGACCTCTCGTTCGAAGTTGGACTTACCTAGTCGAACTATTTGTCCCAGGTAAACTTACTCGTCAACAACTTCGAGCTTAGTGCTCCCAACAATTACCGGCATAGGTGTGACATGGACATTAAACATAAACTTTGTTTTGTCCATGTTCATCTTAAGACCTATCCGTTGGGAGATACTATTGAGGTCATTGAGCATAGTGCTTAGGTCCTCCAGCGACTCTGCCATAAGGGCTATATCGTCGGCAAATCGAAGGTGAGTGATGTACTCGCCATTGATGTTGATACCGTATCCTTTCCAGTCCAGAAGCTTGAAAACGTCTTCCAATGCAGTGGTGAAGAATTTCAGGAATATAACGTCACCCTGTCTTCCACCTCTCTGCAATTGGATAGGTTTCGTACTCTGGTTCTGTACTCGGATAGCCATCGTAGCCCTACTGTACAAGCACTTTAGCACTTCGATATACCTATCATATATACCTATCTGAGCTATCATGACTGTATTAAATTAAAAGTTTAAGGTATAATGTTCTTGAAGTAAGACTTTGGAACTCCTTACCCCAGTCAATTAAAAATGCTTCATCCTTATATGTGTTCCAGAAACATGTTAGGGAATACTATTTGTGTTTCTAAGGGAGAGCCTTACTCCGCTTAATTATGGTCATTGATCTACCTGAAGAATGTTGTTTTTTTAATGCATAAGTTAGTATCTTTATTTTTATATATTTTTTTAATTCTAATGTAGGGTGCGTAAGAATTGTTCTTTTTCTTATTTTTATTTATTTCTTCTTCTGGGTTGTCTGGAAGAGATTGTTTTGTAGCAATAAGACCGCTTTTAGTATATCCCTCAATAATTGTTTATGTTTTCTTTTTAATATTTTTAACTTTTCTTGGTGTACAATAAAGAGTATTGTATTGTATTGTAGTGTATTAATATTTATGTTTTAGTTTAACTTTATATTTTTGTCAAAGCTCAAGTTTGTTTTTAAATTAACCGCTAAACTTCTAGCTTTGTATCAGAATTATCTAGATATGTCTCGAGGTAATGTGTCTAAATATATGAGGATAAATCAGTAAATGTAAACTTCGCTTCACGTGGAACTAGGTGGTAGGGCTTTTATCTGCCTAGGAGTACGTCTGAGGAGGTCCCCACCCTCAAAGAAATTATAATTACGAGCTGTGTAGCATTCAATATTCATCCTCAGAGGTGACAAAACACATGTAGGCTTCTTAGTTTGAAGTTGGCTGTAGGTGTTCATGGGCTGCAGTAGTCACTTGCAATCGATTGGACTGTATGTTCGTTTGTACCTTCATTTTTATAAATAATTAAATATTTAAAAAAATTGTATAACCGACTTCAATATAAATTATTAAGACTAACTCAAAAACTATATTGCTCAAACCTTAATCAAATTTATATGGGACCACGTGTGAAGTACCAGCTTTCAAATAAAAAAAGAATCATCGAAATCGGTTCACCCAGTAAAGAGTTATGAGGTAACACATAAAAGAAAACACAGTCGAATTGAATACCGTCTCCTTTTTGAAGTCAGTAGAAAAAACTATCACAGATTAATTCAATATAAAAGTTAAACAAAGGGAGAAAACAAAGTCTGTATACTGACTGCGGATATATAATTAACTCTTCACCTAGTTGTGTTTCACAAGTCACGGTTACAATACGTCTAGATATTATTATATTTGTTCTTTTGTCTCATTTTTTATATATTTTCATGCATTTTAATATTATAATTACTTTAATGTATGACTTTTTCTATTTAGTTAACAACCGATTTTTTGATGCTAAGATTAGTTAGTTTACAGAAGTCATTCTTAGGATATAAATAAAATTGAAGTAGATGGTTCTCTATAAGCTTTGCCTAGTTTTTATCATTTGTTTCGGGAATATAAGCTGATTAATTTCCACAAATTAACGCCTTATTCTATTAATTAGATTCTCTATTTCTAAAATGTTTGAAATACACGAAAAACAACAAATTGCATTTGCTTTTTCCACAGCCTTTTTTAGTCATACGCTATACTATACTGATAAAAAAAAATAACAATTACTCCGTTATTTTTCCCTAAAATTAGGCTATAAACCGTGGACATAGAAGTATTTTACGCAAATAAGCGTAATAAGCGATCATACAGTTCACCCGATTATAAGTGGACGCTGTGACCCAAAGAGACCTGTTTTCTTTTGTGTACCCGTTTATCACGCTTATTATAAAGCGTGATAAACGGGTACACAAACCACCTGAGGGTAAATGGATATTGTAGCCCATAGACATTTACACATCTATTTTCAATTAAGATTCAAAATGCAGATGTTCAAAATGTGAATGAGAATGTGCGGTGACGACAATTTGTGTTTACCTTTCGAGATGTTTTCTAGTAAATTATGGATGTCGCCGCCGGAGGACCAAAAAAAAACCAAAATTACTTTTATTAAATTTAATTTAAAAGATATTACAACAAAAAGAACTAATACTAATTAAATATAATTAAACCTATACCCCGTCCGATGTTACAAACGAAGTGTGGTGGCGTCGTGGAGTTTCGTATATACCTAGTCAGGTCATAAATTCTGTCACATGTTTAATATAAAATAGTTGAAACACGTTTATTCATTATGTAACCATTTATATACCAAAATGAACTTAACAAAACACAGATTCTTATGACGCTAAAGTTTATTCAAAATGACCTCCGTGATATTGAATACAGACCTTCAATCTGCGCGGCCAGTCGTCTATCGCAGCACGAACGAGGTCCATGTCAATATCGGCGGCTGCCTTAATCAAGGATGTCTTGAGTGACTCCAAATTGGGATGAGGCTTTGAGCACGCCTTTTCCTCCAAGTGTTGCCGTATCTTGTAATCTAACGGATTCAAATCTGGACTGGAGGAGTGCCAGTCTTCGTGCCGGATGAAGTCGATTTCACGCGCCGCCAGCCAGTCTTGTGTGCTCTTCGCTCTAAGAGCTGGCGCTGAATCTTGTTGGAATACCCAGTGCCTGTTATTGAACATGGTATGAGAAACAGGTTCCACAATATTCGTCAGGACTGTTTTTTGATACACAACTGCATTCGTTTTTACACCTTTCTCACAAAAATGTAACTCTGTTAAGCCCCAGTAAGAAACTCCCAACCATACCATGAGCGAGGATGGAAAATGACCTCGTTGGACACGCGGATTACTGTGCTCGCTTCTTCACTACTGTGTGCGTACACCTTATCATTTTGTTTGTTGTAGCTCTCTTCTACGGTAAAAATTTTTTCATCCGAAAAAAGAATTTCCCGATATTTTTTTCCCGTGTACCGATTCAACAAAGCGCGGCATCTCTTCAGTCTGAGGTCCATTAGACGATCATTGAAACAATGTCCTGTTTTTCTTCAATATGTCCGAAGCCCTAAGTCTTCATTTAACACCCTTTTAACCGTGGTTCTGCTTAACCCCATCTGAAGAGCCAACAGTTTCTGCTTACGTTTGGGATTTCTTTGAATTCGCGCCTTCACAGCTTTAGCACTGCTGGAGTCCTAACAGACCGAGGGCGACCACTTCTTGACCTGTCATCTCCACTAGAGTCTTCATTGTATCGTTTGATGGTACGATAAACGAATCTTTTGGTTATATTCAAATTTTTCAGTATGTCAAAAATTTGAATTGGCGCGTAAATGCAACGATGAAACACAATAACTGCAACACGGTCTTCTTTAAGCGTCCACTCCATATTTAAAAATGGATAAAATTCTAAAAAGTATACAGTTTTTTTTCATGAACAATTCGAAATTCGAATTCAATAAACTTTTTTGTGGCCAGCATTCTAAAAGAAAAGTTTTTACTGTGTGACAATACTTATGACCTGACTAGGTATAATGCTGTCGGATGGCGCCGCGGGCGTCACTGTGAATCCACGGTAGCTACATTTCCCATCAGGTTAGCAGAATTGCCTCTCTGCATTAGGTTTCTGGTAATGCTATGTCAGTTGACATCGCGTGCGTCATTGTGAGTCCACAGCGACCGAGTTTCCCATCAATTCAGCAAAACTGCCTCGTGGAAGCAATGTTGAAATGTTGTGTGGGAATATGAGGTTGCCGCGTAGTTCGCGGTTTTGTAAGGGGGCATCCATATAACAAGTGATATAAAATTTAAATATCTAATCTAAAAAATATAATTGTTTAAGAATCAAAATTAAATATTAAACATTGATTAAATGGTATGCAGGATATATATAAACACGGAGGGATAATATAAAAATGAAAAAAATCCTATTATAAAAAGCCATGTTTGTCAGACTGTTCATAAGGCAGAATCGACGAGTAAGAAGGATGCCTCGTTACCAATAAAAAGTGTCTTTTATTGGCTACACTCACTATAATAAACAAAGTAGTGTGCAGTTGTTATACTGCGAAAGCTTCATACTTCCCCAGTCGAGCCGACGGATCCGTGCTGCAACCATAACATAGTTGCAACGTACCATGTTAAGTAATCTAGTAATCTATCTTCCAAAATGAAAATAAGTGTTCGCCTCTAAAGACTAAGATGGCATGCCTCGGTACCAGTGAAATAAATCTCTCACCATACAAAATACAGCGGTATCCTACTACTTAACGCTACTATCCTGATATATGACAATAACGACATTCGAGCCGATCAGTTCATGCTGCAGCCATAACAGAGTTCCGGCGTGATACCACCACGTAATAATACCACCTAAGTTACTTTTTTTTAGACCCGTATTAATAAACGATACTCACCTCAAGTACGCACGCGCATTTGAGTACAATCTTGAGGTTATGATCTTATTAATAAACATATCTCAAGATGCGGTTTAGGTTTACGATATCAGCCGAGTGTCACACTGATTAATAAACGAAACTCGACTCTCACGTGTGTGTACTTGAGTGCAAGTCATAGAACAGTATTCCTAAGTAAAGCGTTTTGAGATACTGTTTATGTGTTTATTAATTAGCAACGATCTTGGGATGGTGATATCGTAATGAGGGCGTATCAAATGATTAAGCAATTGAGTTCGTCATGGAGGAACGTTTATTAATACGGGCCTTAATCATCAATATGAAGGAGTCCACTGCTGAACATAGGTCTCTTCCCTGGTAGGGAAAGTATTTACCTTAATCATCACGCTTGGCGGGTGGATTAACGATCGCAGTTCCAGGTTCCAGGCGTCTCGCAATTTTGACGCTGCTGCTAGGCACCGGTCTGGCTTGGATTCAACACTAAGCTTCAACTGTAGAGACGTCCCATCCCCTTTAAAATCTGTGAATTGGATATATATTTGAACATACACAGCTAAAAATATATAACATTTAAGATTCTAGTCGCAATAGCCCTTTTTTTCGTTTTTTGCTTAATTACTTATGAACGGGAAAGTATAGGTAAACAACTACTTATGTCGATGCCGCGTGAGCACTGCGTACCTGTCGCACCGTTGCCGCTTTTACGTGTCACTTCTGGTCAGTAAACTAATATTATCAAGGTGATTTATTTCGTGTCAATTTTTACGCTATTTATTTTGTTTGAAAGATGCATTTTTTATTTTTGGTAGAATTGTTTATTTTATTATTTTAATCGACATAATATGTGAACTTGCATATATAATATGGAGCGGCCAAACTATTAATGACTGAGTGACTAATAGTACCTCATCTAATCGTACACCAGTCTCCTTGATACATGGCGAATCAATATAATAGAATAGAATACAATAATTTTTATTAAATAAAATTACAATCATACTTATTGAAAGTCATTTAAGTAAGAAACCCAGCGAGACTTTTTTGAAACATTAATTTACATTATGTTTTGTACAATTAAGTATGAAAACGTTTAGAAACAGCATGGTAGCGATCACCTCATTCACAGGGGTTATTATCAGTCATGTACTCTTTAGTAGTATAAAACACTTATTAAACAATTGCTTGAGGAAATTTTTAAACTTTTTAAAGATTTTTAAAGATAGATTAAAGAACCTAACATAAGCTACATACATACGTAATAAGTAACTTTATTTGATCATAAACTCCCACATCTAGAAGGGTTATCATTATAGTGGAGCTTTTAAAGTTTCATTTTTATTATACACTATTATTGTTAAAAATATAATAAAGTTGGTATTATGGATATTTTACTATAACCACACAAACTACCAGTTTCAAGGAAATTATAGAATATTGGTTTATATGGGTAGCCGTGTGACGCCTTAAGATAATCCATCGCGCAATTTCGCCGCGTGGGTGTGGCGACTGTGGTATACACCAAACATCTTGCAAAATCCGATAGATGGCGGTTAACCATTGTTAGCAGCGTCATTAGTGAGAAAAGTCACGTATTGGTATCGAAAATCCGCCTAGCGAACTGCAGGGCGCCGCGCCGTATAGCGATCGACCTTTTTTACCACGTTTTTATTAACATGCTTTCTATTATTTCAGCTCCGGTTCAACTTAATAATTGATTTTAAACTAAATTCCCGATGTTAACGAGCTAGAAAATTTAAATCGGATGACAATGTAAGAATATAAAGGAAAAAATAAAAAGAATATTATACTTTTTAGTCCGCTTCAAAAACGTTTTTAAAAGAAATATTTTATAAAATAATGTTGACAAACGAGCTCACAGTCCACAGACATCTATTCTCGATAAGCAATCAAATACAAATGCAGGTACGCTTTGTTTGCAGTAAAAGGTTTTCCGGTTAAAGAACCAGAGAAACTTACTCACCGGACGAAACAGTCGCATTAAACTGCTATTTCATGCATATATTATCTGAGAAAATAGTTCTTTTCGAGCCGACTTATTTATCTTCCA